>OY757024.1:115327306-115475021 GCA_963580285.1 Lucinisca nassula
TCCAGTTCATTCAAAATTCCAATGTCGCGTAGACGTGATAAAGCTCACTTGTCCTGATATAGCATATCTTTATCAGGTCAATGTATTACAATTCACTATATACAGGGGGTAAAATGATAATATACCGTACAGTTTCAGATCGTCTATTTGACCTCTTAATATTCCCAGACAATCAATTGTTTTTCAGCAAACGCACAAAGTCGCGACGGAATGGTTATGTTTCTCAAAGAAGAAAAGAAATAAGGACATAATTAAAACAACAATAATACAGAAAAAAACAAACACAAAAAAACACCTAAAAACAAGTTCTAATTTTGATCCAGAAATGAAACGAAACATGTATGTTTTTCTTATATACTTCAATAGAAGTGAAGGTAATGATCATGTCTTATTGTTTTGAAACTGAAACTGCGTTTTGAGGAAAGGCACATTTGATTATTAACACAAGGGGAAAACCTACGTCAGGATGATGTCACATAGAAACCCAAGGCAGTCGTCATCTTGAAAGGAACTCTCGTTTCGGTAGGTATTTCTGTGCTAAACAGATAGTTTAAGCACAATCTCGATATTGCTATTATCGCAGAGTACGGACGAAATTATAATATTTTGCCAGCAAAAAGAAATTTTGTCCAGGCTTTAAGTAGTATGGATGTGTTGGATTTAGTTCAGCTCAACGATCCCCTCATCTCCCACTCTGGAGCATTGTCGTACTTATTAACAATGTTGCCTTGAGGTGCAAATAAGTGACGATAAAGCAACAGGTTTAGGTTTAAATTTCTCCCTAAAATAAACAAGAGGGCCGTGATGACCCTGGATCCCACACCGGATCCTTGTTGCACAATTGAAATGCTGTGTGTGCGGGGGGGGGGGTGATCTATTTGACATCGTGGGTCAGGTCCTAGCGCACCAGAGGATGAACAAGCTCAGTTTAATTATCAACAACTCATGGAGACAAGAAGTTGTGTGTGTGTGTTACGAGATGGAATAGGAAACCTCTCTGGTGCTTATGCACATCTAAATTATTTTAGTAGGTATATGGTAGGGCGGTGCGAGTGAAATATTTTAGGTGAAATATGGTAGGCAAAATGTGCTGCTCCATGCACAAGTCATGCACATATCATACGATGTATGCATGAGTGGTTTGTGGAGATATGTTTTTACAATACAGGGGGCCGCTATAAGGCTGAGTTCTATAAAATTTGCCTAAAAATCGCCAACCGCCAAATTGTGCCATATATGATTTTCATTCCCGTCACGTGTTGTGTGGGTGTTCGTTTTGACAGGAGTCAATTGATTTATAGGGTCGTTTCATCATTTTTTTCCTATGGGAAATATACTATTTGAACGCAAATCCATTATCTACACGATTTTTGCTATCTAGCTTCAATTGTGGACGGTATCTCCACCTCGCCACGATGTAAGCAAGCTACTATGAGTATGCACGATTTTCCGGTAGTATTCATAGATATAAAAACCCTGAAAAAACGATCACTCTTTAGCAGCAGGTCAAGTTGTAACGAATACCCACAACATTGAGACGGGAAAGTGAAAGTATATTGAAAGGTATGTTAAATCTATGTTTAGTATTATTTTTGTATGAACATGCTTGTAGGTTTTGGAGGGGTTTACTTCTAGTATACCCCAACTTTCTGAAGCCTATTCTGAATTCACTGTTGAAGCCTGTAGTGATTAGGCTACTAGCTTTGCCAGCTAGAGGTCGCAGGATCGATCCCAGGCTTCTCCAGTAGTAGAATGAGTCTTTCTAAGTGAGGTCCTGTCTCATTCTGACCCTAGATGTTGGTGAGACGTAAAGTTTGGACACCCGCTCATTCTAGATTCATTTAGGCTTTTAGACCACTCTTGTAGAATGTAATTAATAAATGTCGGGTCACTTGTTTGATCCATGATTTTTGACTAGCTGTGGTTAGAAACCGTGGTCCCGTCTCTATATGCTATTAGGTGTAGAGGGGACGTAAAATTAAGACGGGTTTAACCATATCTTCATCATCAGGGCAAACTCTTACAAGAGCCTGTCGGGTTATCCGTGATGATGAACCGTAATGAATTTTATTTTACAAGCGTGTTCATGTTGAGTAGAAATAATTTTGTTCAAGAAGAATTATAAGTTCATTTTGTAATGATGCCGGTTTTGTCTGATAACTCAGTTTGTGCATGTATGTACATATAAAGAACGTGATGATGATAAGTGGGAGTATTTGGTCGCCACACGTCATAACGGCGGGGATGACGTCAGCTGCGTCATCGGCGTCGCGAGGACGGTTATGACGTGGTGCCTACCAAATACAGAGAGAATTTACGGCAAACAGTGTTGGCCCTTATGAGACACTAACAAATGTTGTGGATTATAGATGAAAATCTTTCTGTTTGTAGTTTCTATCTGTTGATAATGTAATGAATTTGTGAATAGCTATATTTGTGAGCCGTGTCGCAGAGAAGGATATGAAATAGAGATTGTTATGTTTCCAGTAATTGGCGGCTGACCAGGTAGCGCAAAGGCGTGGTCTGTTCAATTGCCTCTTACTTGTGATAATGTATTGAGCACAAATTTGATGAGTATTATGCTCAGTAGTAGTGAGCATTAATTGATTTCTATGGTGTTCAGTAAGGAAACATTAACTTTGAGTATTATTGTGTCAAGCGCTGGTTGCTGATAATTTGATGCACAGTCAAGTTGAGTTCTGCTGTACGGTTATTTGTCACATGCATTAATCAGCCTGCATGTCTGGTCGGCGCATGCGCAATAACGGTATATGCATGAACATATTCTTACTTCTCCGGGAGGGGGATCATGATATAGCATGTATGTTTTGTGAACTGTGTCTTAGTCCAATTATCGTAATTTGCAGGCACAACAACAGGTACTGGTACTACGCTGTGGGTTAGGGTCCAGCAAGGGCGGACGAACCAACATAAACAGCTCGTCACATTGTGAAACGAATGTGAGACCATTCAAATGGAAGAGGTCCAATAAATAACCTGCAGGCGATTCAGTCGAATCAAGCTAGTGCGCGATCGCTAAATAGAACATATCAACCTGTGGTCGGCAACAATGTCGACAAACTAGTTTACACTAGTGCGCGAGAGGGGGATTTACGCGAGAGGGGGATTCACCCTAAGTTATAAACTGGCCAGTCGCGTCTTGTGTTCTTTCTTTTTATTTTGTTGTTGTTGTTTTTGTTGTTTGCTTCTGTAGGTGTTCACGTCACCCGTTCCGAGCACAGAACATTGTTTTGTCTTCGGGGCGGACGTCGTGAGTTGGCTACAGAAGCAACTAATTGTGATGTTTTGTGTTAGTAAGTGTTGAATATAGATACTGTAAATAATTCATGTCATTCATTTGATATCTTTCTTGTGCTTTACCCCACAGCTGCCAGTACACCTGTCAGAGATCACGCTCGGTTGTCTTGTCAGCATGGGGGTTTGCGGGACGCCGTAAACCCACATGTAACATTTGGTGTCATTGAAGTGAGGATTTGATCTCGGGCTGGTGTTCCCGGCTGTGGAACAGCACATTGATGTTCTGAAACATCAATTTCAAAAAAAAAAAAAATAAATAAATAAATAAATAAATAAATAAAATAAATAAAACAAGATGTGTTTGTGAAACACTGATGCCCCCGGACAGCGCATGTTAAATATGAAAGCAGTATCACTAAGCAATCAAAAGGTATGGCCAATGTTCAAGTCTTAAAAAAATAGGTCAAGGTCACAAGGTAAAAAATTATGGGATTGTTGAAAAGGTCTTGGGACATAGTATGCACATGTGAAATATGAAAGCCCTATCACTTACCAATCGAAAGTTATGGCCAATGTTAAAGTTTTTAAAAAGTAGGTCATACATCACGGTCAAGGTCACAAGGTCAAAAATTATGGTACCACTAGAAAGGTCTTGTGACAAGGAATGCACATGTGAAATATGAAAGCCCTATCACTTACCAATCGAAAGTTATGGACAATGTTAATGTTTTTAAAACTTTTGAATAAAATAGGTCAAAGGTCAAGTTCAAGGTCACGAGATCAAAAATTATGGTACCACTGGAAAGGTCTTGTGATAAGGTATACACATGTGAAGTATGAAAGCTGTACCACTTACCATTCAAAAGTTATGCCCAATGTTAAAGTTTTTGCAGACGGACAAACGGACAAACAGACAAACGGACAAACAGACGGACAGACCAAAAACTATATGCCCCCCAGAATCTTAGATTCCGGGGGCATAAAAATGCATTGACAGCCACATTTAGAAATTAACTTGAATCTTCCTTCCTGCGTTGATGAAGTGCGAAACCCATGTATTCAACTAAATGGATACTGACAAGTTTATAATTAATGAGCAGGAAGGTAAGGCAAACCCCACTTTTTCTTGGTAACGAAAAAATTAAGTAGACCCCACTTAATTGTGTTACCTGACATTCTACGAAGTTAAACTGGAGTTACTAATTGATCTTACCCACACATGGTTCTGACGTAGTGACAATAACAATTTACTGAAGTTGACATAACGATAGCGTTAATATTTACGCTGTGGCTTGAGGTTAGGTATGACGTAATAGAAACATTAATGGTGACTTGTTATGATCGGAGTTTTGTAATGTGGTGAAATTTCGGATTGTAATTATATTACTGTAAACGTCGTCAGTTTATGACGTCATATTAGACTACCAGTACGCAACGTCATACTTTGCTGAAAGCATTTGACATTTCAAATCGCGTGTGCTTTAATAACTAACGTTTAAGTGAGATTAACGCGTATAACACATATCTTAACGTTTTAGTTAAGCCCATTCAATCATCACGGATCATAACTGATCAGTTTATAGTGGTTTTGATAGTAACGTGAGATTTACGTTATCAATAATGGAGCGTTTAATGCAAATGGGAAAGGAGTTAGGTTATGAGGGGAAGGAGTTACAAGGTTTTGTTAAGGAGCAGCAAGATATTGAACGGGCAGAAAGGCAAGAGCAAAGGGATTTAGAAAGGTTAAGGTCTGAGGAAAAGGAAAAGGAAAGGGTACATGAACTAGCTAAGTTAGAGGAAAAGGAAAAGGAAAAGGAAAGGGCACATGAACTAGCTATGTTGACTGTTAATAAGGAACTTGAAATGGCACGCATTAAGAGTGAAAGGGAGACAAAAGAGATTAGTGAGGCCCATTTAGAACAAATAAAACATGGGTTTGAGCTACAGCACCAAGAATTAAGGAACCAATTAGAAATGCAGAGAACGAAGCTCGAGCTAGAATTTGAAAAGCAAAAAGCTGAGAAGGAGGCTCATGCCCGGGATCCTAAGTTACCTTATTTTGAAGAGGGTAAAGATAAAATGGATAGTTATTTATCTAGGTTTGAGAAATATGCTACGGCTAATAAATGGGATAAGAGTGTTTGGGCCGCGTATTTAAGTGCATTGCTCAAAGGGCGCGCACTTGACGTATATGACAGGTTGTCAAATGAGGATGCGGCGGATAATGATAAGTTAAAGGATGCTTTATTAAAAATTTTGACATGACAGAGCGCGGATTTAGGAAGGAGTTTCGTTATAGTAGGCCCGAGAAATCAGAAACGTTCATACAGTTCAGTAGTAGATTGAGAAGTTATTTAGAAAAATGGCTTAATATAGCAAAGAGAGAAAAATCTTTTCCGGCTGTCTGTGATTTCATGGCAAGGGATCAGTTCCTGGAGTCATGTAATAGAGAACTGTATGTACATCTGAAGCCAAAACAGTTTGGTAATTTAGATGAAATGGCTAGGGAGGCATATTTGTTTGCAGAAGCGCGCGGGGGTGTATATAGTTGCATTAATAAGGGGCAACGCGATAATAGAGGCGCAGCGCAGGGTAAACAGGACAAAGTTGACTCGAACAAACCGAGTGGTAGATCGGATATCAAGTGTAGCATATGCGGTAAGGGGCATTTAACAATTAAATGTTTTTAGAACCCCGACAGAAAACAATTATATAGCGCAGAGGTAGGAGCAACTGGAATTGGGGATAGCGGTGTTAAGGAAAATTTTAACACGCGCGTAGAAACTCAAGGTTCTCAGGTTAAAAATGAGAATACGCAGAATGTAGGTCGTGGTTATACACGTGGTCGTGGTAATTTTAGAGGGTCTTTTCGCGGACGCGGTAAAATCAATTGGAAACGAGGTAATTTTGTAATAACAATTAGGACACTAATAATTGGACGTTACGATTATGACGTAACGTCGTAGTTACGTAAGTTACCAAGTTAAGTGGAGACATGGGTCTAAGAAGACGTCTATATATAATCAATTACAATTGTTTAAAGGAATAAACTGATTTACTTTCCGCTGTTAATCGATTCTTTTGGTGTCAGTCCATAATCGGGAAAATCGTCACACCAAAAATTGGTAGCAGAGCGAGGTTTTTTTATAAATATAATCGAGAAATAGATAGAACAGATCTGTAAAATGGCGTCAACGGACATTAGAAGAAACAGTTTAGAAAATCGTAGACAATGTGTCGATCATGCCGGTACTACAATCGAGTATACGGAAAAAGTAATTGCATTAAAAAAAGAAAAGGCACGGGCGAAATCTAATTTCACACGGGCTCGAAACAAGTTGGCATCTCTATTAGAAGAACAGGAGCTACCAAGCCGGAGGACAGTTCGAGATGTTTGCAGCAGCTTGGATACTTGGATGCAGAATGCCATGAAGGTAATGGAAAATTTATCAGACTTGTATATACAATATAGCGAATTGGACAAAGGCAACAAAGTCGTGACGGAAATGGAAAAGCTAGAAAACGAATATTCTGCAGCAAGTGAGACGGCAAGAGAATATAAGGATGCGAGAAGGGACGACAGATCAAGTGTCACGTCGGAGATTATATCAATTGACATGTTAAACAAGCTGAACATAACCGATGAAGCAGAAACATATGAAAAACTGCCAATGCAACATATTAATTCGGAAAATCCAAACATTTTCATGACGGCGGCTGATGGTTTCGAGCAAACCAATATATCGACAGAAAAATGTACAGGCAGTAACTGGGCAGACATAAAAACTTCGACACACTCGGAGCATAGGACACAACAAAGCGACAATGCGTTAGATGCAACCAGAACTGTAAATGTTATGAATCCTAATGCTGCAACTTTTCGCGCCAACAACAAGCAGCGCGGTCCCTTCCTTTGGACAGGATCTATGGAGACAGCTAAAGAGGGTACAGATACCTGTCTTCTCAGGAGATAAAAGAACCTACCAGAGTTGGAAGGCCGCTTTTATTGCATGTATAGATAGTGCACCGGCAACTGGTGAATATAAACTTTTGCAGCTCAGACAATATCTATCAGGAGAGGCGCTAGCAGTGATAGAAAACCTAGGCCATTCGTCTACAGCATACGAAGCTGCTTAAGAAAGATTAGAAAGGAAATATGGGGGAAGACGTCGACAGATAGCAATCTACCTGGACGAGCTCGAACAATTTCGGCAAATTAGACCTGGAAACGCTAGAGACCTTGACAAATTTGCCGACCTTTTAGATATTGCTATAACAAACCTCAAGGAAGCAGGACAATATCACGAGCTTGGTGACGGTTCGCTGTATACAAAGTTGCAGCGAAAGCTAACTGAAGGAATGTTAGCACGATATCATCGCTGGGTTTATGAAAATCACAAGCAGGAGTCGGTTACTGCATTACGAACATGGGTCATACAGGAAGCCGAGTTCCAGACGATAGCGTCAGAGACTGTACATGGACTCGCGGGAATAGCCCCCACAGCAAAGCCTGTGGCGTGGCACAAGAATCAGCGGACATTTTTTGGAGATACAAAGGGTAGCCAAGACAATAAGAAGTTGTCTTGTAGTGTATGCAAAAGGCCTCACGGGGTGTGGAATTGTCCAACATTTATACAACAGAGCGTACCTGATCGCTGGATCGTGGCAAAACAAAATCAGCTTTGCTATCGCTGTCTAGCAGAAAACCATTTAGGCAAATTCTGTCCACGAAGTCGACAGTGTAAACAACGCGGATGTAAAGAGCTGCATCATAGACTATTGCATAAAATGGAATCTACTGAACGAATAGTACGCCCATCGGATGAAACCAATGTAAAAGTCATAGATAGCAGCCAAGAGATTTCTTACCCA
Source organism: Lucinisca nassula (assembly GCA_963580285.1). Taxonomy (NCBI): domain Eukaryota; kingdom Metazoa; phylum Mollusca; class Bivalvia; order Lucinida; family Lucinidae; genus Lucinisca; species Lucinisca nassula. The sequence goes on from OY757024.1 coordinate 115,335,437, forward strand.
ATAGTCGAACCAGTTCCTTCCGTCACGGAGGGGAAACAAAACGGTGAACAAACAACTATGATGACGCAAAATCACATCCGCTCTGACTTCATAGGACTTCGCACAGTCCCTGTGATTCTGAAGAATGGAGATCGCTCGTTGACAGTGAACGCCCTTCTGGACGACGCTAGTACAAAGACCTACATCAATGCAGATGTTGCTGCCGAACTAGGATTAAAAGGTAAGACAGAACAGGTCACTGTCAATGTATTGAATAACTTAGTTGAGACGTTTGAAACCAGACCAGTTAATGTTGAGCTGAAGAGCGTCAACGGCAAAGTGAGCGTAAAAGTGTCCGCATATACAGCCACCAGGGTAACAGGAAGCATGACAGTAGTAGACTGGAACAAATACAGAATGAAATGGCCACATCTAAAAATGTTAACTTTCAGCAATCTACGACTAGACCAATAGTAGATATTCTAATTGGATTAGATTGTGCCGATCTGCACTATGCACTTGAGGAAATAAGAGGCAAACCAGTTGAACCGGTCGCTAGGCTTACTCCACTCGAATGGACATGTATAGGAAACCCTGAGCCATCATATAAGACTGTACTCCAGACAAACTTTGCGTACACTTACTTTGTCAAGGAATTGTCGGAAACTGAAAAACTGAACCAGAACCTTAAAAAGTTTTGGGAAATAGATAGCGCTTCAACAACAACACTTGAAACACCTATAGTCAGAATAGAAGAACAAATAGCACTAAACAAAGTAAAATAATCGTTTACCTATGAACAGCAAATACATCGTGTGGGTGTACCTTGGAAATGCAATGACCCGATCCTGCCAAATAACTATAAGATGGCACTTCAAAGGCTTGATACTACGGAGAAGAGACTTAAAAGGTCACCTAATATAGGCAAAGCATACGGTGAGTGCATCAAAAGGTATGTTGAGAAAGGTTACGTGAGAAAACTCAGCAACAATGAACAGTTAACATCGAGATGGTTTCTTCCTCATTTTCCAGTGCTGAGACCCGACAAGGACACTACTAAAACAAGAATCGTGTTTGATGCTGCGGCCAAGTTCGAAGGTTCGTCATTGAATGATCAGATCTATCGGGGGCTTAAACTCCAACGTGACTTGTTTGACGTTCAACTGAGATTTAGAAGATTGCCAATTGCGGTCGTATGTGACATCGAAGAAATGAATCTTCGAATTGGTATTGCTGATGCAGACAAACCATTTCACAGGTTTAGGAGGAAGAGTAAATCTAGGTCAAAATCTAGGAAAGGAAGCAAGTCTGGAAAGAGGTCAAAGTCTAAGAAGAGGTCTAAGTCTAGGAAGAGGTCTAAGTATAGAAAGAGGTCTAAGTCCAAGAAGAGGTCCAAATCCAGGAAGAGGTCTAAGTTCAGGAAGAGGTCTAAGTCCAGGAAGAGATCCAAGTCAAGGAAGAGGTCTAAGTCCAAGAAGAGATCTAAGTCCAAGAAGAGGTCTAAGTCCAGAAAGAGGTATAAGTCCAGGAAAAGGTCCAAGTCTAGGAAGAGGTCCAAGTCTAAGAAGAGGCCCAAGTCTAGGAAGAGGTCCAAGTCTAAGAAGAGGTCCAAGTCTAGAAAGAAGTCTAAGTCCAAGAAGAGGTCCAACTCCAGGAAGAGGTCTAAGTTCAGGAAAAGGTCCAAGTCCAAGAAGTGGTCTATGTCCAGGGAGAGGTCCAAGTCAAGGAAGAGGTCTAAGTCCAAGAAAAGGTCTAAGTCTAGGAAGAGGTCCAAGTCTAAGAAGAGGTCCAAGTCTAGGAAGAGGTCCAAGTCTAAGAAAAGGTCCAAGTCTAGGAAGAGGTCCAAGTCTAGGAAGAGGTCCAAGTCCAGGAAAAGGTCCAAGTTTCCAAAGAAAAGGAGGAAGAGCAGGTCCAAGGCTAAGCGGAGGAAGTCTAAGAAAAGGAGCAAATCTCACAGGAGGAGAAGGAAGTCCAAGAAAAGGAGCAAGTGTAGGAAAAGGAGAAGCAAGTCCATCAAGCCCAAGTCTACCTTGGGAATTGTTGTAGCCGCCGCTGCAGCCTTGCACCAGAAGACTGGTTCATCTGCCAAAGCCATTCGGAAGTATGTTGCCGCTCACAGCAAACTGAGTGGCAAGATGCTTAGCTTCCGCGTGCGCAAAGCTCTAAGCGCAGGAATCAAGGTCGGAGACGTCGTGCTAGTGGTTTTACCCGATACCGCTAGTGGAAACTGGCCGCTCGGGAGAATACTGGAGATATATCCGGGAAGAGATAGACGGGTGTGTGTGGCGAAAATCCAGGTCAGCCTGGGTATCATGACGAGAGCTGTGACAAAACTGTGTCCTCTAGAACTAGGAAACTAGATACTGTGCTTTACGCATTAGATATTTGTTGTAAGAAGAAAATGAACGTTTAACCGGAGATTGTTTGCATTCATATCAAAGAAAACTTTGGTTCAAAACAAATATCTTTTAACCTTGACAAGTATTGAGTAACAGGCTTATTTATAATTTTGCATGTTTAAGCTGACGCTTTACAATATTATTAATTTCATCAAATGTAATGCATTTGAGGAGGGGAAGAAATGGAAACGAGGTAATTTTGTAATAACAATTAGAACACTAATAATTGGACGTTACGATTATGACGTAACGTCGTAGTTACGTTAGTTACCAAGTTAAGTGGAGACACGGGTCTAAGAAGACGTCTATATATAATCAATTACAATTGTTTAAAGGAATAAACAGATTTACTTTCCGCTGTTAATCGATTCTTTTGGTGTCAGTCCATAATCGGGAAAATCGTCACACCAACAATAGCACACCACGTGGCGCAGCACACCAAGTTAGTTTTTGTCAAACGGAAGTAACTAAGAAAGGTGATGAGAGTGGAGGTATTTTTGAAAATAAGGTTGGTGATCCTTTGCTTTCGGATAGGGAGGAGTGTAGTGAGGCAACTAGGGAAGGTGTCTGTTACTTCTTAAAGGCAAGGTTACCGACGGTACAAGGATTGATTAATAATAAAAAGGTGGTTGTATTAAGAGATACTGGGTGTACAGGCTGTGTTGTTCGGAGAAGTTTGGTTTCGGATAGTCAGTTAATAGGGAAGGAATCAAATGTTACGTTGATTGATGAATCCACACAAAGGTATCCTTTGGCAATGATTGACATTGATTGTCCTTTTTTTCACTGGGAAAACTGAAGCTTTGTGTATGGATGATACGTTGTACGATTTGGTTATCGGTAACATTGATGGATCAAAACTTCCTGATATGTCTCATTTCTCAGCTGCGGCTGTAACTAGGTCTCAAACTAGGCAGGATGAGAAGCCTTACAGAAAACTTAAGGTTCCCGATCAGATCATCAACGATGACAAGGAAGCTTTTAAGCAAGCTCAGGTTGATGATCCAACATTGGAAAACATCAGGAAAAGGGTTGTATCTGGGAACAAGACTGTGAGTCGTGGTTTAAACCGAGGTGAAACTAGGTTTATTGAGAAAAAGGGTTTGCTATATAGGGGGTTCACCAAGGGTAACAAAGTCTCTTTCCAACTTGTGGTCCCTCAAAGTTTCCGAGGAAAGGTGTTGAAACTGGCTCATGAAACGCTTATGTCTGGACATATGGGTATTAGGAAGACATTGGATAGAGTTGTAACTGAGTTTTACTGGCCCGGTATTTGCGGTGATGTCGCTTGATTTTGTAAATCTTGTGATATTTGTCAGAGAACCATTCAGAAAGGTCGGGTCACTAAAGTACCTCTAGGAAAAATGCCATTGATTGATACGCCATTTAAGGGGGTGGCAGTGGATTTAGTTGGTCCAATTGAGCCTCGATCTGATAGGAAATCTCGGTATATTTTAACCATGATAGATTATGCGACAAGGTATCCAGAGGCGAAAGCTTTACCGAGTATTGAGACGGAACGTGTCGCGGAAGCGCTTATTGAAAAGTTTAATAGGGTTGGCAATCCTGATGAAATGTTGACTGATTGTGGATCACAGTTTACTGCTGAGGTAATGAAAGAAGTCAGCAGACTTCTTTCTCCTCAACAGTTAACGTGTAGTCCGAGCCACCCAATTTGCAACGGCTTGATTGAGCGTTTCCACGCTACGTTAAAGCAGATGTTACGTCGCATGTGTGCTGCACGTCCAAACGATTGGCATAAATATCTTCCAGCTTTATTATTTGCGGTTAGGGAAGTCCCACAAGAGTCTTTAGGATACTCCCCTTTTGCGTTGTTATATGGACGTAACGTCAGAGGTCCGATGGCAATATTAAGAGAATTATGGGCTGAAGAGGTGCGCGATGAGCAAGTTCTTTCGACGTATCAGTACGTTATTGAGCTAAGGGAACGGTTAGAGCAGACATGCAAATTAGCGCGTGATAATTTAAAGAAGGTTCAGATTAAGCAAAAAGCTTATTATGATAAAGGCGCGTGGTCGCGAAAATTTGACGTCGGCGATAAAGTGCTTTTGTTACTACCGACAGACAGTAATAAATTACTGCTTCAATGGAAAGGTCCTTATGAAGTTGTTGAGGTAGTAACAGAATGGTTTATAAAATTGACGTCAATGGAAATGTTAACACATATCACGCTAACATTCTGAAGCAGTATGTTGAGCGTCAGACTGTGACGTCTCATTGTCTGATCTCTAGACCTATTATGTCGACAGACAGTCATGGCAGAATTGACGTCGACGAGTCTTCATTTGAAGACAGCAGTTTTGAAACTGCAGAGCAACCGGAAAGTGATAGTGACGTTAGCGTCCCACACATACTAACGTCAGAGGAGAGTGAGGAGACAGAAGGGCTTAGAGAACAGCGCCTTGCAGGACTGACGTGTCAAACAGACCAAATTATTTGTACCACACTAATGTCAGAACCTGTGAAACCATTCAAATCAGTTAAACCAGTAAGGCCACCTCCAGTGAGATTAAAACGATATCCTTTTTCTAACAAACAGCACAATGTCAGGGGAACAGGAAAATTCTGGGGCAAACCACCATAACTTAAAAAGCTAAATTTTACTTAAGAAAATTTGGGGGCAGACTACCTTAGCAGGTAATTTTCGCACGGTTGTTGTGAAAATAGCTGTCTTGTTTAGATAGGTTCATCCTATTCCATCTCTGTACACAGAGAAAAAACATTTCTGATTGTTTTTTCTCCAAAAGGGGAAACCTTTGTTACGAGATGGAATAGGAAACCTCTCTGGTGCTTATGCACATCTAAATTATTTTAGTAGGTATATGGTAGGGCGGTGCGAGTGAAATATTTTAGGTGAAATATGGTAGGCAAAATGTGCTGCTCCATGCACAAGTCATGCACATATCATACGATGTATACATGAGTGGTTTGTGGAGATCTGTTTTTACAATACAGGGGGCCACTATAAGGCTGAGTTCTATAAAATTTGCCTAAAAATCGCCAACCGCCAAATTGTGCCATATATGATTTTCATTCCCGTCACCCGTTGTCTGGGTGTTCGTTTTGACAGGAGTCAATTGATTTATAGGGTCGTTTCATCATTTTTTCCTATGGGAAATATACTATTTGAACGCAAATCCATTATCTACTCGATTTTTGCTATCTAGCTTCAATTGTGGACGGTATCTCCACCTCGCCACGATTTTAGCAAGCTTATATGAGTATGCATGATTTTCCGGTAGTATTCATAGATATAAAAAACCTGAAAAAACGATCACTCTTTAGCAGCAGGTCAAGTTGTAACGAATACCCACAACATTGAGACGGGAAAATGAAAGTATATTGAAAGGTATGTTAAATCTATGATTAGTATTATTTTTGTATGAACATGCTTGTAGGTTTTGGAGGGGTTTACTTCTAGTATACCCCAACTTTCTGAAGCCTATTCTGAATTCACTGTTGAAGCCTGTAGTGATTAGGCTACTAGCTTTGCCAGCTAGAGGTCGCTGGATCGATCCCAGGCTTCTCCAGTAGTAGAATGAGTCTTTCTAAGTGAGGTCGTGTCTAATTCTGACCCTAGATGTTGGTGAGACGTAAAGTTTGGACACCGGCTCATTCTAGATTCATTTAAGCTTTTAGACCCCTTTTGTAAAATGTAATTAATAAACGCCGGGTCACTTGTTTGATCCATGATTTTTGACTAGCTGTGGTTAGAAAACCGTGGTCCCGTCTCTATATGATATTAGGTGTAGAGGGGACGTAAAATTAAGACGGGTTTAACCATATCTTCATCATCAGGGCAAACTCTCACAAGAGCCTGTCGGGTTATCCATGATGATGAACCGTAATGAATTTTATTTTACAAGCGTGTTCATGTTGAGTAGAAATAATTTTGTTCAAGAAGAATTATTAGTTCATTTTGTACTGATGCCGGTTTTGTCTGATAACTCAGTTTGTGCATGTGTGTACATATAAAAAACGTGATGATGATAAGTGGGAGTATTTGGTCGCCACACGTCATAACGGCCTGAGCGGCGGGGATGACGTCAGCTGCGTCATCGGCGTCGCGAGGACGGTTATGACGGGGTGCCTACCAAATACAGAGAGAATTTACGGCAAACAGTGTTGGCCCTTATGAGACACTAACAAATGTTGTGGATTATAGATGAAAATCTTTCTGTTTGTAGTTTCTATCAGTTGTTAATGTAATGAATTTGTGAATAGCTATATTTGTGAGCCGTGTCGCGGAGAAGGATATGAAATAGAGATTGTTATGTTTCCTGTAATTGGCGACTGACCAGGTAGCGCAAAGGCGTGGTCTGTTCAATTGCCTCTTACTTGTGATAATGTAGTAAGCACAAATTTGATGAGTATTATGCTCAGTAGTAGTGAGCATTATTTGATTTCTATGGTGCTCAGTAAGGAAACATGAACTTTGAGTATTATTGTGTCAAGCGCTGGGTGCTGATAATTTGATGCACAGTCAAGTTGAGTTCTGCTGTACGGTTATTTGACACATGCACTAATCAGCCTGTATGTCTGGTCGGCGCTTGCGCAATAACGGTATATGCATGAACATATTCTTACTTCTCCGGGAGGGGGATCATGATATAGCATGTATGTTTTGTGAACTGTATCTTAGTCCAATTATCGTAATTTGCAGGCACAACAATGTGTGGTGACCTGCTGCTCCCTGCCATATAGCAGCAGGTACTGGTACGACGCTGTGGGTTAGGGTCCAGCAAGGGCGGACGAACCAACATAAACAGCTCGTAACATTGTGAAACGAATGTGAGACCATTCAAATTGAAGAGGTCCAATAAATAACCTGCAGGCGATTCAGGCGAATCAAGCTAGTGCGCGATCGCTAAATAGTACATATCAACCTGTGGTCGGCAACAATGTCGACAAACTAGTTAACACTAGTGCGCGAGAGGGGGATTCACGCGAGAGGGGGATTCACCCTTAGTTATACACTGGCCAGTCGCGTCTTGTGTTGTTTCTTTTTATTTTGTCGTTGTTGTTTTTGTTGTTTGCTTCTGTAGGTATTCACGTCACCCGTTCCGAGCACAGAACATTGTTTTGCCTTCGGGGCGGACGTCGTGAGTTGGCTACAGAAGCAACTAATTGTGATGTTTTGTGTTAGTAAGTGTTGTATATAGATACTGTAAATAATTCATGTCATTCATTTTATATCTTTCTTGTGCCTTACCCCACAGCTGCCCGTACACCTGTCAGAGATCACGCTCGGTTGTCTTGTCAGCATGGGGGTTTGCGGGACGCCGTAAACCCACATGTAACAGGGGGGGGGGTGCGGGGAGTTGAGGGGGTGACAAGAGGTTGTGTTTGAATGTGTAAACAGGATGAGTCTAACTATCAATGACTAATGACGTATGCCGACAAGGGATTGTGTGTGTGTGTGTGGGGGGGGGGGGGGTTGTGTGTGAAAAGGCTCCGTCTATCAATGAATCGTGGTGACAAAGGATCGTGCAAGTGGGGGGGGGGCATTTGATTTTATTCTTAAAAGGAGCAGCATGTATAGTAGTCGCAGATAAAACTGACTAGGCGGAGCTATCGCTAGCGCCTCCCCTTGGAATGTTCTATTAACAACACGGTAAACCAAGTCACCCGACTGTGTGAATTCAGCTGTAACACAAATAAAGCTGTGACGTATATGGCCATTTGGTCCGCTAGAAGAAAGCATGCGAAAGCACTCTACCGAATCTTCAGGTGGACTCAGCGAATTTTACATATACATGTATTGACAACACCCGAATAGCTCCGCCTAGTCAATTTTATCTGCGACTACTATACTAGTGCCATATTCGTATTACAACACAACAATGAGCTGGGAAGCAGTTAACTGGTTAAGTCTTCTTTGATCCTGCTTATTGGTAGGATAATTGGAGTGAAACTCATCATCAAGAGTTGCCAGAAGGCAACATAGCTTTCTTATATAGGCCTAAGTTGAACAAGTTATTTGTGAGTGCATGCATGCATGAGTGCAAGTGTTCATGTATGCATGTGTGTCCATGCATACATGTCAGAATGTGTGCATGCACACATGCATCTGTGTGTGTGTGTGTGTGTGTGTGTGTGTGTGTGTGTGTGTGTGTGTGTGTGTGTGTGTGCAATTAGGAAGAAAAAAAAAGTTCCCCGAGGCTACAAATAAATTGACTATTTTTTACTTCTTAGCATTCAACTTCTTTTTATTAAAAGGTTTTTTCTATGATTTGACCTACTGATCTACTTTTTGAATCGACATGTCCCCTTTCAAACCTGACCGAGATATTGTCATGATATTCATTCTGAGCAAGTTTGAGGATGATTGGACCAAAACTGTGGCCTTAAGAGTGTTAACAATTTTTTGCCATGCTTTGACCTACTGACCTACCTTTTGACCCGACACGACCCATATTCGAATTTGACCTAGATATTGTCGAGGTTATCATTTTGAGCAAGATTGATGATGATTGGTCCACAATTGTGGCCCCCAGAGTGTTAACAAGATTTTTCTATGATTTGACCTTTTGACCTACTTTTTGACTCCACGTGAATCATATTCGAACTTGAACTAGACATTGTCATGAAAATTATTCTGGCAAAGTTTGATGATGATCCGACCAAAACTGTGGCCTCTAGAGGGTTAACAAGAAAAGTTTACGCACGACGAACGACGACGCCGGACATCTCACGGTCACAAAAGTTCACCATGACCTTCGGTCAGGTGAGCTAAAAAGAGCCATAAAGGCTAATAAAGAATTGGCATACATCTCTCAAAGCCCTCAATAGTCTCTTACATGGCCGAAACTAAGCTTTTTACAATGGTCTGCAATAGTCTTACTTCAATCAAAGTATTGTCTTTTTGGTAGGGTGGTAAAATGCACATTGACTTAGACTGTAAACATTTCGTGTAATCCTTACATTAGTGTACAGAAAGCAAACAGTGTAGACTTTGATCAGACGCCGCGTTCTGTCGCGTCATATCAGGGTCTACACGGTTGCTAAACCGAACACGATTTCAGTTCAGATTCTATTGATAACCATATTACGGAACACGCCGACATCATAGCCATAAGAATAAAACGGCTAATTTCTATAAATAACCGCTACCTTCAGTGATAGTTAGTTGAACTTTGGCACAATTTTAAAAATCTCCAATGCTTAGTTACTTCGGGTCAATTACCAAACAATCAACCAAACAGCAATATTGTACACTGCAGCATTGTTATAATTAAAAAAAATATAACACTTTTTGTAACGTTAATTTAAAATTTACCTCATTCGATGCAGTATCTGGCATAACGCGCACAAAAAGTGGGCATTTTGTGTAGTGTCGACCTTATTTATTTTAATTTATGAGTCCGTGTAAGACAAAAGCTACAACAAGATATGCGCGACTATAGACTTCTCAAAGCAGCTTGCACATCCGAGCAGTCTGATTGGTGTATTGTTGTAGAAATATCTGACACTTTCATTAAAATCTGACACTTTCATTATTTTCTGACACTTTCATTGTATAGACCGATCCTAATCCTTTACTTTCTCTTTCTCTCTATTATATGTAGGTCTAAGTTAATTCCTACAATTTCTAAAATATTTGAAAAACACATAAATAAGCACTTCATGGCATACTTAAACAAGTATTAACTGATTCATATAAGTCAATCCGGGTTCCGGCAAAAACATAGCTGCCAATCTGCTTTGGTAAAATTAATTGATCAGTGGATGACATGCATTGATAAGGGAGATTTAGTCGGTACAGTCTTCCTTGATTTTAGAAAGGCGTTTGACCTAGTTGACCACCCAATACTTATAAAAAAGTTAGCTCTTTACAAATATAATAGTTCTTCCCCGGCCTTGCTTTCTTCATATCTTCACAGTCGTCAGCAAGTTGTCGACAGTGGGAAAAGCACATCAAAACCTGCATTCATTAAATCAGGGGTGCCTCAAGGATCCATTTTGGGACCTTCACTATTCTTGATATTTATAAATAACCTGCCTCTCGAAATGTATTTCTGCGACACTGACATCTTCGCGGATGATACAACTATCCATATAAATTGGAACACAAAACAGGAAATTGAACCCAAACTGCAACATGACGGTGAAAAATCAAATGCTCGGGCAAAACAATATAAAATGAAAATTCACTTTGATAAAACAAAGTGCATGGCTGTTGGAACTAGACATAAAACCCGGGATGCATCTAACTTAAATATCAGAATTGAAAATAATAAGATTAAACAAGTCGATAAACAAACGCTTTTAGGTGTTTTAATCGACGAAAATTTATTATGGACCGCGCATATCGATAACCTCTGTGCCAATATTTCATCAAAAATTTCCCCTCTAAAACAGCTGTCATTATACGTTCCCAATGAAGTTCAAAAATTGTTTTATCAAGGTTATGTTCTGCCACTGCTGGACTATGGGTCCAATACTTGGGATGCGACGGTAAAGAATAATATCGAGCGACTATCAAAATTGCAAAAACGGGCTGCCCGTATCATATTAAATGCTGATTATAACACACCTTCTTCAGAAATGTTCAAGGAATTGGGGTGGTCGACTATTCAAAATCGCCATAACTATAACAAAGCAGTACTTACTTTTAAAGCCTTAAACAATCTCGCACCAGAATGCATTACTGCTTTACTAACCCCTACATCTTAAACGCATAATCGTATTTTACCGTCGACGAGAAATGGTTCCTTGTTAATACCAAGATCTAGAACGTCAACTTTTGACAGATCGTTTTCAGCTTCTGCAGCAAAGCTATGGAACTCGCTACCAAATGATGTAAAAGCTTCATCTTCCCTTGCAAGTTTTAAACTGTCAGTAAAAAATTATTTCTTGGAATGAACAATAATTTTATATCATTGTAAGATATATTTTAATTTAATTGATTTTGTACCCAACATGCGCGCGTCGCTGGGGCATGCGTCGGTGGAGCGTCGCAACGTTGCATCGGCGTCGATGTGACGTTGCATAAGCGTCGAGACGTTAAACTGACGTCGATATGGCGTCACAATTGCGCCATGTGCCTCATGGGTACAATACTACTAGACAAACGCCCGAAACGACGCTGTGCTGGACTGTCGCGGTGCACATACGACTGCTGGGACGACGGGTATGCTGTTTAGACATTGGTCTGTCACATGTTTGTTGTCCTAGCTGTGTATTGCTGGTTGCACATTGCGTTTGTTCGGCTCAGACGTGGTATTACCAGACAGGTGTGCATAAATTATAAAATCATTTCAAAATCTATACTCTTAAAATAGTTGCTGACACATACTGTATGCTCTAATATTTTAAATATGGTGTGCTTTATTATTATTATTATAATTATTTTTAACACAGATGAAATTATTTTAAGACGGTTATCAATATTGTTTTATGCGCTCAATATTAATTTGATGTCTTAGCAAGTAGCTTGCCTCTATCCTGCTTGCTAATAAAATTTCATACTGTTTCATTTATTGTTTTTAGATCAAAGTATCGCCGTCTTATGTTTCTCATTTCTTTTTTTCTTTTATTTTTAAATCTGTTATCATTATTATTATTATCATTACTTTTTTGTAGCCAGCGTTTTATATAGGTTTTATTGACTGTTTATATTGCATTTGTTTGCTTACTTGTATAGATGTAAATACATGTATGTTTTAAGAGGGCCGCTTGGTAGATAAGCTATTTTAGCTTAGTGCGTTACCCTCTCAAAAAAAAAAAAAAAAAAAAAGAATTGTTTTGGTAAAGATTTTTTTGAACCATAAAAGTTAGAAAATAGAAGTGAAGGCAATGATTAGGAATCGATACAATTAACCCACAGCTCCCATCAGAGCCACCCAGGGAAAGAAACACAAACATGAAACAACGAGACCCTAATGTAAACATCACTAGCGGAAAGCCAAAAGATCGGTTATTTTCCAACAAAATGACCAATCGGCTATTCAAAACAAAATAATATAAGCGATACACACACTCAAAGACAAGCCATAACAAAAACAAAACTAAGATAGTAGAACCGCATTGGAACGGCCAGTGAAACGAATTCCACTTGCGGTGGGTGGGGGGTGGTAAATTGATTTTACGTGGCCACAATCCTCGCCTTTGCTTCCGTCGCCATTTAGACAAATTATTTGTTCAGTCCGCAAGAAGGCCTCCAAATTCATCAGTGCAACATCTCCGTGACCACAAAACTTAATCAACCACAGAGATAAAACAACGGCTGAGGTCCGGACAGCAAGAAACCACTGAAATGATGGAGCAAAAGAAAACCAACAGCTATATTAACGCCATAGAATGCCGCACGAGGAACATCACCATCCAAGAAAAAAATACAATATCAAAATCAAAGCTATCCCGTTTATCATAAATTTTGCAAGAAACTAATCCATCAACAAATGATAGGTGTAAATCCAAAACCGAGGCCTTGGTATCAGAAGCATTTTGCTTTATTTAACTGAAAGTCTGGGGGGGGGGGTGAATTTGACTGATCAAACCATCGAAATAGGAGTTGTCAATATTTAATTAATCATGCAAATATCTAGCAATCGAGCTAAAGGCTTCCATGATTTTAGATTAGTTTTCAACGGAAAGGGACATCATGAAGTCTCTTTCAAAACAAAACAAGAACAAATCAGCCACAAGGGGTGCGCAATTTGTACCCATCGGAATATCCACAACTTGTCTAATTATCTTAGTACCAAATCTGATGTAAGCCCTTACGCTGGAACCGTCATAAAATCTGAGGCCTGACCCATCGGCGTGCAATTAAAGAGGGAAGCCAGAAATTTTGCAAATCTTTTCACAGTATCTAGCAACATGATTTTTAATAGCTGTTAAACACGATGTAAGTAATTTAGATAGTTGGATTGTAATGCCCAAAATAGAAGTTAAGGCAATGATAAGGAATCGATTCAATTAACCCGCAGTTCCCATCAGAGACACCGAAGGGAAAGAAGCACAAAGATGAAACAACTAGACCCTAATGGAAACATCAATAGCGGAATTAGCCCACAAACATCGGGGTATAGAGAAATAGATTAGGATGTATGTTGCTTCAGCAGAGCTGAAACTGACCACTCATGAGTACTGGTAAACCGCTTAGAAGGACTAAGCCTGTCAAGGCAAAGTAGTATGAGTCGGACTGTCCAGTACATATAAGCATTTTGCTTTTATCGGGGGGGGGGGGGGGGCAGGTTTGTTATACAACCAGTGGAAAAACTTTATCATGATGCAAATTCTACATCTATATTCAAAATTATCAAAAGACATGAGGCTAAACTGAAATGGATTAAATCTTTACAGACCCCTTTTCCACTGGGATTCAATGACAATATTTATCACGAGGGTAATATTCCCAGAATGCCGGACTTTGATATTTTCTCGCTCCTGGAATGTCGAAAACGCAGAACTAGATCTCACGGCACCAGGAAAAATGGTAACTTTAAACGTAAATTACGTGCGTTTAAACGAAACAATACAAGACTGAAGTGACTGTCAATTATATTATTAAATCATGGACGCCACTCTATGCTTTCATTTTTAAATTCATTACCCGTTTCTGTTTTACGTCTTCTGGACACCGAGGCGAATACATTCTACGATAGTTCTAATCAGTTATATGATGCGGCTCTCTTAACTAGAGGCTATACTCTCCGTCCTTACATTGATTCTGAAATTAATCATAAACGCCATTTCTTCAAAATATTCTTAATTAATAAGGGTATGGATTTTATAGATTTGCCCAGTATCTTCCGTGAGAGATCGGTGCTTTCTTCCATTCCTGCTTATTTTCAAAATACTGAAACACCTATAATTTGCTATAAATATAACACACCTATTAGATCTATCATTTTTAATTTCAATAAACTTGTTTCAGATCTTGATATTGATACTAATACTCCTGATTCATGTGATTGTAAAAACTCAGTGTATTGCTATCCTGCTGCTGGTCATGTAATTACTGGCAATTTAAAAATTATTCCTGATTCTAGGATAAGGAATATAATTTCTAAAGGACCGAAATATCGGTTTCCTTCTAAAATCGATTTCAGTAAATGTAGAGATGAAATCGCTGCTTCCTTGAATGAATTCGGTAATCGATGGTGTAAGCGAGAGTATGTTGAGCATAAAGCCCTTAAGGACTGGACACTTAGCATTTTAAAACTAGTGAATAAACGCATTTCTTTCTATTCTCGAAATACTAACTTATTACCTCCTAAGCCCAAGACGTCTTTACGTCATCTTAAACTAGGTATTCAAGAATTTCATAAGAAGTTTGTTTTGGCCCCTGCAAACAAGGCCGCTAACAACGTCGTCGTTGTGTGACGGCTCCACTATGTTAACACGCGTAAGCAGGAGCTTAGTGGTACTAAGGCCTATGAACTTCAGCCTTTAGCTGAAGAGAGAGAGCTATAGTAGATAAACATGTTTGTCATTCAGCCACCAAGTTTGCTGTGTGTGTTACCGAAGTCCAAGACAAGCTTCCTAGGCTATATTGGTTACCAAAACGTCATAAAAAAAACCTTACAAAGCACAGTTTATTGCAAATTCTAGCTCTTGCACTACCACTGAACATTCTAAATTATTAACTTCCTGTCTTACTGCTATTAAAACGCATGTGATTAAATATTGTGATTAAGTCTTTGAAAGATCAGGAAGAAATCTGTTTTGGTCTATAAAAATTCGAATGAGGTTTGCCTGATGCTCTGTCTCTGGTCGGCCCAACGGAGTCTAACTGTTGGTTTTCTTTTGCTCCAGCATTTCAGTGGTTTCTTGCTGTCGAGTCCTCACTGTTGTCTCACCTCTGTGGTTCTTTGATTTTTTTGTGTTCACGGAGTTGTTGCACTGATGAGTTAGGAGGTCTTCATGCGGACTGAACAAATTATTAGTCTAAATCGCGACGGAAGTAAGGGCGAGGATTGTGGCCACGTAAAATCGATTTAAGCCCCCCAGTGGAAATCATTCCACTGACCGTTCCAAGGCGGTTCTTCTGTGGCGGTTTATTTATGATGTTGTTTGTTACTTACTGTGTTTCACTTGTGTCTTTTTATTTTGGATGGCCATATGGCCATTTTGTGGGAAAGTAACTGTCCTTATGGCCTTCCTTTGTTTAGCTTTCCATTATGGTCTGGTCGCTTAATGTTTGTGTTTCTTTCCCTTTGGTGTCTTTGATGGGTGGAATAAGTTAATTTTATCGATTCTTGATCTTTGTTTTACTTCTACTTTTTTTTAGATAAATTGAAATCCAGACATTTTCGTGCTTCAAATCTGTCTACTTACGATTTTTCCACTCTTTACACTACACTTCTTCATAATCTTTTAAAAGAAAAGATTAATGATTTAATTGAATGGGCTTTTTACAGAGAAGATTCTCTCTATCTTGCATGTAACGTCAGAAATGCATTTTTCACTTCTAAAGAGCATAAGAATTATACACTTTGGTCATGTCAGAAAGTGTGTGATGCCCTCACCTTTCTACTTGAAAATATTTATATTAGATTCGGTACTAAGTTATTTAGACAAATTGTGGGTATTCCGATGGGTACGAATTGCGCACCTCTTGTGGCTGATCTGTTCTTGTATTGTTATGATAGAGACTTCATGTTGTCGCTTTCCATTGAATACCAGTCTGAAATTATTGAAGCTTTTAGCTCCACTTCTATATATTTAGATGATTTATTAAATATTGATAGTACCTATTTCGATGGTTTGATCAGTCAGATTTACCCCCCCCCCCCAGAACTTCAGTTAAATAAAGCAAATTCTTCTGATACCGAGGCCCCGTTTTTGGATTTACATCTATCTATTGTAGATGGGTTGGTTTCGTGCAAAATTTATGATAAACGCGATGACTTTGATTTTGAGATTGTAAATTTTCCTTTTTTGGATGGTGATGTTCCTCGTGCGCCATCCTGTGGCGTTTATATTTCGCAATTAATTCGATTTGCTAGAGTGTGTAGTCATGTAACTGACTTCAACACTAGTAATGAATTATTTACGGCTAAATTTCTTAATCAGGATTATCGGTACCATAAACTACGCAAAGCCTTTTCAAAATTTTATAGACGCCATTCTGATTTAATTTCAAAATTCAATATTGGACTTAAATCTCTTCTGCAACAAGGTCTATCGGAACCCGAATTTTATGGTGACTTAGTATATAAATTCAGAAAAAAATATATAACCGCAATGACTTCAGCATCCAATTTCGTAAAATCATTCTTCGATATAAAAAGATTGGGTACAGCATTGATGTTATACGACAGACTGCATGCATGGTAGTTAACCCAATCACGGTTGGCAACTTTGCTTCCCTCTTTAATTGCACGCCGGTGGGTCAGTCTCAGATTCTATGACGGCTCCAACGTAAAGGCTTATTGCGAATAGAGAGATCTTATTCAAGGTAATGTTGGTTTGTGCCTGATGCTCTGTCTCTGGTCGGGCCCATCGGTGTCTAACTGTTGGTTTTCTTTTGCTCCAGCATTTCAGTGGTTTCTTGCTGTCGAGTCCTCACCGTTGTCTCACCTCTGTGGTTCTTTGATTTTTTGAGCTCACGGAGATGTTGCACTGATGAGCTAGAAGGCCTTCATGCGGACTGAACAAATTATTTGTCTAAATCGCGACGGAAGTAAGGGCGAGGATTGTGGCCACGTAAAATCGATTTAAGCCCCCTCCCCCCCCCCCCAGTGGAAATCATTCCACTGACCGTTCCAATGCGGTTCTTCTATGGCGGACTATTTATGTTGTTGTTTGTTACTTACTGTGTGTATCACTTGTGTCTTTTTATTTTGGATGGCCATATGGCCATTGTGTGGGAAAGTAACTGTCCTTATGGCATTCCTTTGTTTAGGTTACCATTATGGTCTGGTCGCTTAATGTTTGTGTTTCTGTCCCTTTGGTGTCTTTGATGGGTTGAGTAAGTTAATTGTATCGATTCCCGATCCTTGTTTTACTTCTACTTTGAGATGCCATTGCATGTCAATGTCGGGTAAAAGTCCCAAAACATTGGAAGCAACAGCTCGACAATGGCCTAAATAGTGTTGACGGTGGCGTAAAACCTCAAACAAACAAACAAACACGAATTGGCTGTAACGAGTTTTATCTGTTGTTGTGTTGTCGACTTAACGCGGCCGCAATCGTCGCCCTTACTTCTTACTACATTAGTTCTTAAACAACTTCAGAACCACCACCTTAAAACGATTTGTAGCGAGAACTTCTGGGATGTTTCAATCGATTCTATGGGCTCACCATCACTCTAGATTCTAATAATTTTATTAACAACGCACACAAACTACAGAGCAGCTGGTCCTGCTGAAGGTGACTAACTCAAACTAAAGCGCAGCTGGTCCTGCTGAAGGTGACTAACTCAAACTACAGAGCAGCTGGTCCTGATGAAGGTGACTAACTCAAACTACAGAGCAGCTGGTCCTGCTGAAGGTGACTACATTACTTCTTAAACAACATCAGAACCACAGCCTTAGAACGATATGTAGCGAGAACTTCTAGGATGTTTAAATCGATTCTATGGGCTCACCATCACTCTAGATTCTAATAATATTATTAACAACGCACACAAACTACAGAGCAGCTGGTCCTGCTGAAGGTGACTAACTCAAACTACAGCGCAGCTGGTCCTGCTGAAGATGACTAACTCAAACTACAGATAAGCTGGTCCTGCTGAAGGTGACTAACTCAAACTACAGAGCAACTGGTCCTGCTGAAGCTGACTACATTACTTCTTAAACAACATCAGAACCACAGCCTTAGAACGATATGTCGCGAGAACTTCTGGGATGTTTAAATCGATTCTATGGGCTCACCATCACTCTAGATTCTAATAATATTATTAACAACGCACACAAACTACAGAGCAGCTGGTCCTGCTGAAGGTGACTAACTCAAACTACAGAGCAGCTGGTCCTGCTGAAGGTGACTACATTACTTCTTAAACAACACCAGAACCACAGCCTTAGAACGATATGTAGCGAGAACTTCTGGGATGTTTAAATCGATTCTATGGGCTAACCTTCACTGTAGGTTATAATAATTTTTTACGACGCACACAAACTACAGAGCAGCTGGTCCTGCTGAAGGTGATTAACTCAATCAATGGACCGCCAAAGTATAACATACAACTTAGAACAAACTGAAATGAGCCGGGGCACAGCATTTTCTACAACCTAAATGTACACTCAGCGAAGAATCAGATCAGCCTGCGAATCCGTAGTCTAACCAGAGACTTCTCTTGATTGGGCCCTTAGCTATTCTTAGAGCGCACAACGAAGACTCTGATCAGACTGCGCGGATGCGCAGGCTGATCTGAGGCTTTGTTGGGCGTACATGCCTGAATCACAGCCTCAGAACGATATGTATCGAGAACTTCTGGAATGGTTAAATCTATTCTATGGGCGTCAGCGAAACCCTAAACATTGTTGCGGCGGACAACACATACAAACAAACAAACTGTGTGCCAGGTTATTTTACACTCCTGTATTCGTGCACCTAGCATTACGTTATGTCAATAACCATAATGTTTTTTTTTACGTCAACCTGAATCGTTGTTCGAGTGAAAATATCTCAGCGATTCACATTCTGTATGAAAATTTGCAAATAAGCAGGTAAGCACGAGCGTGCAAAACAAAATGAGCTCAAATTTCTGAAATATTATTAAAATGCAATTGCAAATATAATGACTTGCAGTTTTGCTTGTTTTCCTGGGTAAAACGGTTGCATTGTACTGTTTACACATGGTAATTAGGTACCCGAAACGTCTACTTCATAAACTGCCACTAGACGAATGAAGGTATCATATGGCACTACTGATTATAGTATGCATTTATTATACCCCTTTGATTTAGTAGAATGACTACTGCGGTATAAAAATAAAACTTAATTTAGATTATAAATTAATTTTGAAATTAGAAGTGAAGGGAATGATTAGGAATCTATACAAATAACCCACAGCTCCCACCAGTGACATCCAAGGGAAAGAAACACAAACATTAACTAGACCCTAATGGAATCATCAATAGCGGGAAGTCAAAAGGACAGTTACTTCCCACACAATGGCCAATTGGCTATCAAAAAAAAAAAAAAAAACAATATAAGCCATACACACTCAATGACAAACCATAATGAAAATAAACCGCGACAGAAGAACCGCCTTGGACTTTCACTCGGGCGCTTCAATCGCAATTCGTTGGGGCTTTGTTGTTTCTTAATGTCATGGCC
The DNA here is from genome assembly GCA_963580285.1 of Lucinisca nassula. Taxonomy (NCBI): domain Eukaryota; kingdom Metazoa; phylum Mollusca; class Bivalvia; order Lucinida; family Lucinidae; genus Lucinisca; species Lucinisca nassula. The sequence goes on from OY757024.1 coordinate 115,355,074, forward strand.
GAATGAACTGCACTGAAAATTTCACCGTTCCAGGTATACAATTACGTTTCTACCATATTCACGATTTCCAAAATTTGACATGTTTACTTTAGTTTCAATCCCGACACAAATATAAATACGCCATTTTTTCATATGATTTTAACGAGTCATCTACATAAACAAACAATGATTCATCTTGAGAATTCCTGATTTATGTAGGAAATGGTGTCAACACAACAACTCGATCATATGATAAAGACGTTAGGCGGTAAGGTTCGTTCCTGACACGCTTATTATCGGAGTGTAACTGTTGGTTTCCTTTTGCTTCAACATTTCGGTGAGTCCTCACCGCTGTTTTATCTATGTGGTTGTTTGATTGTTGTGTTCTCGGAGATGTTGCACTGATGAGCTAGGAAAATAGAAGTGAAGACAATGATCAGGAATCGAAACAATAGACCCACATCTCCCACCAGAGACATCAAAGGGAAAGAAACACAAACATAAAATAACTATACACTAATGAAATCACTAATAGCGGGAGGCCAAAATCCTACAAAATGGCCAATTGGCTATCCAAAACAAAAAATATAAGCGGTACACAGACTCAAAAACAAACCATAACAAAAATAAACCGCGAATGATAAATCGCCTTTGAACGGCCAGCGAAACGATTTCCACTGGGGAAAGTGTGTGTGTGTGCAGGGGGGGGGGGTGGGGTGGGGGGGGGACAACGGTGAGGACACGACAGCAATACCCCACTAAAGTGCTTGAGCAAAAGAAAACCAGCAGTTAGACTCCGGTGGGCAGGACCAGAGACAGAGCATCAGGCATCAACGAACATTACATAAAATTAAAATATCTCTAATTCTTAGTAAGCCTTTACGCTGGAACCGGAATCGAATCTGAGGCCCGACACTCCGGCAGCCTTCGTGCGGACTGAAAAAATTATTTGTCTAAATCTCGACCGAATCAAGGACGAGGATTGCGGCCGTGTAAAATCGATTTAAGCCCCCCCCCCCCTCCCCCCCCCCCCACCCCTTCCCCGGTCGCCCACCCAGTGAAATTCTTTTCATTGATCGTTCCAAGGTGGTTCTTCTGTCGCACTTTGATTCAGTTACGGTTTTTCTTTGAGTGTGAGTATCGCTTATATACTTTCGTTTTGGATAGCCTATTGGCCATGTCGAAAAGTAACTGTCCTTTTGGCTTCCCGGTTGCTTTGCTATGGGCCCTTCATGTGTTATTTTTGTGGTTTTGATTCCTTCCCTAATCATATATGTTGTTACGTTGATGATACAGATTCTTCCCCATTTTTAGTTGTTCATTTTTAGTTACGTTTGTAATTCCAGTTTAATGTTTATCTTTGTTGGTGATTCTGATTCTTTCCCCCGTTAAGTATATTGCTCCTTTTTAGTTAGGTCTAGATATTCCGAGTCACCACTGCCGGCCTCGGTAGCTCAGTTGGATGCGCGATTGACTTGTGATCAGGAGGACGCGGATTCGGTACCTGCCGAGGTGGAAACATTCTTTTTTGGAGTTTGATAATGAAATATTTTCTACGGCCAGTCTCTTCCATCCGCTGATTCAAGAAGGGCAGTTATCAGTTTCTGGCGAAAGATTGTGCACTGTACTGTTTAACTGCTTTCGGATAAGCCTGGCCAGGAAAGGGTGGATACATGTAGGTAAACTGACAAGCTCAAAAATGACCTAAAATAGTGTTGTTTGTTTGTTTTGTTTGATTTGAGGTTTAACGTCCCCGTCAACACTGTAAAGGTCATTTTAGAGACATTGCTTTCAATTTTGTGGGACTTTTACCCGACATTGAGATAAAATGACTTCTCAACCCCTGTCGCCCAATGAAACCAATAGGGTCTATAAGCATGGACTCGCACCGCTTTGCCTCGGCAGGCTTAGATCCTCTATGCGGTTCACTAGTACTCGTGTGCGGGTCGGTTTCAGCTCTCTCATTGCAATTAAATTTTCGGCCTTGCCCATCGGGGCTTCGAGAAATAGATGGGCTGCATGATGCTTCCATGCAGAGCTGAAAACGACCGCTCACGAGTACTGGTAGACTACTTAGAGGATCTTAGTCTGCCAAGACAAAGCGGTGCACGTCGGTCCGTCCATGGTTATAAACCATATTGGTTTCATTGGGCGACAGGGCTTGAGATGTCATTTCATCTCAATGTCGGATAAAAGTCCCACAAAATTGGAAGCAACGTCTCCAAAATGACATTTACAGTGTTGACGGGGACGTTAAACCTCAAATCAAACAAACAAAGCACCTAAATTTTCATTGTAAAAAAATAAAGAAAAAGAAAGAAAAGAAAACAATATCTGCTGCAAGTTCTAAATACGGGGAGCATTACTTAAACTCTCTCAGCTTGTGATCTTGGGCCAGTTGTTCAAAAGTAACGACGTCGTTAGTTAAGGTATCGTTAAAACTTTGATCATTAAAAACGGCAAATATGCTAACCCTTTTTAGCAAAAATACCAAAGTTATCGATATTGTATTTGCTAGAACAGTTAACAATTTGACCACTAACGAGCTCGTAAAGCTAACGATGCTTTGAACAACTGGCCCGTGATATACTGCAGCCGGTCACACCATAACATGAGACCATAACGAAAGCACGCCTATACAAATGCATTGTTATCTTTACCACCGGGACAAAAAAAAAAAAAAAAAATGAAAATTTTAAGATGAAAAAATGTCATATGTTTCTTATTCCCGCTCAAAATATAGATTGTGGGGTACTCGTTAGAACCGCCTCATGCTCAAAATATAGATTGTGGGTAATCGTTAGAACCGCCTCATCGAGGCGGTTCTAACGAGTACCCACAATCTATATTTTAGAGTACGTGATACTTGTGGACTCTTCCATTGCTATATGTTGGACAAGGCCATTTGTCATATAAGGGGTGTCGGGCCTACTTTGTTTTTTCGTTCTTATTCTATTTTTGATGGAAAAGTCTGTTAGCAAATCACGTAGGCCCTGATCTGACTTATCTCGACCTGCACTGTTTAACTAGGTGGCACTTTAGGGGTTTCCCGCATTCAATGGGTTAATCCCGCCAAATTGTTATTGCACGTGAGGTCATACGATTTTTATTACACGACGTTTGCCACTGCAAATCAGTGACGTCATATGATAAAGGTATTTTATTTCACCTTGAATATATTTGCTGTATGTAACAATAAGAAAAAGCAAACAAAAATAAAATGTTCCGTGGCATCTTATCATGACCTTTACTGTGTGCGAATATCAAATTGCAAGGCAAATTTGGGTGAAGATGCTACAAAATTTACATTCAGGGCCCAGCTGTTCAAAGCAATTTTAGCAAAATGACTTCGTCAGGGGTGGCAGTGTTAACTGCAATTGCAAGTACAATTCCGAATTAATAAAAGCTGCTCACATTTTTGTCAGCAAAAACAAAACAAAACAAAAAAATAATAATTGCCAAATATATTATCAAAGTTTAACGATAAGTTGCATCACGAAACAGGCCTATATAAATTTGAACCCCCCCCCCCCCACACACACACACACACACCTTGAACCCGCTTTTATATAGTAAAGCTGTGGTTTGCAAGGGTAAACCTTTTTCTCATTTCTGCTGTAAAATATAGATTGTGGGGCTAACGAGTACCCATATTCAATAAGAAAGAGCAGAACTAAGAAAAATATCACTGTTTTTCATCTTAACCTTTACCCTGCTGTAGGCGACAAGCCCTATCTTTGCAAACAGTGTAGATCCAGATCAGATGGCTTCTGAAGAAGCCATCTGATCAGGATTTACACAGTTTGACATTCAGTTTATGAATATGTAGAAATAAGCTGCATCATGTAATCTGATTGGTTCAAAGTCAGAAATGGGTGTGGCTTAATTGAATATTCAGCAGGTTAAAGGTTAAAATGTTCGTGTTTTCGGCGATAAAGTGTTCAAGGTATTTGTATGGGCGTGTTTTCGTAATGATTAATATTGCACATCTGGGCCCAGGATCCACGGGTACCGCAAAATGTGTTTTTGTACTAACTGATTTGATGAAAAAAAAAAAAAACAAAACAAAACAAAAAAAAAAAAAACAAACAAAATAGAAGTGAAGGGAATGATCAGGAATCGATACAATTAACCCACAGCTCCTATCAGAGACGCCAAATTGAACGAAACGCAAACATGAAACAACAGACCCTAATGGAAACATCAATAGATAAAAGGACAGTTACTTTCCCACAAAATGGCCAATTGGCTATCCAAAACAAAAAAATATAAGCGATACGAACACTCGAAAACAAACCATAACAAAAATAAACCGCGACAGAAGAACCGCCTTGGAATGGTCAGTGAAACGAATTCCACTGGTGGGGCTTAAATCGATGTTACGTGGCCACAGTTCTCGCCCTTACTTCAGTCGTTATTTAGACAAATAATTTGTTCAGCCCGCATGAAGGCCTCTTAACTCATCAGTGCAAAATCTCCGTGAATACCAAAAAATCATACAACCACAGCGATGAAACAACGGTAAGGACTTTACATCAAGAAACCACTGAAATGCTGGAGCAAAACAAAAAACAACAGTTAGACACCGATGGGCTCCTATATCTTAGTTCAGGGCAATTGTTCTGCAATCGGCTCACTAGTGTCGTTGCTGGATCGATTTACCCCTTTTGAACCAGAAACCCCAAACCGGGTAAGCTGGCAAACAGTGCAGGTCCAGATCAGACGCCGCAGGGCCTCCACTGTTTGCTAAAAGTTCAGTCATTTTCCAAATAAATTTTGATGAAAACACAACTTGACACCCCATAAGTTTGAAATGGTCGCGTGCCATATATAAGGACGAAGATTCTATTTGGTAAAAAAATAGTAGTCTGGAAACATGCAGAGTTTTTCCTGTGATAGTCTCCTGCAATTCTCCAGCATATACACCAACATATTTCGATTTGTTACTTCTATTTTGTTTTTGGCGAATTGCTTCGCAAAAGTGATACTCAAATTAACCATAAGGCCTTAACCTAAGTTATATCTAACCTTCAAAATGACAAATCTAAACGTTCTGCCTTGGCAAAAATCGTTTTACGTTTAACTTGTACTTGATAAAACACGTTCGATTTGATTATGTCAGGCTTTTAACACGAGAGCGGCAGAAGCCCTTTTTATTTATTTTTTTTTTCTACCCTGATGGATTCCCCCCCCCCCCACACCCCCACCCCCAGCTTTCTTCACCTTTTCTACCTTTCGTATGCAATCATGCTACCAAAAAGTTTACGAACATTGTCGCTATTACTGTGCTTACAAAAGCTACTGTTTTGCATCGACAACTATACAGATTCAATTCAATGGTCTTATCGCAAATGTTTAGGGACACAGATTCACATAAGCCTCTGATGTTCTTCTGAATCCCTTTCCGTATGATTTCACTTTGCTTTGTATTGTGCATATAGAATACGAATAAAATATGATGAAACCAAACATGTAGGCGTTTCCGCGCTGAGAAAATCGCAAAAATTGATACACAAGACTGACTGCACAGAATACGTTCTGCGCGCACTCGCTCATATTCGATAATTCACGACAGATCGAGGTGCAGCAATATTTAATGAGACTTGCTGAGAAAATAAAATAACGATGTGGCTTCACCTGATGTGGCTGTCTGTGTATTTTTGGGATTTAATAACAGGTAAAAAAAATTCAATATACTTTAGCTCGCAACCTACAACTAGCCAGTTTTTGGCCAATAGAACTTGGAAATTGATTGTTTATACAAATAACTGATAAGATCACTGTAGCCTGCTAATAGCCCCATAAATCTCTTCATAGCTACATGAGGTTTCAGTCACAACAGATGGATGCAATTCTGATGCTACATTTTAACTCACTGGCTGCTTGAGGTTAGACCAGTCTCCAAACTGAATTTTATTGGGAAATATATATAAAAAAAAAAAGACAAAACAACTTTTAATCCTTCTAAATGCCAAGAAAAGTCGTATCTTTATGTTGTCTGCTGAATCTTCTTGCTTACTTTTCAAACATATTTTTGTATAAGGCAAACCTTGTGGACCCAGAAGAGCAGTCTGATCCGGGTCCACACTGTTGGCAACAATTACTTTTAAAGTAACCACCAGACAACAGTGCAGATCACAATTGCAGTGATTGGCATTTAGGGGTTAAAGTGAGTGAGTGAGTTTTAGTTTTACGTCCCACCAACAGCTAAGGTCATACGGAGACGGGACCTCGGTTTAAAGACTCATCCGAAAGTATGGAGAAGCCCGGGATCGATCCTGCGATCCCTGGTTTACAAGGCGAGTAGCGTAACCACTGCACCATGGAGGCTTCTTTTAGGGGTTAAATATGAACAAAGTCCTCCTGGCTTTTATTTTTTGTTATCACCCATTAACTGCTTAAAACACACACACACACACACACACACACACACACACACACACACACACACACACACACACACACACACACACACACACACACACACATTTTAAACCTTAAGTATTGGGGCAAACAGGCCCTTGCCAACAGTGTAGACCCAGATCAGACTCTTAAGAATGCGACATTTGATAAGGGTCTACAATGTTTGCCATATACACTCATCAGTAATTTAGTAATCACATCAGGAAAACATGCCTGTATAATTCCGACCCCATTGAACCCGACTTTTATATACCTTATTTTTCTTATTTCTGTTCTACAATGTGGAGTGAGGGTACTCGTTAGAACCATCACGATGAGGCGTACTATACTCACAATCTCTAACGTACTGTTTTTGAGCAGAAATAAGATTTTTTTTTTCATCTTAAAAGTTTCGTGTTTTAGGCGGTAAAATTTACATCTATTTGTATTGGCTTGTTTCATGAACGGGTAGCAGCAGGTTTGTGGGCATGGCTTGAGATGTCATTTCATCCCAGTGTCGGGTAAAAGTCCCACAAAACTGGAAGCAGTGTCTCCAAAATAACCTAAACAGTGTTTACTGGGACGTTCAGCCAAAATTCAGTCAAATAAAAAAACATATTATTATGGTAGACCTTGCCCTACTGTAAGCCTACCCAGTGACATAAGAAACACGATATCTTGAGCAGTTGTCTCACCCTTAACATGCCCTGTAAAACAGAATTCTGAAAATGTTGTCTGTTTATGTCATCTGCTTCATGGCCTTTCAAACTTTTCAAACATATTTTAGCATACAGGCAAACAGTGTGGATCCTGATCAGTAGCACTCTGATCTGGGACCACACTGATTGCAAAAAAAATACTATCAAAGTTATAAGCAAACAAAAAAGCAGACAACAGTTGTTATGACTGGCATCTTGTGGGTAAAAATAAAACTTAACATTTTTCTGGCTTAAACATGCATGGTCGCCCCCGTCCACCGGAACTTGGAGAAATAGAATGGGCTACATGGTGCTTCCACACAGAGGTCAAACTGACGACACATGAGTACTGGTAAACCGCTTACAACATATAGAAGGACTAAGCCTGCACAGGCCAAGTGACGTGATAAGACCGTCCAATGCTTATAAGCCTTTTGGTCTTATTTTGTGACAGGGCTTGAGATTTCATTTTATCAATGTCGGGTAAAAGTCCCACAAAATTGGAAGCAACGTCTCCAAAATGACCTAAATAGTGTTGACGGGGACGGTAAACCTCAATTCAAATGTATGGTGAGCTACACCAAGCTGTTTGTGAAGGCCAGTACTTCACTTGTTTGCTGATAGAGCAGATACAAACTGACAATGCTTTTCAATTTTTTTTTCTTCTAGAAAACAGGATTTGACATTTCATGCAAATTATCTCCACTGAAAACAGTTTGCATGAGATGTCAAATCTTGTCACAATGTTTCTGGGTAAATTTTTTTTTTAAAATATCATACAGCGTAGACCCTAATCGGATAGACAGTACATTCCTTCTGATCATGGTCGGTACTGTTTGCCATGTTCGCCATACTGTTCAACAGTTTTGAACATGATTCAGGCTGTACGCAGACTTTGAATAAAAGCTGCAAGCACTGCATGATGCCCCGCCACTACATTTACATCAAGCAAGTGCCATATCACAGTGAAAATGGAATTCAAAGTAAGGCTGTATTACTCTTTTCCTTAATAAAGTTGACAGGAATGCATGACTAAGATGACTATTTTCAATGTTCAAAGAGTCATGGCTCCAAAAGAAAGTAAACCAGAATTAAAATTCTCATTTTCAGTTTTTTTTTGGTCCAGTGCCCTTTTAAAATAAAGTCAAGGTCTTCAAAATCTAGTAAAATCTTTGGTCAGTTGCAATGATATTTTGTACCAGGGTAGACCCCAGATAGCAACAGCTATATTCAAAGTCCAAAGGGCAATAATTCCAAAAGTAGGAAAATCAGAGTTAGGGTTCATATGTTTTGCACGTCGTCTCATGGTGCTCTACATATCTGTGAAGTTTCCTGTAAATATCTCAAACAGTAGCGGACACAAAACGAAGACAGAAATGGCTATGTTCTATGTTCGAAGGGCAACAACTCCAAAAGTAGGAAAATCAGAGTTACGGTTCAACTGTTCTGCACGTCGTCTGATAGTGCTCTACATATCTGTGAAGTTTCGTGAAAATTATATCTAAAATGGTATCAGAGTTATGTAGTGGACACAAAACTATGAGGCGCTTACGGACGGAATGACGGACACTCAATTCTTCGGAGGGTATAATACGAGGACTGTTCAAATATGAAGGCAAGTAGAACGTTTTCTCATGCACTAATGCGAAAATCACCTGGAAATAAATATCACAGCGTAGAAAAACATTTTACCTATACATTGATACCAAACCTGTTAAAATCCGTGCACTTTAGCCATGTATATAGTTCGATAAACACTGTCTACTCTTGTATACTAATACAAAACATGGTTGGAAGAAGGTCAGAGTACAAAGTTGAAATACGGTCCTATATTAAGAATCGTTGTATTCTTGGTATACGGTGCAAAGACATTTTTGATGAAATATGTTCGGTTTATGGGCATAATGAAATGTCTTTTCCGACAGTTTTTCGTTGGTGTAAGAAATTCAGCTGTGGGCTAGGCTCAACAGAAGATGCACCACATGATCGTCAACCGAAAAGAGCAACATATGCCAAGATGGTTGCTAGAGTGAAAGAAATAGTTGCTACCGATGCACGATACACCACTAGGCAAATAGCTAGTATGGTTGGCATCTCATTAGGAGCAGCTCATACAATTCTGAAACGGGATTTGAAAATGAGAAAGATCTGTGCTAGATGGATTCCCCATCTGTTGACAGATGAGCAGAAAAAGACACGCGTTCAGTGCGCCAAGAAGTTGCTTAAAAAGTTTCCAAATTACAATGCACGGTCTTTCGCTAATGTCGTCACAGGTGACGAGACATGGGTTCACTTTTTTTAGCCAAAACGAAAGATTCAGAACAAAATATGGGCAACAAAGTATTGCAAAAGACCATGCATTGCAAAGCGGACCATGTGCGTGAAGAAGGTAATGTATGCCATAATCTTTTCAAATCAGGGCCCTGCTATTCAGGTTGCTGTGCCTAAAGGCAAATCTGTAAATGCGAAGTTTTACAAGAATAAAGTTCTTCGAAAATTGAAGAAATATTTCAAAGAACGAAGACCCGCAACTGGTTTGGCCAATGTCAGATTGCTACATGACAATGCGTCATCACACAAGGCGTCCATTGCGCAAGACTATCTGAAGCAGGAAAAGGTTGTTGAACTCCCTCCCCCCCCCCCATTCCCCTGACCTTTCCCCGTGACTTTTTTTTTGTTCCCGCGGCTGAAAAAATACCTTTCTGGTCGAAAATTTGTACAGCGCAAACCTCGGTTCTGCAATATTCCAGTGCCTTCATAGTATACCTCGAAAAGACTACCAAAATGCATTCAATGATTGGATCAGAAGACTGAAAGTTTGTATATCTGCTAAAGGGGAATACTTTGAGGGGACATAAATTTTTCATCGAAATCTATCACGGAATCATTTTTATGTGCTTAGTTGCATTCATATCTGAACAGTCCTCGTAATAATACCCTGCCATCTTTGAATGGTGGTGCCTAAAAAGTGGGGAGGGTTGCGAATTTCAGGTATTTTGCAGAGGGTAAAAAACTGCATGAGTTTGAGAATTTTCCAAAAAAAGGTGGGGGCAGGGGGGGGGGGGGGGCGTTTGCATGCCTCTCCACCATGTGTGCGGGCCTGCATTAACAGGTAGAATGAATCATTGTTTTTTAATATATCGCTGAAGGGTCTCCGTTTCTGATCAGTTACGAGTATGTATATTCAGGAGCTGGAATGCAATGGTAGGACTGAGTGAAAAGAGAGAGAGAGAGAGTTGAAACTATGACAATCACTGTAGGTTCTGATCAGAAGCCAACCATGGATCTACACTGTTTGCAGCTGGATAAAATGTTATACATGTAATGACTTTTCCAGCACAGATTGTGTTGCATATGAGGTTAAGCATTATCAATGAAATATTGTTGGTTCAGAAAGATGATTTTTGTTTGTTAGATTTGAGGTTTAACGTCCCCGTCAACACTGTAAAGGTCATTTTGGAGACGTTGCTTCCAATTTTGTGGGACTTTTACCCGACATTGAGATGAAATGACATCTCAAGCCCTGTCGCACTATGAAACCAATAGGATTTATAAGCATGGACGGTCCAACTCTCAACGCTTTACCTGGGCAGACTTAGATCCTCTGAATGGTTTACCAGTACTTGTGTGCGGTCGGTTTCAGCTCTGCGTGGAAGCATCATGCAGCCCATATATTTCTTCAAGCCCCTATGGGCGGGGTCAGAAAGATGAATCTGCTGTACTGGTTGATTTTGTTTGTTTATTTGTTTGATTTGTGGTTTAACGTCCCCGTCAACACTGTATAGGTCATTTTGGAGACGTTGCTTCCAATTTTGTGGGACTTTTACCCGACATTGAGATGAAATAACATCTCAAGTAGGCCAATGAAACCAATAGGGTTTATAAGCATGGGCAGTCTGACTCGCACTGCTTTGCCTAAACAGGCTTAGATCCTCTAAGCGGTTTAGCATTACTAGTGTGCGGGTCATTTCAGCTCTGGAAGCATCGTGCAGCCCATCAATGTCTTCAAGCCCCGATGGGCGGGGGCCGGCTGTGCTGGTTGAATATATGTGTAGACAGAAGGGAAATAATTAAACACATTAACAAATGACAAGTAAATAATTTGGAAAACACTGACGGAAAATGCTTCCATAATTTTTTCCAGACAAAAGTTATAAAGTACTAAATACTTTTCTTATAATGAAGCGTTTTATCGAGTACCCACAGTCTACGTTATACCCACAGTATACGCTTGCTATTGTCCGCGTGACTATCACTGACCATGACTGCCACCGACATTGAACAAAATCAAGTTTATAGCATCGATAGTCGCCTCCATAAGACGCCAGAGCGCTGCGTGAAAAGGAAATTCTGGACTTTGCTTGTGCACTTGGGCATTGGCAAACCAGACGCCATATAACTGTCTGATCAGGGCTACTGTGTTTGCTTAAAATACTGGAATTTAAGGGTTAAACGAACAGTTCGATTCTCAGCTCTGGACTATTTTTCCAACCTACACTCCACAAGTACTCTCAGTGCTTTGATAAAGTCTCTCTTTCTGTACAGCATGAAAATTCTAGAGACAGGGGTTATGAACTTAGTGATAACACACAGATGGTGTTTATTTTGTGAATTGTAACTGTTAAGATGTCATTAAGCCACTGGCTGTGGTAATTTGAGCTTTCCTAAGAAATAGTAGGAATGCTGAGGTTGCGGTATATAGTAAATATGTATTTGTAAATTTTTTCCGCCGAAAAAAATGAAAATGTTAAGACGAAAAATTGTGATATATTTCTTATTTCTACTCAAAAGATAGACTGTGGGTACTCTTTAGAACCGTCTCATCTAACGAATACCCACAGTCTATATTTTTATGTAGAAATAAGAAAAAAAATGTTTACCCCTGTAAACCCCAGTTTTACTATATAAAAGTGGGGTTCAATGGGGTCAGAATTGTATAGGCGTGTTTGCTTGATGTTAAACAATACTCATTGTATGACTCAAACACGGCGAGTGTTATAATAATTATTATTATTATTATTATTATAATAATATAATAATCGACCTTATTTATAGAGGGTAACACATTTAGTACTAGTACTAATCTTCCATGTGGCCCTCTTTTCCTGGGTAGGAACCAGTACTAAGCAATGCGGATTAAGTCTCTTGCTCAAGGAAACAACACATGGTGCTTGCGGGGATCGAACCGGCTACCTCTCGATCTCAAATCCGATTCTTTACCACTGCATCACTGCACCACTGCGTTGAAGAACCGTAGCCCCTGAGGGGTTTAAATTCTGAGTGACATTAAAATTGCGCTGTTTGAATCTCAAAAGTTGCATTTTAGTGTATACAGAGAGGGAGATTTTACGCAAGAAGGCGCATTAAACTCTCCCTTTCTCTATCTCTCTCTCTCTCTCTCTCTCTCTCTCTCTCTCTCTCTCTCTCTCTCTCTCTCTCGCACGCGCTCTCTCTCTCTCTCTCTCTCTCTCTCTCTCTCTCTCTCTCTCTCTCTCTCTCTCTCTCTCTCTCTCTCTCTCTCTCTCAGATATTTGTTCTTTTATTGATAAAAATAGTTGAGTTCGGGGGTCTGAAGCAGGGTCGGTCGCGTTAGCGGAACTACGTTTATTTGTTTTTAGGCCTTATATGACTCAAACACGGATTTAATGTGAGGCGAGTGTTGAAGAACCGTAGCCCCTAAGCCCGAGTGCCGAGGGGTTCAACTTCTGAGTGACATAAAATTGAACTATTTGAATCGCAAAAGTTGCATTTTAGTGTATACACAGAGGTAGATTTTACGCAAGAAGGCGCATTAAAAACTCATAGAAACGTCACAAAAAGCAGAAATTAAACAGTAGATGGCACCGGATGTGTTATCGCAATGTAGTGTGGTCATTAAAGTTGCAAGAGTTGCGGTGACAATATGAATTGTGCTAGTTTTTAAGAGGTCTCAAAATCTGCACTGCTAAAACGGCACAATCTCTTCACTCCTTTAACAGTTAAGTGGGCATTCATTACGCAAACACGCCAACACAAAAACATTGCCACCTTTATCACCGAAAAATGAAAATTTGAAGATGAAAAATTGTGACATTTTTTCTTATTTCTGCTCAAAATATAGATTGTGGGCACTCGTTAGAACCGCCTCATCGAGGCGGTTCTAACGAGTACCTCCAATCTATATATAAGAGCAAAAATAAGAAAAATAAGGTATACCCCCGGGAACCCCAGTTTTACTATATAAAAGTGGGGTTCAAGGGGGTCAAAATTATATAGACGTGTTTTCGTGATGTCACTACTTCTGCTGGCGGTCCCCGCCCATCGGGGCTTGAAGAAATATATGGGCTACATGATGCTACCACGCAGAGCTGAAACCGACCCGAGTACACCAGTAGTGGTAAACCACTTAGAGGATTTAAGCCTGCCAAGGCAAAGCGGTGCGAGTCGGAGGCAAAGCGGTGCGAGTCGGACCGTCCATGCTTATAAACACTATTGGTTTCATTGGGCGGCAAGGCTTGAGATGTCATTTCATCTCAATGTCGGCTAAATATCCCACAAAATTGGAAGTAACGTCTCCAAAATGACCTTTACAGTGTTGACGGGGGCGTTAAACCACAAATCAAATCAAACTAACAAACAAAACTACTTCTGCTGGTCGGCCCCCGCCAATAGGGGCTTGAAGAAATATATGGGCTGAATGATGCTTCCACGCAGAGCTGAATCCGGCCCGCACACTAGTACTGGTAAACCGCTTAGAGGATCTAAGCCTGTCCAGGAACCGGGGTGCGAGGCGGACCGTTCATGCCAATAAACCCTATTGGTTTTATTGGGCGACAGGGCTTGAGATGTCATTTAATCTCACTGTCTGGTAAAAGTCCCAGAAAATTGGAAGCAACGTCTCCAAAATGACCTTTACAGTGTTGACGGGGACGTTAAACCTCAAATCAAACAAATAAAACAAAACTTCTGCTGGTGAGTTGGCTTTGAATTTTACCGTTGAATGTAAATATGTGCAATTAGTCCTAAATAATAGCCATGTTTCCGCTAATTCAACCGACCCTGCTTCAGACCCCGACTCTACTATACTGACCGGAAAAAAACTGTACACTTTTAAATTGTCTCGCCTGACAAACAAGCGAATGATTCAGTTAACAATTACTTATGAAGGATTTGACAAACTTACTCCTGCGTATAACTCCCAAATAGTTGCTCAGACTGAGCAGACCAATTTATCAAATATATGACAGCTGTTGCCTTGCTGGTATAGAAATAATGGCATGAAGTTGTAATTAATTCTGATTTATTCAGATAATTTTACAGCCAAGCATGCTAGAGGTTTAAAATTAGCCAGTGCAGTACCAGACTGAAATGTTTATCCTAGTAAAGGTATAAACATTTGTTCATTTTGTACCAGAAACCCCAAAACGGGCAATTGGCAAACAGTGCAGGCCCTGATCAGACGCCGCATTCTGCGGCGTCTGATCTGGGCCTGCACTGTTTGCAAAACTGATTTTTTGTTGCCATATGCTTAGGCAATTAGTGCGGCTTATCAGTGTGAACCTGAGATTTATTGAAGTTCATTTTGACAAAAGAAAATAAACAGAGCTGTTGTTCTGGAGAGACTAAAATGTCCATACCTGGATTTTCGGGGTACTAAAACCCAGGAGTATAACTATAGACATGAATCCTGTAACAAGTGTAAGAAAATCTGGTGTTCAAAATAAAAGTTTTGGGGGAAAATGTAAAAAAGTACATTTTTCACAAAATCTGTTTGTAATCGTACTTTGACTTCAAATTTTTTTCCGCATAGGTAATTAGTCAAAAACAAGGAATAAAAAATAACATAAAATCTAAAAATTATCGAGAAACAAACATTTTATTGAAATCTCAAAAACTGCTTTTTTTCAGCGAAATTTTCAAAATAATGTTGCATGCTAAAAATCGACCCAAAAGTGCCTTCAACCATTTTAGCATCTTCAGCTGTGTCTTAAATATTCATTAAAACAATGCAATCAGAAATGCCATACTTTTCGCCCCCTCTCGGTGGTTTGGTCCAATGTTTAAAGGTCGATAACTTTTCAACCATTGTGTAAATTTTCATTTTGTAAACAATTTTCCCAACGTTAGGTGATGAATAATAACTGGTAAAAGTGGGAATCACATTCGCGACACAAAATGTTTGACTCAATGGAAACTTGAACAGCAATATTTTAACCCTTGCTTTGAACCTGTGGCTTTACCCGTCAAATCGTAGCTATCATTAAACATTTTATTCGATAAAGCAGACATGCAACCGATGATAATTTATATAATTGGAATTCAAATTTCATTTAAATGTTTTCCCAGTGACAATTTAAAAATGAGTATATAGTTTCTATTGCCGGTGGGTATATTTTTATCAATAAAAGAACAAACTAAAAATTGAAACACCGACCGCACCTTTTTCAATTTTCGACCCTACCATGTGTTGTCTTTGCATTTTCTTATAGTAATTTCGCGTTGTAAGTACATTTTTTGAAGTTTGTAAAAAATAGTATCTTCCAAAATATAGAGCTGACTTTTTTGAGCACATCCCGAAAACACGCCTATATAATTTTGACCTTCTTGAACCCCACTTTTATATAGTAAAACCGGGGTTTACAGGGGTAAACCTTTTTTTTCTTGTTACTGCTCTAAATTATAAACTGTGGGTACTCGTTAGAACCGCCTCGATGAGGCGGTTCTAACAGGTACCGACATTATTTATTCTGAGCAGAAATAAGAAAATTATCACAATCTTTCATCTTAAAATTTTCGATCTTTCGGCAGTAAAGGTAACAATGTAATTATATAGGCGTGTTTTCTTTAATGAATTATGATATACAGTGCAAGTCTCAACATGACAATTTTATTAACACACACACGTACAAAAACAAAAACACATACAAAATACAGGCCCGACAGTGTGTTTGTTTTTTTTCGGGAGAAAAAATGAAATAATAATAATAATACAAACAAACGATTCTCCTACATGTGCCTACCAACAAAAAATGGTTCAGCATGTAAGTAGAAACACAGCTACTGTTTACGCCTAACAATTGTCTCGGATAACCTTTAACGGCTAGGATGATATACCTTTTCAACTGGTCACAACTCAACGGAAGTAAATGGAATAACCATGATTTTTTACATATGCAAAGGCTTGGCAAAAGGTATTGCGTGACCTTCAGAAGATGTCGAAAGCTGTACACTTTTCGAAAGTGCGCTTAATAATTGACAGTTTTCAGATATTTATTCTTGCTGGCACGACCGAGCGAAAATATGAAAAATATCACAAAATGTCATCAGATTTGATTGACTGATTGAGGTTTAATGTCCCCGTCAACACGATTAAGGTCACTTTTGAGACGTTGAATCCAATCTTGTGAGACTTTAACCCGAGATTGAGATGGAATGACATCTCAAGCCCTGCCGCCCTATGAAACCCAAATGGTTTATATGCACGGACGGTTCGACTCGCACCACTTTGCCTGGGCTTAATTAGCTGTTTGCCAGTACTTTAGATCATGGAGTTAATTTTTAATCATTTAGAACATCA
Source organism: Lucinisca nassula (assembly GCA_963580285.1). Lineage (NCBI taxonomy): Eukaryota > Metazoa > Mollusca > Bivalvia > Lucinida > Lucinidae > Lucinisca > Lucinisca nassula. The sequence goes on from OY757024.1 coordinate 115,371,709, forward strand.
CGTGAACAAGTCCGTGAAATGAACACCTCACTAAATCCCACTTTATATAGAGAAAACTGGGGTTTACGGGGGTATTCCTTATTTTTCTTATTTTTGCCCCAAGACATAGGTTGTGGGTACTCGTTAGAACCGCCCCAATGAGGCGGTTCTAACGAGATCCCACAACCTAAGTTTGCAGTATTGGTAAGAAAAATATCACGGATTTTCATCAGAAAAGTAGCCATTTTGGAGATGTGAAAAAAAATGCACTATGTCGTACGGGAATGTTATCGTAATGAAATAGAGTTCTGCTTAAGCCGGCGCTAGAGGGCGTGACCGGTGTAGCACATTTCAGTACTGGTCATGAACAAACTCAATAAAACCGAGTTTGCTATTTTCGTTTATTTGGTGTATTCTTTGCTTCCAAACGATCTATTCTCCGAGCTTATTTATCTTCACTGCACTGTGTAGCCTACGTAAAACGTCTTCCCGTACATCATCAACATTTTATATATTCTGGTCCTTCGGGATAATTGAGTTCATTTTGAATCATTTTGAAAATAGAGTTCTGCTAAAACTGGTGCTAGAGGGCGTGGTTTGTATTTTACCTTTCAGTACTGGTCATGAACACACTCAGTAAAACCGAGTCTGCTATTTTCGTTCATTTGGTGTATTCTTTGCTTTCAAAGGATCAAACCTCAGAAATTATTTAGACCTTCTGACCGGTTTACCAGTTCTCATGTAAGCGGTCGGTTTCAGCTCTGGGTTGAAGCATCATACAGCCCAATCTACTTCTCCAAGTCATCATACAAAGGTCGGGTTTAGTGATATGAAGTCAGGTTCTATACAAAACGGATGTGTGATATTAATGAGTCACCGTCCGAGTTTAAAATCCATGGCTGACATTGGTACAGTGAGATACCGCTATAAAGCCCATATTCTAGACCTTAAAACTGTGGTCATATTAGCGGGGTGGTCCTCAGAATGGAATTAGTGAATAAATTTTGTTGACAAGTCTTAGAATGATTTAAAATATTTTAACATGTACGAGGACATTATATCGCTTCCTGCTAAAAGTTCCTTAACCAATTCTATTTTCCTTTCAATTTTATTGTCCCTCGCCTTTTCGAAGAACAGCGAGGGGACATAGTATTCGGCTTTCCGTGGTGCGTGATGTGTGGTGCGTGGTTCCGAGCTTGTAGTAGGTACCTTGTGAGCGCAACTCCTCCTACAGTTTGAAACCGATCCTTCTGAAATTTTAAAGTCGTCTTTATATGGTTTGAAGTTGTGCATATCCTTTTTTCAGAATTCTTAATAATTTTTTGTCAGTTTTTTTTTTTCTCTTTTTTAACTTTTTTCATGCATCAATTCTATGAAAGAGTATAATGTAGTAGATACCTTGTGAGCGCAACCCTTCCTAAGTTTTAAACCGATCCTTTTGAAATGTTAGAGGTGTCTTCAACATGGTTTGAAGTTGTGCATGTGCTTTATCCAGAATCCTTGAATTAATTTTATTCACCTTTTTTAACATTTTTAACTTAGATTTTTTAAAGGTTCCGAATTCATAGTAGGTACCTTGTGAGCGCAACTTTTTCTACAGTTTTATACCGATCCTTCTGAAATGATACAGGTGTCTTTATCATTGTTTGAAGGAGTGCATATGCTTTTTTCAGAATTCTTGAATTATCGTTTAGTACTTTTTTTTTCAAATTTTTAACTTAAGGGTGACTTTCTTCATGCATCAATTCTATGCAAAGGTATAATGTCGTAGGTACCTTGTGAGCGCAACTCCTGCTACTGTTTTAGACCGATCCTTCTGCAATTTTATAGGTGTCTTTATCATGGTTTGAAGTTGTGCATGTGCTTTTTTCAGAATCCTTGAATTATTTTATTTTCACCTTTTAACCCGCTTTTAACTTAGACCTTTTTTTGCATGGTTCCGAATTCATAATAGGTACCTTGTGAGCGCAACTCCTCCTACACTTTTAAACCGATCCTTCTGAAATTTTACAGGTGTCTTTATCATGGTTTGAAGTTGTGCATATGCTTTTTTCAGAATGCTTGAATTATTTTTTTTTTGTTTTACACTTTTGTCACATTTTTAACTAATACTTTTTGGCATGGATCCGAATTCATAGTAGGTACCTTGTGAGCGCAACTTCACCTACAGTTTTATACCGACCCTTCTAAAATTTTACAGGTGTCTTTATCATGGTACGAAGTTGTGCATATGTGTTTTTCAGAATTCTTTAATTATTTTTTGTCACTTTTTTCACATTTTAACTTATACTTTTTTCATGTATCAATTCTATGAAAGAGTATAATGTAGTAGGTACCTTGTGAGCGCAACTCCTCCAACAGTTTAATACCAATCCTTCCAAAACTTAAAAGTTGCTTGAATTATGGTCTGCAGATATGCATGTGCTTTTTACAGAATTTTAAAATAATTCTTTTTACTTTTTTCACATTTTTAACTTAGAGATGTTTTGCGCATCTATAATATGAAACTGGATATGTTGTGAGTGCAACTCCTCCTACAGTTTAAAACCAATCCTTCAGAATCTTTTGAGGTGTTTTGATCATGGTCTAAATATGTGCATGCGCCTTTTTACAGAACCCTTTTATTATTATTTTTTTATACTTTCCGCGTTGAGTGATACAAATGGTTGCCTGGTTAACTTACTTATAGTTTAACAGCACAAATGTAAATAAGGCGGGGGAAATAAAGTCTCTGTGGAATTTGCTTGCAGTTCCTGTGATTAACATAGTCGTTTTAAGGGATCATTCTTTTCCAGTGTTTCTATGAGACAAATTGTAAGTAGGGACCAGTCCATTTAGGGAAATGAGCCAGCGCATGACAAAACCTACAATAAGACATGTGCGCCAAACGAATACTCAGATCAGTCTGCGCATCTGCGCAGACTGATTAGAGTCTTCGTTGTGTGCTCTTAGGATAGCTAAGTGTCCAATGGTCCTTTATGCAGCAAGAGAAGTCTCTGGTTAGACTATATGGCTGCACAGGCTGATCAGAGTCTTCGATGGGCGCACATGTCTTTTTGTAGGCTTTGTCGTGGACTGGCTCAAATGGCAAAGAATATCACATTTATACTGGATAATGTTAAATATCTGAAACAATTATAAAAAAAAAAACTATTCTTTTAATTATCATTGACAGTGACAACTATTACACGTCTTGTTTATGTCTCGGTCACAAATTCGGCGTACCCCGGCCTAGCTATACTAGACGTGGTGGTCGGCCGAACTGTCCAAGTCGAGAAGGGGTCCGAAGCGGGTGTTTGGCTTGGTTTTGAAAAAAACGTATGACGTGCGGTGTCTGGTGGACATCCGACTGGAATCTGGCGTTATATGCCAGAATTTTGCGGGGATTCATCGGCGTATACGCAGGGCGGAAATCGACCGGTGCACGGCAGGTTACCGGCCGTACGCCGGCCGTATACCCGGCAGTTGTTACAAGCCGGCCGAGCATCGGTCGTTGTTCCGCAGATGTCCGCCCAGTTCCCGGCCGGGTCTACGACGTCCGTACGAGCTCTGTCCGACGCTTATTCGATGTGCCACCGACCTAGCAGCCGGTGAGAATTCGGTGAAAATTTTAAGTGCGAGTTAAAATCTCACCGGACCCCTCCAGACCGCCACCGACGGCCCAACATTCGGCGGGTCGCCGACCGGACTCCAGCCCGATTTCACTCAAAATCAGTCGGCAAGTCTTTGGGCGGGGCTCGAATAGTGATTTGTGACCGTGGCTTAAAACAACACACACGGGTTATTTTCACACCTGCATCACCTGAGGACACCAGTATACATTTATACATGACCAGTGAATTGAGATACATTTTGAATAAAATGTGGTCTCAGTAGCAAACAGTATTGTCGGATTTGGACTTTTGAAAGTGCTCCTAATACTAAGGTTGGACCTATAGAATCGATTAATAATTAGCAGTGGTTCTCGCTCTTTACCGGCCTAAAGCGGTTGTTCTAATGGTGTTTATTTTAAATGTCGCCTTGTCGGAATTTTGGACGGGAGTCTTCATGCTGTACGTTCTTATGGGTTGTGTATTATTAGTATTATTTATTTCATTTCCATTAATTGTACCTGTTACACCTTCAGTCACTTCTTTTGGGGGGAGCATTACGCAAACACGCCTATACAAATACATTGCCACCTTTATCACCGAAAAAAAATGAAAAATTTATGATGAAAAATTGTGATAATTTTCTTATTTTTGCTGAAAATATAGATTGTGGGTACTCGTTAGAACCGCCTGGATCCATATTTTAGAGCCGAAATAAGAAAAATAAGGTTTACCCCTGTAAACCCCAGTTTTAGAAATAAGAAAAATAAGGTTTACCCCTGTAAACCCCAGTTTTATTATATAAAAGTGGGGTTCAAAGGAGTCCAAACTAGAATTTGTTTTCCTACAAAAACACAGATGTCTCCCCAGTTTTTGACCTCTAAGTATAACCTTGACATTGGAGGTATTGAGCTGGGTCTTGTGTGCAACACATCATCTAATGAAGATGAACATTTCTGCAAAGTAACTTTAAAAATGTTCATAGAAAAATAAAAAAAAAGTTAATGGCCGTACACAAAAAGCCCCTTTTTTACCTTTGACCTCTAAGTATGGCCTTGACCTTTGAGGTACAACACATCGTCTCATGATGGTTAACATTTCTGCAAAGTAATTTTATAATCCATCAAAGAATAAGGAAGTTATTGACTGTCCCTTTTTTACTTTTGACCTCTAGGTATGACCTTGACATTGGAGGTATGGACCTTGGTCTTGCACATGACTCATGGTCTAATGACGGTGAACATTTCTGCATGGTTACTTTACATATAAAGTCCATCCAGAAATTAAATTAAAAAGTTATTGACTGGACACACAAAAAAAAAAAAAATGTTTTACCTCTGACCGCTTAGTATGACCTTGATCTTGGAGGTACCGACCTGGGTCTAGTGTGCACCACATCGTCTCATGATGGTTAACATTTCTGCCAAGTAATTTCACAATCTATGCAGGCATAAGAAAGTTATTGACTGAACACTAAAAAGGCCCCTTTTTGTCCTTTGACCTCTTAGTACGACCTTGACATTTGAGGTACCAACTTGGGTCATGCACGCAACACATCGTCTCATGGTGGTTAACATTTCTGCAAAGTAATTTCAAAATCCATCTAAAAATAAGAAAGTTATTGACGGAACACAAAAAGGCCCCCTTTTTACCTTTAACCTCTATGTATGACCTTGAACTTTCATGTACCAAACTGGGTTATGCGTGCAACACATATTCTCATGGTGGTTAACATGTCTGCCAAGCAATTTCAAAATCCATCTAAAAATAAGAAAGTTACCGACCAAACACAAAAAGGCCCCTTTTTGGACCTTTGACCTCTATGTATGACCTTGAAATTATAGGTACCAAACTGAATAATGCATGCAACACATCGTCTCATGATTTTTAACATTTTTGCCACGTAACTTCAAATTCCGTCTACAAATAAGCAAGTTATTGACAAAACCCGAAAACAGGCCCCTTTTTTACCTTTGACCTCTAAGTATGACCTTGACCTTTGAGGTACCAACCTGTGTCATCCGCGCAACACATCGTCTGATATTGGTTAATATTTCTGCCAAGTGATTTCAAAATCCATTCTAAAATAAGAAAGTTATTGACCAAACACGATAAAAGGTGCCTTTTTTGACCTTTGACCTCTAAGTATGACCTTGACCTTTGAGGTACCGACCTGCCTCATACGCACCACACATCGCCTCATGGTTGTTAATATTTCTGCCAAGTAATTTTAAAATCCATCTCAAAATAAGAAAGTTAATGACCAAACACGAAAAAAGGCCCCTTTTTTACATTTGACCTCTAGGTATGACCTTGACCTTTGAGGTACCGACCTGCCTCATGCGCACCACACATCGTCTAATGGTTGTTAATATTTCTGCAAAGTAATTTTAAAATCCATCTGAAAATAAGAAAGTTATTGACCAAACACTAAAAAAGGTGCCTTTTTTGACCTTTGGCCTCTAAGTATGACCTTAACCTTTAAGGTGCCGACCTGCCTTATGCGCACCACACATTGTCTTATGGTTGTTAATATTTCTGCAAAGTAATTTTAAAATCAATCTGAAAATACGAAAGTTATTGACCGGACACGATTTGCCCATACATATATACATACCGACAAACTTCCAAGGGAGATAATTCAAAAAGTCTAAATGCGAGAGTTATAGTTCTTGCGCACTGCACGTCGTCTAATGCTGATTAATATTTGTTTCGTGAAGATAGCTCGAACGGTTTTCGAACGGAACTTCAGCACCCAATTTCGTAAAATCATTCTTCGATATAAAAAGATTGGGTACAACATGGATATTATACGACAGACTGCATGCATGGTAGTTAACCCAATCACGGTTGGCAACTTTGCTTCCCTCTTTAATTGCACGCCGGTGGGTCAGGCCTCAGATTCTATGACGGCTCCAACGTAAAGGCTTATTGAAAATTAGAGAGATAATGTCGGTTGGTGCCTGATGCTCTGTCTCTGGTCGGGCTCATCGGAGTCTAACTGTTGGTTTTCTTTTGCTCCAGCATTTCAGTGGTTTCTTGCTGTCGAGTCCTCACCGTTGTCTCACCTCTGTGGTTCTTTGATTTTTGTGTTCACGGAGATGTTGCACTGATGAGTTAGGAGGCCTTCATGCGGACTGAAAAAATTATTTGTCTAAATCGCGACGGAAGTAAGGGCGAGGATTGTGGCCACGTAAAATCGATTTAAGCCCCCCAGTGGAAATCTTCCACTGACCGTTCCAAGGCGGCTCTTCTGTGGCGATTTATTTATGTTGTTGTTTGTTACTTACTGTGTGGATCACTTGTGTCTTTTGGTTTTGGATGGCCATATGGCCATTTTGTGGGAAAGTAACTGTCCTTATGGCCTTCCTTTGTTTAGGTTTCCATTATGGTCTGGTCGCTTAATGTTTGTATTTCTTTCCCTTTGGTGTCTTTTATGGGTGGAGTAAGTTAATTGTATCAATTCCTGATCTTTGTTTTACTTCTACTTTTCAAGTTAAAGTTATGGAGCGGACACGAAAGTGTGACAGACGGACAGACAGACGGACAGACAGACAGACAGACGCCCGGGGGAAAAACAATATGTCTCTCCGAAAAAAAAATTCAGGGGAGACATAATTATATAGGCGTGTTTTCGTGATGCATTTCATTTCTATCAATTGTACCTGTTACACCTTTAGTCACTTCTTTTGGGGGAAGCATTACGCTGAAGGGGGTCAATATTATATGGGCGATGGACAATCGAGCGGAAAAATCAAAAGGTCATAGTGGACAATCGAGCGGCTTTTAAGTGGACAAACGAGCGGAAAATAATTCAACAGATTACAGGTAAATTGGACAGGTAAATAATGTTCACTTATACAAAACCTTTTATTCGTCAAACATACTATCTACTGGAAGATTACATGTCGGACATACCCCGTGAGCGTAAATGTGAAAATTTTGCGGACTACTTGACAGAAACCTACATAACTCCCGCAGCTTTGGGCTGAAGTTCCATCAGAGAACAAGCGCACAAACAATGGACCTGAATCGTTCCATGCTCATTTCAATGAGCAATTCTACTTTGGTCACCCAGGGATTTATGCCTTCATGGACGTGCTACAGAAAATTCAGACTACCAATTATATCAAGATAAAGAATATGAACTTAAACCAAGTATGCCTGCCAACTGTATCAGAAATATGCAGATGGGGAAATCACTAGAAAGGAATATGTCAGAATCCTGGGCTACTGATACAGAGCCCGTACAGATGTGTAAATAAACATATTGTTTTAACAGACTTTAAATGGTGCTTTTAACAGAATCCATTGTTTTCTTATTAAATGCTAAAACAATAAATCCTGCTCAAGTCCTACTTCCACCTCCACGTGGTGAATAGGGGGCAACAGGCTAAGATTGACTAGTTTTTGAACCGAGCAAACTTTGGTCGGGCTAACGGAAGGGGCACATGTAAACAGGTTATCCTCTCGAATGTCCTATTTTTCATTTCGCTCGAATGTCCACTTTTTTGCCGCTCGATTGTCCATTTATTTTCGCTCGAATGTCCTGTCAATCCGCTCGAATGTCCTTCGCCGTATTATATAGGCCCCGTCAAGCGACTTTGGTACTTATCGCCTATGCGAGCAGCGAAGGTTAAGGCGAGCCTGCGCATCCGCTTAGTCTCGCCAGAACCTTCGCTGCTCGCTCATACAACCAGTGAAGCAAGAGGAACCTTCAGACAGAAAGCCATATCCCTGGCCCCTCTGAATGGCTGTGCATGCGCAGTTAAAATTTGTCATGACGGAATGCTCGAAGACACAAATTCGCTTGGCGGGGCTCATATAGGCGTGGTTTGGGAGAAGAGGGAACTGGTTGCTATGCTGTTTGTGATTCGTTTGTTTTTTTTCTTTAATCCTTTTTTTGGTTTTCCTCATTGGTAGTTACCTTTTCGTTTGGTGCCATTGGTAAGTTGTAATCTTTGATTTTGGCTTTACTAGAGTAACTATTTTATATATTTTGCCAACATGTTGTGAAAAAATTTTAATGGCCCCTAGGTTGTTCGAGCGATTGAAGTTTGAGTGCACATGGCTATTTCTCATCTGTTTACAGCAAACACTTACTGTCTGGAAGCTCTAAAATCTCGACAATACAACGGAAAGGTGTCACTAACGAATCATGGACACGAATGCGTTGTTTGGTCAGATGTGTTCGGGGAGAGTTATGAAGTTTACAACAATTACTGTCGGGATATTATAGAACCTGGAAGACCTTGGTGTCTGGTGGATGACCCGGCTGTGGTATGGGGATATTGTACATTCTCAATATGTCAAGGTAACTCTGACACCATGTAAATAGAAAACATTCCCCGTCCCGATTACCAGTCACAGAGGAAGTTCGAACTTACATCAGGGGATGACTTTCAGACAAGCTCAGGCTTACGGTCAAATCCTAGCATCACGAAAACATGCCTTTATAATTTTGAACCACTTGAACCCCACTTTAATACAGTAAAACGGGGCTTTACAGGGGTATACCTTATTTTTCTTATTTCTGCACAAAATATAGATTGTGGGTACCCGCCTCATCGTTGTTTTCCTTATTTCTGCTCTAAAATATAGATTGTTGGTACTCGTTAGAACCGCCTCACCATCTATATTTTTCATCTTTAAATCTTCTTTTTTTTCGGCGGTAAAGTTTACAATGTATTTGCATACTTTAGGCGTGTTTTCGTAAGGAAAATATATACTACTCAAAATTTGATTGGGATCACTTTCTTACATACCAAATTTTGCACTGAAAATGAAAAATTTCATAACAGAATTTTTACTCCTTATATTGATAAATATCGTAAGCAGAAATTCATGTGAAGTTCAGTACTCATGAAAGTGCACACTTTTCACGCTTCGCAAATGAATTCATGCACCCCAAAAAAACTTGCGTAATACTGCATTCCAACATAAAAATCAAACTTGTCAGTGTTCCTTTACTAAGCGTAAAAAAGGATTTCATTTGATTTGTGAAACTCTAAAATGCCTAGGGGACAGTTAAGAAACCGTCTGAGCCCTGTAGAAATTAACCGTGGCGTCGGTATGTTGGAATCTTGCTTCCCTCAACGTCGTGTTGCTGTGATTTTGAATGTGTCTCAGAGCGTAGCTTCCCAAATGTGGAGTCGGCATATTACCCACGGAAACCCTTCACACAGATACGGCTGTGGTCGAGAAAGAACTTCAACTCCACGTCAGGACCGTTTTTTGTTGATTCAGTCACGACGTCAACGGTTCCTGAACACTACGCGTTCGAATAACAAGTTTAGGAACGGAACTGGAGTACGAATTTCTACACAAACTGTCAGAAACATGCCCCACGAGTTCATACATAATGCCCGGAGGCCTGCTGTACGCGTTCCATTGACGAGACAACACGTGCATAACCGAATGGACTTTTCCAGAACTCACGTCAGGTGGACGGTTCATGACTAGACGCCAGTACTGTTTACTGTTGAGTCAAAATTCTGTCTAGCTTTCACTGATACACGTCAATTAGTATGGCGAATGTATTAAGAGCGATTATTTGACTTGAATGTGGTAGAGCATGATAGTTTTGGACAGGGATTAGTCATGGTCTGGGCTGGGATTAGCGTGAACGGTCAAACTAACTTGTACGTCGTTGAAAACGGAACGTTAACGGCAGTGAGGTACTGAAATGAGATTCGTGATCCGTCTGTGAGACCAAATGCCGGTGCTATCGGCCCAGACTTTATTCTGATGGACGATAATGACGGTCCCCATCGTGCCCATGTCACCCATGCCAATCTGGAACGTGAGACAATCGTTCGTATGGACTTGCCTGGTCGATCACCGGACTTAAATGCGATTGAGCATGCGGGGGACATGCTACAGCGTGCTGTTTCAGCCCGACCTGTGCAGCCGAGAACTTTACAGGAGCACAGAGATGCATTGGTTGCTGAATGGAGGCTGATTCCACAAAAAAACGGATACCAACTCTGATTACGAGCATGCGCAGGCGATGTCGTGCTGCAGTTGATGGCCGTGGACGCCATTCACTTTATTAGGCACGTTTGTCTAAACAAATTTGGAAATTTGTGAAAATTCAATGGTCCAAATCCATTCTTATTACGGCAAATTTTGTGGGTGCCAAGTCGGCTGTTGTTGTCATGTGTGAATGCTGTACCAGGTGACAAAATTAATAACTCGTTTTTGTGAAGGATATGTTGTAGAAGTAAAACAATGATCAGGAATTGATACAATTAACTTACTCCACCCATAAAATCTATTATTATGTGTCAAACTTGGATTCAGCTGATTAATTTATCCAAAAATTATTTTTGCATTGAAAAAGTGATCCCTTTCAAACTTTGAGTAGTATGTATATTATATTGTTGTGTACTATGCTATATTAAAAGCAGCCAAATTTAAGTTTAAACCAACTCACCAGGGTTTGCTATGAAAGAAAAAAACAACAACAAAAAACTCTACTAACATAATGCCACTCCGGAAGGTGCAGCTGGAGTTTTCATTACTAAAACATGCCTTTGCAAATACATTTGCAAATTTTACCGCCGAAAAAAACGAAAATTTGCAGATAAAAATTGTGATATGTTTCTTATTTCTGCTCCAAAATAGATTGTGGGTATACGATAGAACCGCCTCTCTTACGAGTACCCACAATTTGTATTTTAGAGCAGAATTAGAGCAAAATCCCACCCCCACCCCCACCGCCGCTGTGAACCCCAGTTTTACTATATAAAAAATATATAGGCGTGTTTTCATGGTGTACGGTAGGAAGCTTCTTAGTAGAATTGCGTCTGTAAAATTGCCAATTTACCTCCACAAATGACAATTGTCAATACAGTCAACAGCTAATCGCATGTACTTTATCACAATTTCTTTTTCGAAAGATCCTGTCTCAGAAAAACTATCGCACATTTATGACGTTTTATAACCAGATGCCGCGTTATTCTCACTTAAGCGATCTGTGACGTACATGAAATATCTTAGAGTATAAGTAGTGTTAAGTAGTGTTTGCATTTGTTGTATGCACAACTCAATTTATCTAGGAATTTGCTCTTTACATTGTTTTCACCGAACATCAGTATTTATGGGTGAACTCAACGTTACCAGGTCTGTGTGGTGAACATCCTCCCAAACCCCACTTCTTACATAGATTACAACATTTTCTTAGTCTTGCTATAAACCATAGACTTTGGGGTAAAACTAAATTAAACATCACGAAAACACGCCTATACAAATACAGTGTAAATTTTACCGCGAAAAAAGCGAAAGTTTTAAGAAGAAAAAATGTGATAAGTTTCGAATTCTGCTCAAAACATCAATTGAGGGTACTCGTTAGAACCACCCACAATCTATGTTTTAGAGCAGAAATAAGAAAAAAAGGTTTACCCCTGTAAACCCCAGATTTACTGTATAAAAGTGGGGTTCAAGGCGGTCAAAATTATATAGGCGGGTTTTCGTTATGTACTACACAACTATATGAGCGCATATGAATCCAAGTACCGCATTTGAACGTTTAATTGTACTTTAAGAAAATTGCATGAAAATTGTGTTTTAAATGAAAACATGCATACTTGAATGATACACGCGCCCTTACTCATCGGGGCTTTGAGAAATACATCACGAAACCATATTTTTATTATTTCTGCTCTAAGTATAGATTGTGGGTACATAAAAAGAAATAAGAAAAATATTACAATTTTTCATCATAAAATTTTCATTTTTTCGGCGATAAAAGTGGCAATGTATTTGTATAGGCGTGTTTGGGTAATAGATTGGGTTGCATGGTGCTTTCGCACAGAGCGGAAACCGTCCATACTTGACATTACGAAAACACGCCTATACAAATACATTGTAAATTTTACCGCAGAAAAATGCATATTTTAAGACAACAGATTGTGATATTTTTTTTCTAATTTCTACTCCAAATATAGATTGTGGGTACACATTAGAACCTCTAACGAGTACCCACAAGCTATAATTTGGAGCAGAATTAAGAAAAATAATGTTTACGCCTGTAAACCAGGTTTTACTACACAAAAGGGGGGGGGGGGTTAAAAGGGGGTCAAAATTACATATGTGTGCTTTCGTGATGAGTACTAATATACCGCTTAGGTCTAAACCTGCTCTGCAAAAGTGGTGCGAGTCGGACCTTAAACCGTAGCGATTTATTTGGACGGAAAGCTTAATGTGTCATTCTCATTGTCCAAAGAAAGTCCCACAAAAGCGTAATCAACGTCTCCAAAATGTTCTAAAAAATGTTGACGGGGACGTCGTAAAACCTCAACACAAACAAATAAACAAAACTGGAATAATGTTATATTATTTGTAAAAAACAACAAAAAGGTTTTAAAATAAATGGAAGTGTAGGCAATGATCAGAAATCGATACAATTCACCCAAAGCTCCCATCAGAGACACCAACGGGAAAGAAACACAAACATGACGTGTCTTGCCCAAGGACTTAACACAGTCTGATGCTCTGTCTCTGGCCGGGCCACTCGGAGTCTACCTGTTGGTTTTCTTTTCAGTATTTCAGTGGTTTTTTGCTGTCAAATCCTCACCGTTGTTTCAGTTCTGTTGTTGTTTGATTTTTATGTTCTCGGAGATGTTGCACTGATGCGTTAGAAGGCCTTTATGCGGACTGAACTAATTATTTGTCTAAATCGCGACGGAAGTAAGGACGGGGATAGCAGCTGCGTAAAATCGATTTCAACCCCCCCCCCCCCCCCCTCCGCGTGGAAATCAATTCACTGACCGTTCCAAGGGGGTTATTCTGTCGCGGTTTATTCTTGTTTGTCAAGGTTTGTCTTTGAGTGTGTGTATCGCTTATATTATTTTGTTTTGGGTGAACGATTGGCCATTTTGTAGGAAAGTGACTGTCTTTTTTGGCTTTCCGCTGTTGATGTTTCCATTAGGGTCTGTTTATTTCATGGTTGTGTTTCTTTCCCTTTGGTGTCATTGATGGGAGCCGTGGGTTAATTGTATCGATTCATGATCATTGTCTCCACTACCATTTATTATCCTGAGGCTGAAGGTCAACCTATGGATAAGCGGTTAACCAGTGCAGTGCACAATCTTTCGCCAGAAACTGATAACTGCACTTCTGAAATCATCATAATTTCCTGATTAGTCTGGACTAAAGAATTTTGCAGATCTGGGGCCAGTTGTTCAAAGCCTCATTAGCTTAACGAGCTCGTTAGTGGTCATATTGTTAAATGTTTTAGCAAGTACAATATCTATATTTTTGTTATTTTTTGCTAAAAATATGTGAGCAGCCTTTGCATCTGCAAAAGCTGCTCACATTTTTTTCAACAAAAATCCTAGCACATTTGCCAAATTAAATGATCAAAGTTTTAACGGTACGTAAACTAACGACGTTGTTAGTTTTAAACAACTGACCCCTGGCAGGCACAGACCGGGGTCACACCAACTCCACTCAGCTACCGAGGCCTGCAATGAGTTTTCTGAAGGAAAATTGACCTTAAATGTTTTTATATACTACTAGCCTTAATATAGCAACGCACAATTCAACCGTTTACCTGCTGAATAATATAATCTGCCACACCCAATGCAAATTATTGCAACAAATGCACAATCTGAATCGCAAACGATGTAGATCCTGATCAGATGACTTCGTCAGAAGCCATCAGACCTGGATCTTCATTGTTTGGAAAATAAAGCATATCTGGGCTCAGCAGGACAAGGGTTAAACTAAAAAATATAAATAATTTTGATTCGGTAAAGATGTCTTTACCCGAGGCATCACCTTTACAAGTTCGTGTAATGATTCCGTAGGATTACGACGGGTATAGTTTTCTTACTTCTGTTCCATATGGTGTACCAAAAGGGTCAAAATGACCGATACCGGTCTACCCGCATTTAAGATATACGGGTATACCCGTAAATTTGCAGGTACACCCCTAAATTTGCAGGTACACCCCTATTTTAAATACGGTTGTACCCGTAAATTTGCAGGTACACCCGCATTTAGCGGTCTACCTGCATTTTACAAGTACGCCTGCATTTTAAGGGTACACCCCTATATTTGCGGGTACACCCCTAAATTTACGGGTGTGTCTGCATCTTAAAATGCAAGTATACCCGTAAAAATAGGGGTGTACCCGTAAAATGCAGGTCTACCCGTAAAACCCGCAAGTAGACCGCTATTTCTTATTTTCCAATTATCCAATCAAAATGCCGCTTACATAACCACATTTTTTGGATAAGGCTCTTATCTTTCTTGCGGCGTCTACTGGAGACATTTCGTGGAGCACGACTGAGCTCCGCCCATGATGCGCAGTGGAAAATTGTGCTCCACGTTTTTGTACCAGTCAAATGTGATCGTGCTACCAGCTTGATGCCTAAAGCAAGAAAATGAAAAACTAATGTGAATGTTTTATATTTTAGCATTCTTGTATGTCCATCGGTTGTACAGAAAGCAATGAACCTATACAGTGTTGACGGGGACGTTAAACCTCGAATCAAACAAACAAACAAACAAACAGAAAACAAATTATCAAATATATTCGTATATATGCTCTATATTGCTTGAATTCAATGACTCATATCGACGGGTCTCGTGGCGCAGTGGATAAACTACTGGACTATGTTCAAAAAGTTCAATTTTGCACCGCAAGTGGGGCGTGAGTTCAAATCACAGTGGATGTTTATTTCTTTCTTTCTTTTCTTTTATTTAAACATATTTACTGCTATTATCACTTGCACGTTTGTAGTTTTTTTGTCAAAAACTGGAAAAAAATGTGTTTTAAAATGATATTTAATTCATTCTGATTAGTTCGCCGTCTTTTTAGCTCTTTTTGGGGGCAACAACAGCAAACTGAAATTTTATTGTTTTGTGAAACAGAAGCACTAAAATGAGATTTCTTGTTTAGTGGTTCATATGAACACTTTCTGGTTGTCTTTTAATTGCTGTAATCTGTTGGGCTCTTTTGAAAAGAAATCGACATTTTGGGTCAAATAGTGTGTTATTAAAATTTCACTTGCCTTCATTCAACTTAGGACACCATAGGCGAGCTACGTTGTCTTCTGACAACCCTATTTTATCCCCTCGCAACAACGTTGTGACGGGGATATAGCATCGGTAACTTGCGTACATGTGTGTGTTTGTGTGTGTGTGTTAGTGTGTGTGTCCGTCCGGAACCTTGTGAACACGATAGCAGACAGTTTTCATCGTAGAAGCTTCCAGCCTTCCACAAATGTTTCCCATGGAAAGACGACGACCCGTATAGGAGCTTTTTTCATGACGCACTTCCGCTTCTAAAAATAGAACGGAAAAAAGCCCTGGCCGTCAACGTCGTATATGCTTCAAGGCAGTGGGACAGATAAAGTGTTAATTACAGCGTAAATTTAATTTTGACGAATTCTAATGTAAGATAATGGGACAAACACCGATATGCTACCAGGTGTGAAATTTCGCATTACGAAAACATGCCTATACAAATATACTATCAATTTTTCGGGGGAAAAAATGGAAATTTTAAGATGAAAAATTGTGATATTTTTTTTTATTATTTCTGCTCGAAACATAGATTGCGGGGACTCGATAGAACCGCCACTACGAGATAAAGATTTTTATTTGTTTGTCCGTTTTTGTTTGTTTAACATTCAATCATTTTGTGCATTAAGTACAGGCGGTTCTATCGAGTACCAACAATCTATGTTTTGAGGCGGTTCTATCGAGTACCCACAAACAGGAATAAGAAAAATAATGTAAACCCCAGTTTTACTATATAAAAGTGGGGTTTGAGGGGGTCAAAATCGCATAGGCGTGTTTTTCATGATGGCAAATCCCTAGTCTTATGTTTCAATTAACTGCTCTTCAAGATATATTGTACAAACGATCCAACAGGGTCCTCTCTCTCTCTCTCTCTCTCTCTCTCTCTCTCTCTCTCTCTCTCTCTCTCTCTCTCTCTCTCTGTCTCTCTCTCTCTCTCTCTGTCTCTCTCTGTCTCTCTCTCTCTCTCCGAGTGTGCCATGGCCTACATGTTGCTCTCTCTCTCTCTCTCTCTCTCTCTCTCTCTCTCTCTCTCTCTCTCTCTCTCTCTTAGCGTACCAACACTTAGCGAGCGTAGGTAAATGTAAATTACAGTTCCACGTCAACCGACATGTAACGTGTCAACAACGTCGTGTCTACATCAAACAAACATCAAAGCGATGCATTGAATTTGACTTTGCAACGTCGATGAAACGTCAGAACGTTGCGTTGGCGATAATACGGCGTTGCTTAATAAGATGTCATTTGCCCAGTGCTCGGACCCAACAATACTCAGTGGAATTGGAACATTGAATTCAAAACAAACATAGAACACCCTTTCAGTGCATGAGAATGAAACACTCCTTCGCAAGTGCAAGATTTTACAGTAAAATCAGGTAGATCAACCTGCCCAGCCCTTACATTACCAGGAACCCCAAAACGGGTACCCTGGCAAACAGTGCAGGCCCAGATCAGACGCCGCAGAACGCGGCGTCTGATCAGGGCCTACACTATTTGCAAAAGTCAAGCCAATTTCCAAACAAATTTTGAAGAAAACACAACTTGACACGCCTAAATTTTGAAATGGACTCCTGCTATATATAAGGATGAAGATTCCATTATTTGGTACAAAAAGGGTTCTAAGCTCCACAATATCTTCTTGGATACACGGATCAGTCAAACCTCTCTCATCTCAACGGTCACGTTACATTGACGTGAGTTGGAGTGGGTGTCGACGGCATGACGTCAAGTCAACGTTGACTCGACGACCGTCTTTCAGTTCACTCATAAGCTTTTTTTTCGACTGTCAGTATGTTTATTTTTCTGTCTGTTCGTCCGTACGTCTGTTAGTCATTCATTCATTCAGTCGGTCGATCTGTCGTCTGTCAGTTTGTCAGTCAAACCTCTCTCTCTTTTCTCTCAACGGCCATGTGACGTTGAAGTGAGTTGAAGTTGGTGTCGACGGCATGACGTCGAACCAACATTGACTCGACGCCCGTCTGTCAGTCCACTCATTAGTTGTTTTCTACTACCAGTATCAGTTTATTTTTCTGTCTAGCTGTCCGTCCGTTCATCTGTGAGTCAGTCATTCGGTCAGTCGGTCTGTCTGTCGTCTGTCTGTCTACTGTCAGTTTCTCAGTCAAACCTCTCTGTCTCTGCCTCTCTCTCTCTCTCTCTCTCTCTCTCTCTCTCTCTCTCTCTCTCTCTCTCTCTCTCTCTCTGTATATGATGTTTGCTAGAAATAAAATATTGTTTAAACAAAAACAAACGTTATCTGTCCACAAGAATCTTCAATTTATTAAAACTGCACTTCTAGACAGATCGTTGGACATTTTTATAATTGCACATGTAGACATATCGTTGGACAGTTTTCTCAATAGATAGATAGATAGATAGATAGATGGATAGATAGATAGATAGATAGATAGATAGATAGATAGATAGATAGATAGATAGATAGATAGATAGATAGATAGATAGATAGATAGATAGATAGATAGATAGATAGATAGATAGAAGTTCTGTCCGTATGTGATAGCTATACTTTGATAGCGAATAACGAAACGTTACGTAAAACCCTATTTTATAAGTAATTTTTCGTAAGCCATTGACAAGGGTCATTCAAGTAAGCTTTCGTAATCCATTGACATGGGTCATTCACGAAGAGATTTTCGTCAATAACAAACGGATCCAGGATAAATGAATTTCAGTAATAAAAGCAAAATTTCATTCTTTTCTTCTCGAGGCAATATTTCAATGTAAACGGGTACATTTTCTCTCAAAATGTCTGAATATTGTTAGCATTTTAAGTTCCACCAATACATTTGAATAGCGATGGCCGTTTCAATTGACGGCCAGTGCTTTGCGCATGCGCAAGAATGACGTTGTAAACGGAATCTCTAACACCTCCTATTGATTTTCAAGGTCAAGGGTAAAAGGTAAAGGCTACAATGGCCTTGACATTAAAAACCTTGTGAACAGAATAGAAGACAAATAGATCATCCTAGAATCGTCAACCCTTCCACAAATGTTCCCCATTGAAAGACAATGAACCCTATTTCTTTTCAAGGTCAAAGGTCAAGGTCACAATGAACTTGACCTTAAAAACCTTGTGAACACGATTAAAGACACATTGACCATCATAGAAGCTTCAAACCCTCCATAAATATTCCCCATGGAAAGACGATGAATGCTATTGATTTTCAAGGTCAAGGTTAAAAGGTCAAGGTCACAATGAACTTGACCTTAAAAGTCTTGTTAACAGGATAGAAGACACAGTTATCAGCGTAGAAGCTTCAAATCTTCCACAAATTTTCCCCATGGAAAGACGATGAACCTTATTGATTTTCAAGGTCAAGGGTCGGAGATCAAGGTCAGAATGGACTTGACCTTAAAACCTTATGAACAGGATAGAATGCACAGTTATCATTGTAGAAGCTTCAAACCTTCTACAAATGTTCCCCATGAAGAGACGATGAACCGTATTGACTTTCAAGGTCAGTGGTCAGAGGTCAAGGTCACAATGGACTTGACCTTAAAAATCTTATGAACAGGACAGAATATACAGCTAACATCGTAGAAGCTTCAAACCTTCATGTCGATGAATCGTATGCTGTTGCGAGGGGATGCTACGCTTGCGTTGCCTTGTTCAAGTTGTTCTGTCGAGATTATTTCACTTATACCTAACCGATCGTTAATCACAGGTTGGCGAAAATCGAAGCCGGCATCCCCGGAGAAAAACCACCCGACCTCCGGTTGGCGTCTCACATGTGACCCTAGCCAGTTTCGAAACACAGCCGTGAGAGAGCTATGATTAACAGTCATACGGCAAAGAGGCACTTCCAAGCCAATAATTTATAATCAGATATATCCGAACTGTGTCTTAGCTCCATATTAACTGCAAATGACAAGCACAATAAATAGCTTAAGTTAATAAAACTTGTATTATGGTTACTTTCTAAAATTGCCTCGAGGCCTCGGGCCAATGCAGCAGACCTCGGACCTGCACCTGGGTCAATGCGAAATTACTTGATTAATGACATTATAAGCCAGTTACTTATATTTTTATTTCTTTACAAACCAAAGTATGTCTTGTTACAATGACCTCCAATGTTTATTATAGATACATATAATTTGATTTATAGATATCTATTATCAAATTATAGATATCTCGTAAAATTATAGATATCTCGAAATTGTATTAAATAGTAAAACAGCACGCCATATACTTTTCTATGTGCAGCCATATTAATTCAGTCACGTGACTGATTTCACGCTCTTTTTGAAACGTGGTCGTTTTGCTCCACGAAATTGTTCGAAATTTCACGAATTTCCCAGTCGAACAAAAAACGTGCTCCACGCTTCAGTTCGTGGACCACGAAATCACCAGTCGAATACCGCCTTTGATATACCTGTCCAATTCATGCTGTGTAAACACTGAATAATTTCAAGTTTTAATGAGAATCAAGAGCGTTTATTGCACCCTTGAAAAAAGTCTGATTTGATATATTAAAATTTAACTAAGAGAATAATAAAATGTTTTGCATTTACTTTCCTGTCATTTATTTATTTATTTACACAGATTATCATGTGGGGTTTAGTTCCAGATACACAATGGTGAAGCATCAAGAAAACACGCCTATATATGTTTGACCCCCAGAAACCCCATTTTCATTTTGTGAAACTTGGGTTTATTGGCGTATACATTATTTTCCGAATTTTTGCTGAAAAAATAGATTGTTGGTACTCTTTAGTACTCTTTAGCAGAAGCGGTTCTAACGAGTACCGGCAATCTATGTTTTGGAGCAGACTTGACAAAAATAAAGTATACCCTTGTTAATCCCCGATTTTCTTTATGTATGGTTTGGTCTTCAAGGGTTTCAAATACGCATGGTGAAGATGACTCGAATCGCTCCTGCCCATCGGGGCCTGGAGAAATAAAATGGGCTACACAGTGCTTCCGCGCAGAGTTGAAACCGACCGAACTTGAGCACTTGTAAACAGCTTAGGTCTAAGCATGCCCAGGAAAAGTGATGCGAGTCGGACCACGCCTTAAACACCAGCGGCTTCTATTGGCGGTAGGGCTTGAGATGTCATTTCATCTCAATGTCGTGTAAAACCCAACGAAATCGGAAGCAACGTCTGCAAAATGACTTAAATAGTGTTGACGGGGACGTAAAAGCTCAACACAAACAAACATCCAGATAACTCGGAAACCTTTCTTATTTCGAAAGAATGTTTCCTGTTTCCTATCAAAGAATAAGTGTGTATTTTGGGGGTGGGGGTGGGGGGGAAGTCATAAATTGTGGATACCTGTTACCAGAACATTTCATGTGTAATAAATTCGATAATCCACAAGTGGATTAAATCTGCAAATTAGTTAGATACGCCCCGTAACGTTACATGTACGACGTCCTTAAGGACGTCGCGTTTACTAATGGCGGAATATTGACATTTTGTAAAACAACCGTGAATATTCGTTTCAAATGTCATATGATAAATAAAAACTTGCATTCGTGCTCATGTGTTATGGAATTAAACTCGTTGAGGAAAAGGGATAAAATGCTCGGCATAACCTCGCATTTTATCCTTTTCCTCCAATCGTTTAATAAATTCAACAATACATGAACACTCATGTAATATCCTCAATATAATATCAAACAACAGTTTCATTTTCGTCTCATGATAAGGCCGTTATAATTTAGAGCAGGTGAAGGCTGCAGGACAAGATGCGTTAACTATATAACGACAATATTTGTTCCCTATTATTGTGCCGTTATAATGAATTTGCCGGTGTAAAGAATGCCAGTTAGGATTATGATAGGTTATAAAAGGTCTTTTCCACATAAAAACTCCAAAAAAAACAAACATTTTATACATTTGTTAGAATCGCCTCCATGAGGCAATTCTAACAAATGTCCATAACATTTGTTTGGGATATTAAATTACAAGACTCTTTCATGACTATGGATTCGATTTGGGCATTTCCAACCCGAGGAAAGCCCAAGCCCCTCGGAATCGAGGTTAAATCTTGAACTGTGAATTATTCAATTGAATTTGTCGTTATAACTAGTTTTGCCGTTATAACGAATGCCGAATAATTATTATTATTATATTATTATACCAAATTTATATAGCACCTTTATCATATGTACATACGCTCAAAAGTGCTTAACGTAAAATTCATGTTAAAAGTACACAAACACATAAGAATAATCTACAAATGGAAAAATAAATTAAAATTGTATAGTGCTGTTTGGTTTGATAACAAATCTTGATTTTTGTGTTAAGTGTGCAAGTAAAACAGTTTTTCAATTAAAACTAAGTACCGTTAAAACATTAAGGCAAAAGCCCAAAAGGACTCGAATTTAGCATTTTAAAACTAGTGAATAAACGCATTTCTCTCTATTCTCAAAATACTAACTTATTACCCCTAAGCCTAAGACGTCTTTACGTCATCTTAAACTAGGTATTCAAGAATTTCATAAGAAGTTTGTTTTGGCCCCTGCAGACAAGGCCGCTAACAACGTCGTCGTTGGATGACGGCTTCACTGTGCTAACACGCTTAAGCAGGAGCTTGGTGGTAATAAGGCCTATGAACTTCAGCCTTTAGCTGTAGAGAGAGCTATAGTAGATGAACATATTTGTCATTCAGCCACCAAGTTTGCTGCGTGTGTTACAGAAGGCCAAGACAAGCTTCCTACGCTATACTGGTTACCAAAACTTCATAAAAGACCTTACAAAGCACGGTTTATTGCAAATTCTAGCTCTTGCACTACGACTGACATTTCTAAATTATTAACTTTCTGTATTACTGCTATTAAAATGCATGTGATTAAATATTGTGGTAAAGTCTTTGAAAGATCAGGAAGAAATCTGTTTTGGTCTATAAAACAATTCGAATGAGGTTCTAAATAAATTGTAATCCAGACGTTTTCGTGCTTCAAGTCTGTCTACTTACGATTTTCCACTCTTTACACTACACTTCCTCATAATCTTATAAAAGAAAAGCTTAATGATCTAATTGGATGGGCTTTTCACAGTGAAGATTCTCTCTACCTTGCATGTAATGTCTGAAATGCATTTTTCCCTTCTAAAGAGCATAAGAATTATACACTTTGGTCATGTCAAAAAGTGTGTGATGCCCTCACCTTTCTACTTGACAATATTTATATTAGATTCGGTAATAAGTTATTGTGGGTATTCCGATGGGTACGAATTGCGCACCTCTTGTGGCTGGTCTGTTCTTGTATTGTTATGAAAGAGACATCATGTTGTCGCTTTCCATTGATAACCAATCTGAAATTATTGAAGCTTTTAGTTCTACTTCTAGATATTTAGTGATTCATTAAATATTGATAATGCTTACTTTGATGGTTTGATCAGTCATGTTTATCACCTAGAACTTCAGTTAAACAAGGCAAATTCCTCTTATACCGTGGCTCTTATTTTGGATTTAGATTTATCTATTGTAGATGGATTTGTTTCTTACAAAAAATTATTATAAACGGGATGATTTTGATTTCGAGATTGTAAACTTTCCTTTTTTGGACGGTGATGTTCCTCGTGCGACATCGTACGGGGTTTATTTTTCGCCGTTAATTCGATTCGCTACAGTGTCTAGTCATGTATCCGACTTCAACACTCGTAATAAATTATTAACGGCTTAACTTCATAATCAGGGGTATCGGTATCATAAACTACGTAAAGTCTTTTCTAAGTTTTATAGATGTCATTCTGATTTGGTTTCAAAATTCAATGTTGGACTTAAAACACTTCTGCAACAAGGCCTATCGCCACCCGAATTCTATGGTAACTTAGTATATAAATTTTGAAAAATACATGCCTGTTATGACTTAAGTACCCAATTTCTTAAAATCGCTCGTCGATATATAAAGATTGGGTACAACATAAATGTCATAAAACAGACTACATGCATGGCGGTTAACCCAAACACGGTTGGCAACTTTGCTTCCCTCTTTGATTGCACACCGGTAGCTCGGGCTTAAGATTATATGACGGTTCCAGCGTAAAAAAAAAATAAATGGAATTTTATTTTATTTTAGTATTCTTTATGTTGGTTGGCGCCTGATGCCCCGTCTTTGGTCGTGCCCCTCGGAGTCTAACTGTTGGTTTACTTTTGCTCCAGCAATTCTGTTGTTGTATGCTGTCGCGTCCTCAACCTTGTTTCATCTCTGTGTTTTTTTTTGTATTTGTATGTTCTCGGAGATGTTACACTGGTGAGTTATGAAGCCTTCATGCAGACTAAACAAAATTAGTGTATACCGCGACAAAGGTAATGGCGAGGATTATGGCCATGTAAAATCGATTTAAGCACACCCCCCCCCCCACACACACACAGTGAAATTCTTTCAACTGACCGTTCCAAGGCGGTTCTTCTGTTGCGGTTTATTTATATTGCTGTTTGTTACTTACTGTGAGTATCACTTGTGTCTTAAATATATTTCACATTTGTGCTCTGCATATGTAATCGTGGAACGTTTGACGTTTTTATTACACAAACAAAGTAAGTGGCTATACAATGAAATGGCAACAAGTAAAATGGCAACAAACACCTTCTGTAATTACTAAAATGACAAGTAGTTGCTTCGATGAAAAAAAAAATACTTAACCACTGACCCAAAGAGTCGAAAGGGCCTAGCGCCTGACACATTTTCCATTTATTGACTATAAGCCTGAAAGCTATATATAATGCGAGTCTATTTAAGCAAAGAAAAGCTAGTGATTTTTATCTCGTAACATAGGGTTTTTCTTTTGGAAGAAACAAAATGTCAAAATATGTTTTTCTTTAGATTTTACGAAGATGAAAACACAATCACAGCTTTTGTAAAAGATAATTATGTACACATGGACGGTGTGATCAAAGACGGTGTGAGCAATATTTTTATCTACTATCTACCACTGTTTTGTGCCCCCATTGTTGTTTTGTACTAAATTCCCGTGTTCTCCAAACACTCTGTTTTTAAGTTGTCTATGATAGCCCTAAGCCCTGTTAGGATCTGACAGACCTTTATCACACTGCACAAAACCAGCACAACCCCGTAATGTATTCATTACATCTGGTTACAACACCGTTGTTTCATATTCTAGACGTTGACCTGACATCAGATTTTCTGGCATATTGACATCTTTGCAAGACTCAGGCGGCTTTACCTCGGGGAAAGCAAAATCATCAAGGGAATAATCATCATTATCACCATCCTCATTAACTAATACAGCTTCACCGTACACCTAACGGTGTAACGTCACGTTTTGACGTTCAGCACACTGCATTAACATGTTAGCGTAGTAGGTACTTACTACCCTATTGAAGTCGACCTTATAACCAATTCTACTAACTACCTGAACAAAGTAGAAGTAAACCAAAGATCAGGAATCGATACAATTAACTTACACCACCCACCAAAGACACCAAAGGGAATGAAAGACAAACATTAAGCGACCAGACCATAATGGAAACCTAAACAAAGGAAGGCCATAAGGAAAGTTACTTTCCCACAAAATGGCCATATGGCCATCCAAAATAAAAAAGACACAATGATACACACAGTAAGTAACAAACAAAAACATAAATAAATTGCCAGAGAAGAACCGCCTTGGAATGGTCAGTGGAAAGATTTTACGTGGCCACAATCCTCGCCCTTACTTCCGTCGCGATTTCAAATAAAAACTTCCATTGAATTAATAGTTTATTGCTGTCTGATTGGTATCACCGACACCAACTATTTGGGACCTTGCATGTTTTTCATCTTAGAATAGAAGTGAAAGGCAATGATCAATAAAAATCAAAAATGAGTTCCTTTAAGAGCAATGAAAGCATTTATAAGAAAGAAGATGGGTCATACTACGTATTTTCGGCTTATAAAGCCTCATCAGTGACCCTGTAATGATCCGGCAAAGAAAGCCAGTGGAAACATACTGTAATTTTGCGAATTTCGAATAGGCAGTCGATTCAAAGACTGATATAAATCAAAATGGGTCCAAATATTTAAAAACCTGTCTAGAATATGAGTCTAAACCAGTAATTTATTTCTGAATTCTCAGAATATTCACGCT
Source organism: Lucinisca nassula (assembly GCA_963580285.1). NCBI lineage: Eukaryota > Metazoa > Mollusca > Bivalvia > Lucinida > Lucinidae > Lucinisca > Lucinisca nassula. The sequence continues at coordinate 115,397,364 of OY757024.1, forward strand.
GATCTCAAAGGACCAAAAGTAAAATATAAACTGCACTATGGTAATCAAGTATCGATACAATTTACCCACAGCTCCCAGCAGAGTCACCAAAGGGAGGGAAACACAAACATGAAATAACTAGACCCTGAAGGAAACATCAATAGCGGAAAGCCAAATGGACAGTTACTTTCCAACAAAATCGTCAATTGGTTATCAAAAAAAAAAAAAAAAAAAAAATAAGCGATACAAACACTCAAAGGCAAACCGCCTTGAAAGTCTTTTGTTTAACCTGTAAATTTTCTATGACCATCCCTTATTTCATCAGACCATAATTCTGCTAGTATTGACATCGGGCCACCTACCTTACGGCCATATGAAAGTACAATAGAAGTAAGATACTTATCCCAAACTTTAGAACGTACTGCACACATTCTACGTAATATCTGCTTCAGCGTTGCGTGGAGACGTTCAACCAGGCCATTACATATATGAGTGTATGGTGTTGTCGTTAACTACTGAAGTGATAACTGTCTGCTGACTTCTTTCATTACTTCAGCAGTAAACTGGAATCCAATATCAGTTAACATTTCATCATGGATGCCTACTCTACTGAACAGTTTCACCAACGCTTCAGCTACGTGTTCTGTGCCAATGCTAGGTAAAGTTACCGCCTCTGGGTACCTCGTTGCGTTGTCAATCGTTGTAAAAATATAGCGCAACATTCTGTCAGAACGAGGTTCTATTTTTCAAAGGTAATTTTCCCGCAGGTACCTTAGTCACAATACCCTTCTGAATTGCCTTTTGACGACTCCCGGTAGTCATCACGAGAACACGCCTAAATAATTTTGACCTACTTGAACCCCACTTTTACATAGTAAAACTGGGTGTATAAGGGTAAACCTAATTTTTCTTATTTCTGCTCTAAAATAAAGATTGTTGGTATTCGTTAGAACCGCTCGATAAGGCGGTTCTAACGAGTACCAGCAACTATATTTTGAGCAAAAATAGTAGACATATCACAATTTTTCATCTTAAAATTTTCGACTTTCGGCGGTAAAGTTTACAGTGTATTTGTATAGGCGTGTATTCGTAATGTATATAGTGAATAATAATAATAATAATAATAATCAAAACTCATCAAGTTATCAGGTTCGCGAAATGAACATATATATGGAGAAAACTGGGGTTTACGGTGGTAAACCCTATTTTTCCTATTTCTCCTCCATGACGTAAGTTGTGGCACACATTTAAAGGCCTTTATGTGGCGGTTCTAATGAGCTCCTAAAACCTATGTTTTGAGTACAAGCAAAACAACAATTACAAACTAACATTGAAATGGACAATGTGTTGAGGAAAGTAAATGTCACATTAGCGTACATTAAGGTATTTCCTCCTTTTTTACCAATTTAACTTTTCTTGAGAGAGAGAGAGAGAGAGAGAGAGAGAGAGAGAGAGAGAGAGAGAGAGAGAGAGAGAAAGAGAGAGAGAGAAGTCAGAAAAAAAAAACAATGGGCCACCTCGGGTCAACTTCAATACGAGTTAGCATATCGTACACGGTCCCACCGACGTCATTCCGACAGTTGCAGCTGCTGCCTCAGAGAGAGAGAGAGAGAGAGAGAGAGAGAGAGAGAGAGAGAGAGAGAGAGAGAGAGAGAGAGAGAGAGCATGCCCTTCTAAAAGGTATCTCCAGATAATATTTTGGAAAACAAATAAGGCAAACAAGCCATGTAGAAAACAAAAAAAAGTATGTTGGTAATGTCTTAAGCTTACTAAGGTAATACACATATGTAGTCACTTTTAACATACTCTTCCTTCACATAAACTAGGTTGGGGCGGTTGTGTGTCTCAATGGTGCTTTTGTCATTTTCCAGTTACTGCTGACATACGTGAAGTTATAATTCCAAATGACAACCGAAGTATTGGAAACATTTCACCCCCAGACAGTGACAATGACGGGCACCATGATCTCTACCTTGACTTGTACTGGTTTATAGAAGCAGGTGATGATGAAGTTATCAAGTACAATGTAGAGTTCCTCGACAGAGAATGTGCGGTCGATGATCGGATTATGGTAGGAATAGCTTTACATTGAATTTTTAACATAATCATTAAGAAAACACGCCAATACAACTATATTGTAAACTTTACCGCCGAAAGAAAACGAACATTTTAAGATGAAAAAGTGTGATATATTTTTCTTATTTCTGCTCAAAATATAGATTATCGGTACTCGTGAGAACCGCCTCTTCGAGGCGGTTCTAACAAACCTAATGACTGTTTTCCCCCATCTTATTGATGTTACTACGAAAGTTTGGTCATAATCCACCCATGGGTTCAGGAGATACAGTGCTTCAAACAGGCTACGCCAACGCAAATGGGATCCACACCAAAAATAGTGTCCCCCTCCCCTCCGGTGGGGAGGGGGGACATAAGTATTTTGCAAGAAGATAGTCACCTTGTTAAATCTATAACAAAACTAACAATTTTTTACAAACCAATGTTCAGAGAAGTCTAACCACTAGTCAATTACTTAAGAAATAGATCAGCTCTAGCTGTGATTTGTTGTGTAATAAATCACAGTTTGGAGGTCAGTTGTAAAGTAGACAAATCACAAGCGCGTAGCGCGCGTGATTTGTCTACTTACAACTGACCGACAAACTGTGATTTATTACACAACAAATCACTGGCTAGAGCTGATCTATTTCGATTCTAACACGCTGAAAATCGGCAATAATGCTGTTGTTTCCTTCAAAATCTCACAACTTTTCGCCATTGTTAGAAGAAATCCCGCTAAAATTATCGACTGAAACACATGCATTTACATCCTTTTCTAACGTTTTCGATTGAGAAAATGACGTTACACCGTCTAACGTTAGGGAAATCGACTAGTGACGTCATAAATTTGCAGTTTTTAATGACGTCACTCGCCACGCTCTTCCTTGTCGTGATTTGTTGTAGAATAAAACACGGTTATTTTCCATTGCCTATATAGGCGCGCTGTGTTAGAATGTAAAATATGAATAATCATCACTGTCTGAAAACATATTTCCAATAAATATTGAAACAGTCTCTTTTTCGGTCATTCGACCAAAATTACTAACCCACCTTCTATTTTCCATGTAACTATTGTTGACCATGTAAAAAAAATCCAGGTACTGGTTATTTACAGCAGTGCTTGTCTTATTGTGACATCAGAGTGATGTGCAAAAAAGTAAAATCTGAGCTCCTTTATTGGGTTTATATTAGCAAATGGTGTTGACCCATATCAGACACAGCAGAATACAGCATATGATCAGGGTCTACTGTTCGCTTCAAGTACATTTGAACAGACATTTAAAGATTAAACGAAACACACTAAGTCCCCAAAGCAAGCCCGGCTTCCCAATCTACTATCAACCCACTAGTACTGTCAGTGCTTTGATTGTGAAAAGGACTCATATCAATTCGGATTGCTGATTATAAAACCATACCATGGTTAAATGTATCTGGATCTTCACTGTTTGCTCATTCTCATATCAATTTTATATTCCAAAATTTGGAGAAATTCTGCCAAACATATTTTTTTCCATACTATGCTGGTGCAGTTACTCTGGGCAGGATTAGCCTCAAGATTCAAACAATTAACCACATCCCCTAAACCATATATATTCTTGTTCCTAATGATAAGACACATTCATTGACAGCAACCTTGGAGTCTCCCGGGGCCTTGCCCCACCCCTCCACTTCACAAAAGGCCTTATATCTCAGTAACTGTTCTTAGACCCACCCTAATCCCTATATATATTCATTTTCCTTATGATACGACGCATTCAGTGCCACCAGCTTGGAAGTCCCCGGGGCATGCCCAGGCCATGCCCCATCACTTTACTTCATTAAAAGCCATATATCTCAGAAATAGTTCAGATCCCCACCCCTAAACCATATACTTTATCCTGATGATAAGACTCGTTCAATCACACCAACCTGGGGGTCTCTTTGTGTTGAGGCAATGTGCCCCGCCCTTCCACTTCATAAAAGGCTTTATATTTCAGAAACCATTCAAATCCCCACCCTATAATCATATGTGTTCTTGTTTCTTATTATTAGCAGACCTAATGTTGGGGGAGGGGGACCGCATTCCTATCCTTTCCACTTCATAAAAGGGCCTCAAATCTCAGAAACCGTTCAGATTCCCACCCCTAAACAATAAATTTATACTTGGTTCTCATGATAAGACACATTTAGGGACAACAAATCTTGGGCTTTCCTGGGATCAACAGGGCATGCCCCAACCAACCCACCACTTAAGAGCCGTTACAGATCCCCACTGCTAAACCATAAATATTCTTGTTCCTTATGATAAGACGCATTTAGTGATACCAACCAGGGCTCCATTGGGTCCATGCCCCACCCCTCTACTTCATAAAATGCCTAATGTTTCAGAAACTGAGTCCACATAGGTGCGCATTTGGACATGGGGGTTCATTTGGTTTATTAAAATGATATCATGTTAAAATACATGGCTACCATTGGGCAGTGCCCACCTGATCTCTGGTGAGCATATGGCCCATGGGCCTCTTGTTTAAATTTTATGATAATTACAGCAAGTCCTCAAGGTGTCCTAATTCTTAGATTTTTATGGTAAACTCTGACTTTCTTTGTCCTCATCAGGTCAACAAGCCTGTGTAATGGACACCCCTCAAAACCTAATCTCGTAAAGAAAATCAATGTTTACAGGGGTTTAAATTATTCTCCTTCTTTTTGCGCAAACACATAGATTGTGGGTACTCATTAGAACTAAATTGATGAGGCAGAACTTCAGAGCACCCACAACATATGTTTTTACTATAGAGACCAGAAAAATACAAAATGAAATTCATTTGAATGTGATATAAAATGAAATTTTACGACATGGATACATATAATTGCAATGTGATGAAGCTGCTTTGTATCAAGGCTGTCCATAAAGCACATTGCTAAGACTGATCAAATAGCAATATGAAATACAATCTATTTTATTTTTAAGCAACTCTGAAAGAAAACTTGTTACCATAATAATCCCAAGTATTGGTACAGATAGGTGCAGACCCAGATCAGACTGCTCCTGAAGCAGTCTGATCAGTGTCTTTACTATTTGCCATTCTATCTGTTCCTTTTGGACCCCCCCCCCCCCCCTGCTGGATCATGAAACAAATTTGTTAAAATTTTAGGAGAATATTACAGCGATTCCTGGCTGTGTTTGTATTTTAGGATTTTTACAGTAATGACAAAAAAGAAACAACAACTCTAATCAGCCATTTTGGCTCACTCAGTATGTTCAAAGCTTTTGATGGCTACAAAAGTTTATGTATCTTATAGGCTTTATATTATTAAAGAAGTGTTTAGATGGGGTGTTGACCTGATGTGGACAAGGAAAGTCAGAATTTACCCTAAAAACCGAGAAAGGCCAATGCACTAACTGGAAGGAACAATTTTTACTTGTTCTTTTATCCCTTTTTGTACCAAATGGAATCTTCCTCCTTATATATACCAGGAGTCCATTCCAAAATTAAGGGGTGTCTGGCTGTTTTCTTTAAAATTTTCTTGGAAAATATCTTAACTTTCCACAAACCATGTAGGCCCTGATCAGACGCCATGTTTCGCGGCGTCTGATCTGGGCCTGCACTGTTTGCCAGGGTACCTGTTGTGGGGTTTCTGGTATAAAATGGGTTAACAGCCAAAAAAGAAAAAGAAAGAAATAATCCCACAGGATTTAAATCCTGTGCTGTGAAATGGGATAAAAATCCCGCGGGAGTTAAATTCAATGGGGCCAATATTAGTTACTTTAAACCAATAGATTATGCATCTTTTATACATAAATGGACAACTTATTATAGATTTGTCAAAACAAAGCAGATTTATTGGAAAATGGAAATTAGTGAAATCGCACGGGAGAACAATCTCAGTTTCGATTATGGGATAAAAAAAACCATGGGGTTAAAATCCCACAGGATTTGTTTAAAATAGTTAAAATAGTTATATTCATGCTTTACTTATTGTAAGCTTCTCTAATTGACCTTATTAATAGAAAAGAGATATTACACCTTCATTCCAGAGCATTTTGAAAAAAAAAAAAAAAAAAAAACGGGAGTTTTCGCCGTAAAAAATCGCATGGGAGAAAAATCCCGCGGGAGAAACTGAAATTAGAGCTGGAGCAGCCATATTTTTTGTGCATGTATTTTAATGTTACGTAGGTCCATTTTGATAGTTAAAAGCAGGATTTAAAATTTTGAAATTCTCCCGTGGGAGAAAAATCCCTGATATTTTTTATGGGATTTTAATCCCGCGGGAGTGGAGAAAAAAAAATCCCAAGGGATTATTTTAATCCCGCAGGATTTTCAAAAATCCCAAGGGTTTAGGAGGAGTGAAGCAAATTTACGGTGGTTTTCACTGTTTTTTATCTCTGGTGGCAATTTTGTTCTTCGGAGCAGAGCCATTTTATCTATCTTGGTAGCGAGTCACCTATGCAATATTCCCATTAAGTTTGAATGAAATTGGCCAAAGGATACAGGATACAGGAGGAGTTGTCGTTTGAAGATTTTTTTTCTATTTTTAGATTTGGTGGTGATCTTGTTCGTCAGAGCGGAACGGTTTAAGCTGTTTTGGTACGGAGTCACCGGGACAACATTTATGGGAAGTTTGAATCAAATTGGCCCAAGCGTTAAGGAAGAGTTCGCATTTGAAGCAAATGTATGATGTTTTTTTTTCCTATTTTTAGCTATGGTGGCCATTTGGCTCACTGAAGCGGAACCATTTTAGCTGTTTTTGTAAAGAGTCACATTAGCAACGTTTCTGTGAAGTTTGAATGAAATTGAGGCAAGGGTACAGTAGATGTTGGCGTTTAAAGATAGTTCTATTTTTAGCTCTGGCGGCCATCTTTTTCATCGGAGCGGAACGATTTCAGCAATTCTGGTAGAGAGCCACCTAGGCAACATTCTTGTGAAGTTTGAATTTAATATGCCTAAGGGTTTAGGAGAATTAACGTTTAAAGCAAATTTACGATGTTTTTTTTTTCTTCGATTTTTAACTCTGGCGGCCATTTTCCTCACTGGAGTGGAACCGTTTTAGCTATTTTGGCGTTGGCGTTTGAATATTTTTCTATCTTTAGCTTTGGCGGCCGTCCTGTTCATCGGACCGGAACGATTTTAGCTATTTTGATAGATAGCCACCCAGGCAACATTCCTTTGAAGATTGAATTAGATTTGCCCAAGGGTTTAGGAGGATTTCGCGTTTGAAGCAAATTTACGATTTTTTTTTCTATTTCTAGCTCTGGCGGCCCTTTTGCTCACTGGAACGGAACCGTTTAAGCTGTTTGGGTACAGGGTCACCTAAGCAACGTTTCTTTGGAGGTTGATTGAAATTGGCCCAAGGATACAGTAGGAGTTGGCGTTTAAAGATTTTTATATTTTCAGCTCTGGCGGCCATCTTGTTAATAAAGGCGGAATGATGTTAGCTGTTTTGGTAGGTAGCCACCCAGGCAACATTCCTGTGAAGACTCAATCAAATTGGCCCAAGGGTTTAGGCGGAGTTCGCGTTTGAAGCAAATAAATGATGTTTTTCTATTTTTAGCTCTGAAGGCCATTTTGCTCACTGGAACGGAACAGTTTTAGCTATTTGAGTAAAGGGTTACATAAGAAACGTTTCTGTGAAGTTTGAATGAAATTGGCCCAAGGGTACAGCAGGAGTTGGCGTTTGAATATTTTTTTTCTATTTTTAGCTCTGGTGGCCATCTTGTTCATTAGAGCAGAACGATTTGAGATATTTTGGTAGGAAGCCACACAAGCAACATTTCTGTGCCGTTTGTATCAAATTGGCCCAAGGGTTTAGGAGAACTTCGCATTTAAAATCAAATTGTTGACGACGTCCGACGCACGACGGACGACGCACGACCGACTTTCACTAGTCACAATACCTCACCATGAGCAGTTCGTGCTCAGGTGAGCTTAAACCGTAGAGTCCTGGAGCAAGGGGAGACAACAATAACAACAGTGCAATGGTAAATGAATTAAATCCATACCGAACGTGCGTATTTACCGTATGTTTTCGGATAGACAGGTATGAGCAAACAGTGAAGACGCAGATGAGGATCCGCAGAATGTTTGATACTCATCCCATAACATCGTGTAGTAAATTATACTTGTTCAAATTTTAGGACGAGTGCGGTAAGTAGTTGAAGTGTCCGAATTTGTTAGGACGATATGGTAAAAAACGCACAAAGACTATCTACGGGTAAAAAGGACGCCCACACAGCATTCTAACACAGCGCGTCTATGAAGGCAATGGAAAAAATGTTTTATTCTGCAACAAACCACGACAAGGAAGTGTGTGACGAATGACGTCATTAAACTGCCAATTTATGACATCACTAGTCGATTTCCTTGACGTTGGACGGTGTAAAGTCGTTTTCTCGCATCGAAACGTTAGAAAACGATATAAATGGATGTGTTTCAGTCGATTTATTTTAGCGGGATTTCTTCTAACAATTGCGAAAAGTTGTGAGATTTTGAAGGAAACAACAACATTATTGCCGATTTTCAACCTGTTAGAATCGAAATAGATCAGCTCTAGTTTGTGATTTGTTGAGCAATATATCACAGTTGGTCGGTCAGTTGTAATTAGACAAATCATACGCGCTACGCGCTCGTGACTTAATCTATTTTACAACTGACCTCCAAACTGTGATTTATTACTCAACAAATCACAGTTAGAGCTAATCATTTTCTTTAACAAAAATCAAGATTCTGTTACATTTTTGCAGATTGATGTATATACAATCGTTTGCCAAAGTGGAAAAGGAACTGAAGGAGAGACAAAATCAAATTATTTGGTACTGTGGTTTTACTCTGACTCTGCCAACAGCTCCGCTACCTTCATTTTTAATTACGCCAAGATACGAGGTAATATTGTTTTTGTTTGGTATTAGAAGTTCGTTCTCGTTTGGACCTCTGTAATCGCAAGCAAATAATTTCTGTGGTGCTGCTACCACTAATTTATTACGATAACACACCTGTGAGACGTAGTGCATTTATCGCATCTCCAAAATGGCCACTTTTCTGATGGAAATCCGTGATACTTTTCTTATAAATAATCACAACATAGGTTTTCGATGCTCGTTAGAACCGCCTCGAGTACCCACAACCAACAGACCAGCTACCGATAATAACCCATATTTTTTGTTTCGCGGAGAAACCGCCTAACGCGAAATCGGCTATTTTCTCCGCAAAACAGCGAGAAGAGATAAAATGAGCGAGAAATTCCTCGCTGAAATTTCTCCCGGTTTCGCGGAGAAAATTCTCGGAGATTCTCGGCGAAAACTTGACCGATTGTTTTAATTTAAAATGAAATTACCGGCGTTTCGCGGAGAAAAAAAAATCCAACTAGGCTTACGTGAAATTTTCGGCTTGTTATTATTTCTTCGTTTGTTTGGCATTGTTTTTGTAAACGAAGGCAAATTGTAGTCATTGTTAAATCATAATCAAATATTCTTTTATGTTACTAAAAATTCCTTTGAGTAATTTATTTTTCAAAAGTCTCATGACAACTTTTATTCACATCACGAAAATACGCCTATTTAATTGTAACCCGCTTAAACCTCACTTTTAACAGGGGTTTACAGGGGTATACATTATTTATCTAATTTCTGCTCACATAGATTGTGGGTACTCGTTAAAACCACCTCGTAGAGTCGTTTTAAAGTGTACCCAAAATCGTGAGCAGAAATATGAAAAAATGCCAGAATTTTTATCCGAAAATTTTCTTTGTTTAGTGGTAAAATTTTACAATATATTTGAATAGGCTAGTTCTCATAATGAGTCGTACGTGTATGTTATTAACACCATAATGATGTGTGACATTTACCAAAAGCTCAGCTTGATGAAACAGATGGGCTGCATGATGCTTCCACGCAGAGCTGAAACCGACCCGCATGCGAGTACTGGTAAACCGCTTACAGGATCTAAGCCTGCCCAGGCAAAGTGGTGCGAGTCGGACCGTCAATGCTTATAAACCCCGTTGGTTTCATGAGGTGGCAGGGCTTGAGATGTCATTTCATCTCAATGTCGGGTAAATGTCCCACAAAATTGGAAGCGACGTCTCCAAAATGACCTTTACAGTGTTGACGGTGACGTTAAACCTCAAACAAACAAAACCAAAAGCTCAGATTCGCCTCAATTATTTATGATTACAAGCTGTCAAATTGGTACAGCAAGCAGTGCTTTGAATGCAAAGCTAGTGACAAGTTAACGAGGAACATGTATTCCACCGCAGGCTAGGTCTATGTCCCGAAAAAATGGACGAAAAACCAGACACCTATATCGGGCCATGCTTCATGCAGGCGCGTGAAAAGGGACATGCAACTTTGCATTGGCACGCATTATTTGCACTACCAAGTCTACTTCCCCGACCCCTCACCCACCCCTAACTTATAAATACTCCCAGTTGGAGCAAACAGGTGGTGCATCAACATGTTAATAAAGTAGAAGTAAAACAAAGATCAGGAATTGATACAATTAACTAACTCCACCCATAAAAGACACCAAAGGGAAAGAAATACAAACATTAAGCGACAAGACCATAATGGAAACCTAAACAAAGGAAGGCCACAAGGACAAAGCCCATGTAATGAACGAACCACTATTCACCATTTTACATGCACATATACATGTATAGAGAGAACTGGAGTTTACAAAGTATACATTTTCCTTAATCTGTTCCTAGACGTCCAATATAGGATATGGGTACTCGTGACCAACTACATATATGTGGCCAGAGCGAGGCGCAAACCACAGCGGAGAGACTAATGACCCGCTGATAACCCTTTCTGTACCAAATGGAATCTTCCTTCTTATATATACAGCAGTCCATTTTGAAACTTAGGGGTGTCAGGTTGTTTTTCTTAAAAATTTAGTTCGGGAAAAATGGCTTAACGTTTTGCAAACAGTGTAGGCCCTGATCAGACGCCGCGTTCTGCGGTGTCTGATCTGGGCCTGCACTGTTTGCCAAGGTACCCCTTTAGGGGTTTCTGGTAATGAATGGGTTAAGAGTCAGCGCTCTTACCCATTAGGACACGGGGGTCAGTTACCTTCGGGGTGAACAGTAGACTTAACAAGATACCCAGGTTGCAAGTCTGTACAAACGTCGCTGATTATCTTGGAGAATTTGTTCTGCTCCAAGTTAGAGATCATACTTATTTGCAGCCTTGGAATGCTTGCCGCGCAATTTCCACATATTAACCCCTTTTTTGTACCAAATGGAATCTTCCTCCTTATATATAGCATGCGTCCATTTCAAAATTTAGGGGTTTCAGATTGTGTTTTCTTCAAAATTAGGAAAACGGCCGAACTTTTTGCAAACAGTGTAGGCCCTGATTAGACGCCGCGTTCTGCGGCGTCTAATCTGGGCCTGCACTGTTTGCCACGGTACCCGTTTAGGGGTTTCCAGTCTGAAATGGGTTAATGTACATGTATGAGCAAAACTGAATTGTAAAGGCAAGAAACACAAGCGGGCCTCCGTGGCCTACTCTTAAACATTAGATCTCTCACTCTGGCTACATGTGAGCTTAAATGTAAGCATCATTGATGTTTAATTAATTACTCGCAGTGTAAGAAAAAGATCAACCAAAATGTAGAGTGAGATCAGCGCCCACACATACATGTACAAGCAGGATCCCCGTTATTATATACATTGAGTTTGATTTTTCTAAAGTATTTACTGCAGAAAAAAATAAAGTACTCCCAATATGGTGAACCGATAGAAAACCAACAGTTTTCAATTTATGAAGCGTTTACACAACAGTAATAAAAGTAACACAGAAAACATTCATCATGTTCATACTGCGTTGTAAAGTGCATAAGATGCAAATCATTATGATTCCAACCGGATCAAAATCATACTTTACGATGCATTTCGTCATATGCTTCAAACTTTGTGTACCAAATTTTAATGCATGAAAAAAAAAAAAAAAAAAAATACATGCACATGAACAAATATGCATGTAGGTATAGGCAGATTTCGCGGAGAAACACCGTGAACGACTTCACCTGTAGTAAGTGTCTTTCTCCGAAAAAAGCGATGTTCGCGGAAAAATTTCGCGGCGTTTCGCGGTGAAATTAACCGCTTTGAAACACGAATTTTTTTTCTTCTCGGAGACATTTCTCGCTCGTTCTCCGAGAAAAAAAGCCTATTACCGCGGAGAAAAATAAAATATGGGTTATTACCGGTAGCTGGTCTGTATGTCTTGGAGCAGAAATAAGAAAAATAATGTATACCCGTAAACCCCAGTTTTCTCTGTATCAAGTGGGGTTTATGGGGCTGTTCATTTCACGGACCTGTTCGCGTGATGTTACCATTAACTTGCAGGCCAGGATTTCAGACACAGAAGTCCTGAGAAGGACAAGGATTAACACTGCATAAAATCTTCAGAAGTCGTTACAGTTACGTTGAGCAAAACAGAAGTAAAAAACAATGATCATGATTCTAAACAATTACCTCATACCTGCCTACTAAGACACCAAAGGTAAAGACGCACCATCATGAAGCAATGTTCCTGTGATGGAAGCCATGCTACCAGTTTACCTGATGAAGTTTTGCAAAAGGAACTGGAAAATTAAAATTGCAAAAACGCTTCAGTGGTGATCAGGAGAAGCCATTACGAAAACACGCCTATACAAATACACAGCAAACTTTACCACCGTAAAAATGAAAAATTTCAGATGAAAAAAGTGCGATATTTTTCTTATTTCTGCTCAAAATATGGATTGGGGGTACACGTTAGAACCGCCTCATCGAGGAACCGCGTCATCGAGGCGTGTTTTTGTAATGGGATCAAGGGCACCCTCAAAACAGCGTAGGGAAAGATCAGGAATCGGTACATATAACCCACACCCACCATCAGGGTCGCCAAGGGGGAAAACACAAACATCAAATAACAAGACCATTACGTAAACGCGCCTATATAATTTTGACCCCCTTAAACCCAACTTTTATATTGTAAAACGGGGTAGTACAGGGGTAAACCTTATCTCCTGATTTCTGGTTTAAAATATAGGTTGTGGGTACTCCATAGAACCGCCTATATTTTAGAGCAGAAATAAGAAAATTATCACAATTTTTCAGGATAAAATTTTCATTTTTGGTGGTTAAATTTACAATGTGTTTATATAGGCATGTTTTCGAAATGATTAACGAAATTTTCGATAGCGCAAAATAGAAGTGAAGGCCATAACCAGGAAGCTCCCATCAGAGACACCAAAGGGAAAAAAACATAAACATGAAACCACAGACCCTAATAGAAACATCAATAGGACGGCTACTTTCCCACAAAATGGCCAATTTGCTATCCAAAACAAAATAATATAAGCGATACGAACACGTAAAGACAGGCCATAACAAAAATAAACCGCGACAGAAGAACCGCCTTGGAAGGTCAGTAAAACGAATTCCACTGTTGGGTGGGTGGGGGTGAGCTTAAATCGATTTTACGTGGCAACAATCCTCGCCCTTACTTCCGTCGCGATTTCGACAAATAATTTGTTCAGTCCGCATGAAGGCCTCCTAACTCATCAGTGCAACAAATGCTTTTTGCAAAGCCAAAAGAAAAGGAATGCTGAATGCTACTTTCCCACAAACTGGTCATTTGGTTATCCAAAACAAAACGGATAAAAACCGATATACACATTCTTGGATTAACTATAACAAACACAATAAACCGCGACAGAAGAACCGCCTTGGGACTGGGCTTATGAAGACCTTTATGAAGACTGGGCACGTTACCTTGATGTTATGGAACGCAATTCATCCATTTAATTATCCCGCATGGTAGATTATGCATTGCTTTATTTTTATAACCACTCACTGACAACTGCGTCAGTGCGTCGATTCCATCACGAAAACACGCCTATATAATTTTGACCCCCTAGAACCCCGCTTTTATGTGGTAAAACTGGGGTTTCAGGGGTAAACCTTATTTTTCTTATTTCTGCTCTAAATTATAGATTGTTGGTGCTCGCTAGAACCGCCTCGATGAAGCGATTCTAACAAGTACCCACAATATATATTTTGAGCAGAAATAAGAAAAATGTCATAATTTTTCATCTGAAAGTTTTAATTTTTAGGTGGTAAAATTTACGATGTATTTGTATAGGCGTGTTTTCGTATTCTTTGGCTAGATGGTTGGAACATCAGCATTTCACCTGGACGGCTCGGGTTCCAATCTCGCGTGAGGCATTTTTTTCAGTTATATAGAGAATACCAAGGTTAGTGTCTTTTGATATCAGGATTATCAGACAAGGCTTCGAGAACTCTTGTAGAATCGCGAGGCTTGCCGAGCGATTCTACATGCGTTCTCGAAGCCGAGTCTGATAAACTTGATATCAAATGACACGAACCTGGTATTATATTTATTAGTTTATCCCCTTGTACACTCTTAAATTAGCAAATTTCGGTAGTTATTGATGTTCCTCAGTGCGTCCCAGCATTCTTGCGGTCGATATATTTAGTATCAGTTGACCATGTTTTTCCTATCATTTTTTGGTTTCAAGTAATTGCACCATTTTTCTCAGTTACAGTAACATTTTGTCGTCATTTTCCAGCAGTCCGGTTCATTCTTAAAAGTGCAATGTCACGTTGACGTGATAAAGCTCACTTGTCCTGAGATAGCATGTCTTTATCATGTTAAGGCATTAAAATGCAATATATATAGGGGGTTACTGATAAACCTCGGACCTGTCCTACTACTCTCACGCCGTAGGATTTATTCCATCCCTACATGTGTATGCACATGCATCTATCATCGTTTCCTCAAGAGGTGGGTGTTAGGTGCATGTATACTTTGGAGATTAGACAGCAGAAAAAAAAAACTCATGAATTTGACCAAACTTGTAGATTCTTCGGTCGTACATTAGATATGTTTCAAAGATGACATAATACGTTTATATGGGATATTACCAAACCAGCGGCCAGTTGTTCAAAACAAACGACATCGTTAGCTAACATATCGTTAAAACTTCATGATCATTCAATATGGTGAAAATACTAATATTTTTTATTTAAAAATGTGAGCAGTTTTGCAAATTGCCCACATTTTGTTCGCAAAACTAACACAATTTTAGATTATGTACTTGCTAGAACAGTTAACAAAATGGCCACTAACGAGCTCGTTAAGCGAACGAGGCTTTGAACAACCGGACCCTGTACACTAGCAACAGTGGAGACCCACAACAAACGCTATACACGGTTGAGTCTGATCCGTATCTTTACTGTTTGCAAAACGTTGCGACATTTCCTTTTCTGAAAAAATCTCACACCCAAAAGTTTGAAATGGACTCCTGAAGTACAACCTTAAGGGGAATGGGAACACCATCAGGGGTGAGGCAACTCCTGCATAAGTATTTCTGTCTCCCATGTCAATAGGGATCAACTCTGAAAGGAAATATTTTTCTCATGAGAAGCAAATTCTTTTCATTAAGAGCAGACCACTCTTACAGTTGGACAGGTCTCAGGAAGCCTCGAAAGTTGTCTCCCTTTGAAAAATTGCGGAACAATCTCCCAGGTTTTCCCATTCCCCTTAAAGAACAATTTCAAAGAAGTTTGAAATATTCTGAGCATGAAGCAGAGAGAAAGCAGATGAATAGAGGGTCATTTTATTTAAAACCGCATGAAAAAATTCCAACTCGTTCTGAAGTTATGCTCATTTATATTTGTTACATACCTAATTTCCTCTAAGAGTATCCTCCCTTGAATTTGTCTTTGACTTGTTACCCACAGTGCAATATTCTGTAATGTCATCGTGATTTTTAACTTTTTTAAAATAATTCTAAACTGCCATAGTTTACATTTTGCAGCGTCCTTCTATATTTTTCTCAAGTCGTTTGATAACTGTGTATGCTGTTCATAATTTAAGATAGAAATGAAAAATATGATTTCGAAAATGAAGTTTAAAACTACTCCAAACTTCAATATTTCATTAAGACTACTTGAGCTTAGTGTTAATACATACCCTTTAAACAGATCGGTAAGCCCTATATATTATTGCATCTACTATTTAAATACAGAAACTGGAATTTACACAAATTAAACAAGGGCTGTCGCATGACAGCATAGCTCGCCTGTCTCGCCCCTTCAAGATATAAGGTTATGTTACTGAACCATGAAATAAAGGTCATATTCACTTAGCTATATTTTGAGGTCAATCATGGGGTCATATGGAATAAATAATCCAGGTATGACAATTCTCCATCAAATAGTACTGCATTCAAGATAATAGGCAAAATCACCGAACCATGAAATATAGTTCACACTGACCTAGATACATTTTGAGGTAAATCATGGGGCCACATGGAACTAATAATCCAGGTATGACATTTCTTCAGCAAAAATTATTTAAGACAATAGGTAAAATCACTGAACCATGAAATATAGGTCACAGTGACCTAGATATATTTTGAGGTCAATCATGGGGTCATATGGCACTAATATTCCAGGTATGACATTTCTCCAACAAATTGTCTCCAAGATATAAGGCAAAATCACTGAACTATGAAATATAGATCGCACCGACCTAGATATATTTTTTGGGTCAATTATTGGTCACATGGAACTATTAATCCATGTATGTTATTTCTCCATCGAATAGTATTCAAGATAATATGCAAAATCACTGAACCATGAAATATAGGTCACAGTGACCTAGGTATATTTTGAGGTCAATCATTGGATCATATGGCACAAATAGCCCAGGTATGACAGTTCTCCAAAAAATAGTCTTCAGGATATAAGGCAAAATCACTGGACCGTGAATTGTCACCATGGCCTTTACCATTTTACACTTGAAACAATGTCACATGGTTAGCTGATGTATAACCAACTGTGTCTACAATTTGTTGGCATTATGGAAAGGTAATTAACAAAGTACAATGGTGTCATTGATTTTGACCCCTACCCCGCCCCATGCCTCCTCTCAGGCATAATCCCAGGGGTATGTTGTCTTGAAATCTCAGAAGACACTCCCAGGTATCCAAGTTGTAAATATGAATGGTTTGTGATGAGTGACTGTTGAGATATAAGCATAGCAAAATCTTTACCACAGTATTACATGGGTGTTCTAGATTTTGACCCTTAGCCCCACCCCTGGGCATGAATCCAGGTGCCTGTTCTCTATGAACGTCAGCAGACCCTCCCAGGTAGTTAAGGCTCTGTGATTAGCGACTGTTGAGATATAAGCATTTGAAAAACTTAACAAAGTGTGACAGGAACGCACACAGAAACGCAAACGCGTACGACCGAGGTGATAACAATAGCTCTCCTTACAGGCGAAGTAATACATTATTTACATTTCGAATTAATTGTTTGTTCGTTTGTAATGGAGTTTACGGCCCAAGTCAACACTATTTTAGGTCATTTTTGAGCCGGTCAGTTTACCTATCCCCACCTTTCCTGCGCAGGCTTATACGTAAGCCGTTAACCAGTACAGAACATATTCATCGCCAGAAACTGACAACTGCCCTTCTTTAATCAGCGGAAAGGGAGAGAATGGCCGTTGAAAGAAATTCATGACCAATCGCCACGAAAGAATGTTACCGACCCCGACAGGTATCGTACAAAGGGGGTGGGGGGGGTGGGGGGCATTTGGAGGTATTCTTGCATTGTACCAAATCTTTTTAATTTTGGCAGGTAAACAGCCTAACATGTGTACTTTATTACGGCATAGCTCTGGTCGCGCGCAAGGTTTTTTTTTCGAGCTACAGGCCTTTAAAAGTGGGTGGGGTAACTTAGCATGACACTGTAGTGTATTTTAAAATTTAACTCTGGTTATTACCTGTGTGCTCTTTTACTGCAATTTGTTCTTAGGTAGACTGAAGGATGTCTGAAGTGATTTTTAGGAACATTTTTCGAAACAATATTGCAACTCAGGAAGATTAACTTTATTTAGCATATGACGTCGCGTATGAGAGTATAATAACGCCATGTAATATTTTCGATAATCAACTGGTGGATTAAATATGCAAATTAGCAAGAAACGTCCCGTAACGTTACATGTACGACGTCCTTAACGACGTCGCGTTTACTAATGTCGGAATATTGATATTTTTGTAAACAATCGTGAATAAAAATGCGGCAAAGCCTCGCATTTTATCCCTTTTCCTCAACTAGTTTAATAAATTCAATAATACATGAACACTCATGTAAGATCCTCTATTTCCAAACGTTAAAGATATCTCTACTTTGTTTAACCTTAATCATTATTTTTTAAAAGTTTCTGGTAATATGGGAGGAAACCAATGATGGTTCTTGAATAACAGTATCATATTTATCAGTACAACTGGTAGCAGTGTGGAACCGGATGAATTGAGCAACATTAAATGGTTCAGTGAACACAGAATTGAAAATGGGTGGGCTAATCAGATTGTATACTCAGTTTCTATTCAACCACCTTACCAATACATCAAAACCCTACACAAGATTTATTTAACAGTTTTCCTGTCATGTAGATTTCACATGAGCCGGGCCCGGTAGTCCAATGGATTGCGAGTTCAACTCAAAACAAAGTGAGCGAGAGTTTGAATCTCAGGTCCGGCACAGCTTTCCGTGGGTAAATTCCTGCCTACCTTTAATTCAAGAATTGGGTCTACCATTTGTTTGCAAAAGGATTGGTAGTTAGAAGTTTCAAGCTAGCCCAAGATACATCTGAGGTTCAAAACCCTACCCAAAAGACGGTTATAGATTTGTAGGGGGTTAAAATACATCTGAGGTAACAAAATACTACCAAAAAGAGGGTTATAGATTGTAGGGTTTTAAGATACATGTCAGATTACAAAATACTACTTAAAAGAGGGTTATAGATTGTAGGGTGTTAGGATACACCTCAGGTTGCAAAATACTACCCACGAGGGGGTTATAGAAAGATTTGTCAGACGCTAAAGCCTTAAAAGGGTGTTAAGGTACATCTTAGGTTACAAAATACCAACCAATAGAGAGTTATAGTTATAGAAGAGATTTGATGAAGCCAAAGGGTGTTTATTTACATCTGTGGTTACTAAACACTACTTTAGACAGCGTTGTAGAAAAGTAGTTCAGAAGCTACGTGATGTTAAGGTACATCTGAAGCTGCACCCAATAATCCAAGAGAGGGTCATAGAATAGTTGTAACTTAGCCAATCGGTATAAAGGTACCATTTGTGATAATAGATGATACCCATGAGAGGATTAAAGAAGAGATTGAAAAAGCTACGTGTGTAAAGCTACTGCCGAGGCTACAACCTTATATCCAATAAAAGATTTAATGATGGATTAGATAGAAGCTGAAGGTTGTAAAGATAGCACTGAGGCCTCTAAACACTAACGAAACGAGAAATGAGTGATGAGTTATATCTGAAGCTTCCAAACACTATTCCAAACAAGTTGTGCTTGTAAAACACGAACGTCCCTGGGCATGGTCATTTTGTTTCAAAGTTGGTCACAGTTCCAGGTCAAGGTCACAGGTCAACATTTTTGTTTGAGTGGGAAGCGCTTGACACAAGAAACTTACATGCCAAATATGAAGGCTCTATCTTAAATGGTTCAAATGTTATGAACAATTATATTTTTATTTAAAGTAGGCCACAGGTCAAGGTCACAGGTTAAAAAAATGGATCTTAAGCTCTTGTCACAAGGAACCTTCATGCCAAATATGAACGTTCTATCCTAAACGGTTCAAAAGTTATGAACATTTTTATGTTTTTCTTTTAAGTAGGTCAGAGGTCAAGGTCATGGTCAAACATTTTTCATGAATGCAAAGCTCTTATCACATGAAACCTACATGTCAAATATAAAGGTTCTATCCCAAAAGGTATGACCAAAAGGTTATTTATTTTTTTTCTTTTAAGTAGGTCAAAAGTCAAGGTAACAGTTCAAATTTTTTGCATGAATGTATAGCTCTTGTCACAAGGAACCTACATGCCAAATATGAAGTTTATATTTTAAACGGTTCAAAAGTTATGACCAATGTTAACTTTTAATTTAAAGTAGGTCAAGGTCAGAGGTCAAAATTTATTGCATGAACGTAAAGCTTATGTCAAAAGGAACAGGTATGCCAAATATGACGGCTCTATCTCAAGCGGTTCAAAAGGTATGGTCAATGTTATTTTTTCTTTTAAGTAGGTCAAAGATCATGGTCAAGGTCACAGGTCATTTTTTTTTTGCATGAATGTGAAGCACTTGCCACAAAGAACTTCATGCAAAATATGAATGCTCTACCTCAAACGGTTCAAAAGTAATGACCAATGTTAAAGTTGTCAACATACAAACAAACAACCAACCAACAAACAGACATGGCAAATACATTACATTTTTGGAGTTCATAGACCTGCTTCCAAACGTAGAGATAAAAGCGTTAAACATTTCTCAGGGTTCTGAGACAGTTTATTCTGGTAAAGATTAACTACACGTGACAAATGAAAAGCCCATTTCAGGTATCCACATCGTCAATGCTTACACCAAGTTGGGTGACTGACAACCCATTGGTGTATTTTGTCCTGAAACTACAATATCTTTGAAAATAATCATACAGATTAATAAATAATCTCCCACTACATTATATTGTAACAACACGATCTTGATGTATTGGTATGGTGTTTGAATAGTAACTAAAGTAGAAGTAAAACAAAGATCAGGAATCGATACAATTAACTTACTCCACCCACCAAAGACACCAAAGGGAAAGAAACACAAACACCAAGCGACCAGACTATAATGGAAACCTAAACAAAGGAAGGCCATAAGGACAGTTACATTCTGAACTACCCCACCCATTTCCCAGTCTATGTTCACTGAACCATGAAATGTAGCTCAAGTCAACCAGTTCTACATTACAGTTACTATGAATTGTGCTGATAAAAATGATACTGCTGTGAAGGAATCATCATTGCTTGCCTCCTACATTACCAGTAACTTCAAAATATTTAATGATTAAGGTTAAAAATTAGGAAAAGTCCCTTGATGTTAGAAAAATGCATTTGATCTGCCTAAATTGCAATTTTGTTTCAAAAAATGTTTCCACACATCACTTCAGACATCCTTCAGTCTACCAAGAACAAATTGCAGTGAAACAGCACATAACCAAAGTTAACTTTCAAAATACACTACAGTGTCATGCTAAGCTACCCCACCCACATTTGAAGGGCTGTAGCTCGAAAACCCCAACCTTGCGCGCGACCATAAGTATGCCATAATATAGTACACATGCTAGACTGTTTACCTGCAAAAAATAAAACGATTTGGTACAAGTAGAAATAAAACAAAGATGAGGAATTGATACAGTGAAGTTGAATTAACTTACTCCACCCATCAAAGACACCAAAGGGAAAGAAACACAAACATTAAGCGACCAGACCATAATGGAAACCTAAACAAAGGAAGGCCATAAGGACAGTTACTTTCCCACAAAATGTCCATATGGCCATCCAAAATAAAAAGACACAAGTGATACACACAGTAAGTAACAAACAACAACATAAATAACCACCACAGAAGAACCGCCTTGGAACGGTCAGTGGAAAGATTTCCACTGGGGGGCTTAAATCGATTTTACGTGGCCACAATCCTTGCCCTTACTTCCGTCGCGACTTAGACAAATATATTGTTCAGTCCGAATACCCCCAAATGGGCACCCCCTTTCAAAAAGGTTTGCTATTGAAAATAGGAGAAAACTGGTTTTGCATAAAAGTTGAGATAAATTTCAATAATTCAAATAGGTGATTATATCGGTCCTGAGGACCATTAAACACAGTGTAGTTTATACTTAAAAAAGTTTAAAAAAAATTAATGTGCATCTATGATGTCACAGAATACCTCATGAATATTAATGAGGCAGTTTGAAGTTACTCTGTTTCCATGAAATATTTCACACTTCAAACTGTTATATCTCGGGAACTAATAGAGATAATTTGATGCAGCTTTCGCCCTTCAATTTGTCTAATCAATATAGAAGAGAAGGCAATAGAATGATCAGGAATCAACACAATTGACTCCCAGCACCCATCAGAGACACCAAAGGGAAAGAAGCACAAACACAAAACAACTAGACCCTAATGGAAACATCAATAACAGAAAGCCAAAAGGACAGTTACTTTCCCACAAAATTGACATTTGCAATCCAAAACAAAATAATACAAGCGATACCCACACTCAAAGAAAAACCATAACAAAAATAGACCCCGACAGAAGAACAGCATTGGAACAGTCAGTGAAACGAATTCCACCAGGAGGGGGGGGGGGGGAGGGGGCTTAAATCGATTTTACGCGGCCACAATCCTCGATCTAACTTCAGTCGCGATTTAGACAAATAATTTGTTCAGTCCGCATGAAGGCATCCTAATTCATCAGTGGAACATCTCCCTGAACACAAAATTCAAACAACCACAAAGATGAAACAACGGCATTGACTCGACAGCAAGAAACCACTGAAATGCCTGAGCAAAAGAGGACCAACAGTTAGGCCCGACCAGAGACAGAGCATCAGGCACCAACCAACATTACATAAAATTAGAGACACTTAATTCTCAGTAGGCCCTTACGCTGGAACCGTCGTAGAATCTGAGGCCTGACCCACCTGCGTGCAATTAAAGAGTGGAGCAAAGTTGTCAACCGTGATTGGGTTAACTACCATGCATGCAGTCTGTCGTATAACATTTATGTTGTACCCTATCTTTTTATATCGAAGAATGATTTTACGAAATTGGGTTATAAAGTCATTGCATTTGTTTATTTTCTGAATTTGTGTTCCGATAGACCTTGTTGCAGAAGAGATTTAAGTCCAACACTGATTTTTGAAATTAAATCGCAGTGACGTCTTTTTAATTTTAAAAAGGCTTTGCGAAGTTTATGATACCCATAACCCAGATAAGGAAGTTTAGCAGTTAACAATTTTCTTACGAGTGATGAAGTTATTTACATGACTAGACACTCTGTCATATCGACATTAATTGCGAAATATAAACGCCAAAGGAATGTCTTTTAAAATTTAATTGATTTCTATACCTTTGTGCTGAATATTCTACTCAGGAAAAAATGGGTGAAGGGTCCGTCCAGAGGATTCTTAACTGATACAAATAACACAAGGGAGGGGTATTTGACCTAAAAGTTTGAATTGTGTCAATATCATGAGGCAAAAAAGAAGTGAAGGCAATGATCAGAAATCGATACAGATAACACACAGCTCCCATCAGAGACACCAAAGGGAAAGAAACACACACACGCAACAACTAGACTCCAATGGAAACATCAATAGCGGAAAGCCAAAAGGACAGTAACTTTCCCACGAAATGGCCAATTGGATATCCAAAACAAAACAATACAAGCGACACACACACTTAAAGACAAACCATAACAAAAAATAAACCTCCTTAGAAGAACCGCCTTGGACCGGTCAGTGAAACCGTTTCCACCGAGGGGCTTAAATCGATTTTTGGTGGCCACAATCCTCGCCCTTACTGAATGTAAGGTCGCCCTTACTGAATGTAAGGGCGAGCCGTCAATCCCCATCTGCGGAGTTGTACCATTCCATAGCAACTGTTAATTACATACGCCTGTGAATATTATCCCAAAGTATTTATGGTTCATCATTTTAATTTCGGTTTAATGGCCTTGTCAATATGTTTTCACTTATATCGTGCGAAATATGATATAGGGGTCGAAAATTTGAGTTCCAAGAGAAAAAAACTTGACCTTTCACTGCAGAACTTGGCGCCTCACATGTGACCGACGCAAGAAAATGCTGCAACCCAAAGCAGTGAAGGACCTTATGTTTCAGAGTTAGCGCTCTAATTAACTAAGCCAAGGAGGCCATGTAATACCAGGGAATTCGGTAAATACTATAGGCTGGAACTCCCCCTTTCAAATATTTTGATCAACTATATTAGTCTTGATTTATTATTATTTTGTCCTAAACAGAATCCTGTAAATTTATATCATACTTGCAAATTTATGTATGTGCATAAATAGTGGGAGTCCATTTCAAAATATAGTCCAGCATGTATGTGTGTGCAAGGTAGAACCGTTTCAAAAGCATTCTTAGGAAAAAAACACTAACTTTTTGCAAACAGGACTCTGGTTAGACCCGCGGAATGTTGTTGCTAATATAGGCCTAAACTGTTTGTCAAGAAGTGTGGAAAATGTGTTCAGTCTCAAGCAATTTCAAATTGATTACACCCCTATGTACAATATTACCTTACACTGTTCTCGACAGTAGAGAAAAAATCACGATCATTTTCCATGATGTGGTGTTATGGTTATGCTACTCGCCTTGTAAACCAGGGATCGCAGGATCGATCCCGGGCTTCACCAGACTTTCGGATGAGTCTTTAAACCTAGGTCCCGTCTCCTTATTACACTTAGCTTCTTGTGTGATGTAAAACTCAAACACACCCACTCAATGTAACGGGTCGACCCCGTTGCTTTGTAGCTCTGTCAATAGTGTGTTTGCACGGTATGGAAAGGCTCCGGTACAAGGAACTGTCGATTTATATTCGTTTTCCTTCCCTGGTGTCAATTATGCCTGCTTAGATAGATAGATAGATAGATAGATAGATAGATAGATAGATAGATAGATAGATAGATAGATAGATAGATAGATAGATAGATAGATAGATAGATAGATGGACAAGCGGACAACAAGCAGATAGATAGATAGATAGATAGATAGATAGATAGATAGATAGATAGATAGATAGATAGATAGATAGATAAGCGGACAGACAAGCAGATAGATAGATAGATAGATAGATAGATATATAGATAGATAGATAGATAGATAGATAGATAGATAGATAGATAGATAGATAGATGAAAATCCAATCGGCAACCTCCTGATCAAAATTCAGACGAGAATCAGATTGAGTCACCAAGGTCGGCCCATCCACTAGGAAACATAGTTTTCCTGACGGTATTTCCCTAGCATTATTTTCTCCAAAAGGTGTGTTTCCATGCAAAATTTAGGAATATGACAACCAGGTATTATTGACCCCATAAACTTGACCCCAAAACATACACATCTTGACATACTCTCCCTTCTACTGATTACAGTAGCATTTGTAAAGTGGTAAAACACTAGACTCGTGATCGAGTGTTTCCGGGTTAGAGTCCCATACCAGGCATCATGCGTGGCATCATGCATCGAGTCCTTGATAAAGACACTTATTACTGGTTAACTAGGTAATGTTCGAATTTATGGACCCAGTATTAGAAAATATTAAGAAAAAAAGAAACACTAATCATTTACAAAATATTATTCATTTTGATAAACTGACCAATGCATGACTTAAATATTGTTTGACTGGGATATTTATCTACATACTAAACTAAAATGTTCCCCTAAAATCGTGTCTGTATGCTTATTTAAATTGCGGCTTTACGTCCCCAACAAGACTGTTATGTCATTTGGAGACATTGCTTCCAATGCTGTTGAACCTTAACCCGACATTGACATGAAATAATATCTCAAGCCCTACAGCCCCACAAAACCAGTATGATTTATGTGCATGTATTTGCATGGGCGGTTCGACTCGCATCACTTTTCTTGGGCACTGAGGCATACGGCGGTTTACCGGTACTCATGAACGGTCTCTGTTCAGCTCTGAGTGGCAGAACCATGTCGCCTTATCCATTTCTCCAAGACCCTATGGTCGGGTTCTTTTTAAAATCAACTTCAATAGAACATGCACATAAGGTTCCATTCACCCATCCTCTACCGAATAAGTGTTTATAACAACACACAGGTACAAAGAGGAGGAAACGAACCTTAACATAGATTCTATTATTGAAGCATACTCTTATATCAATTGCCTATACGATCATCATCGGGATTCACCGAACAAATTACGGAAAAAAGCGGCATATTATTTACATCGGCCACCTCGTATAAAATAGAAGTGAAGGCAATGACCACAGCTCCCATCAGAGACAACAAAGGGAAAGAAACACAAACATGAAACCCTAATGAGAACATTAATAGTAAAGCCAAAAGGACAATTACTTTCCCACAAAATGGCCAAATGGCTATCCAAAACAAAATGATATAAGCGATACACACACTCAAAGACAAGTCATAACAAAAAAAAACCGCGGCAGAAGAACCGCCTTAGAACAGTCGGTGAAACGAATTCAACTGGGAGAGGGGGGGGGGGGCTTAAATCGATTTTTCGTGGCCACAATCCTCGCCCTTACTTCCGTCGCGATTTAGACAATTTGTTCAGTACGCATGAAGGCCTCCTAATTCATCAGTGCAACCTCTCCGTGAAGACAAAAATCAAACGACTACAAAGGCTCATATCTACAATAATGGATGTTAAGGTGATTTTCCAGAATTTCAAGTGTTTTTTTTTTTTTTTTGCATAGAAGACACAGTATAAACGATCAGTAGGGTGTTGTTTTACACGACTATTCCCAAGTTATTTGAACAGTTCCCGGTTCGTTCGTTCGTTTGGCGAGGTTCCCTCGAATGGAGTAGACGCGAGTTAACAGAACAAAGTGTGCGCAGTAGTTTTCAAAGGGCATAATTTTGTTTTCATTTGGACCGTAATCTCGAAACAATATGAAAACCGTAGGAGGTATCCGTAAACGAAAATGTTGACGGACGGGCGGACAGACGGACATATCATAATATGATCCTATGTAATTTACACCTGGCGTGTTGAATACAGTTAAATTCGTGAAGCTTTTTCGAAGACAGACCTGCCAAAATCCGCAAGATGCAGCTAACGTACTCCATGCCTCAATCACACCATCCCTTACCATTGTCTAATTCTTTCTTGACCTTTGTGCAAATGGTATTTTCCTAGGAGGGTGAATCACTGGTTTAGCATTGTATTGAAGCTGAATGTTATAATCTCCTGGAAGGCAACCTAAACCTTTAAATATATCACTGTATTATTTTAACAACTGATTAGGATATTCAGTGTTCACTGTATACATCCTTTTAATCAACTTTAAGTCTAAACAAGTCTGCAAACTTTGTTATTTATGTTTGTTTTATTTGAGGTTTATCGTCCTTGTCAACACTGTAAAGGTCATTTTGGAGACGTTGCTTCCAATTTTGTGGGACTTTTACCCGACGTTGAGATGAAATGACATCTCAAGCCCTGCAGCCCATTGAAACAAATAGGGTTTACTAAGGCCTATGAACTTCAGCCTTTAGCTGAAGAGAGAGCTATAGTAGTTAAACATGTTTGTCTTTCAGCCACCAAGTTTGCTGTGTGTGTTAACGAAGGCCAAGACAATCTTCCTACGCTATACTGGTTACCAAACCTTCATAAAAGCCCTTACAAAGCACGGTTTATTGCAAATTCTAGCTCTGGCACTACCACTGAACTTTCTTAATGATTAACTTCCTGTCTAACTGCTATTAAAATGCATGTAATTAAATATTGTGATAAAGTCTTTGAAAGATCAGAAAGAAATCTGTTTTGGTCTATAAAAAAATCGAATGAGGTGTTGGGTGGTGCCTGGTGCTCTGTCTCTGGTGGGCCCATCGGAGTCTAACTGTTGGTTTTCTTTTGCTCCAGCATTTCAGTGGTTTCTTGCTGTCGAGTCCTCACCGTTGTCTCACCTCTGTGGTTCTTTTATTATGTGTGTTCACGGAGATGTTGCACTGATGAGTTAGGAGGCCTTCATGCGGACTGAACAAATTATTTGTCTAAATCGCGACAGGAGTAAGGGCGAGGATTGTGGCCACGCAAAATCGATTTAAGCCCCCCAGTGGAAATCTTCCACTGACCGTTCCAAGGCGGCTCTTCTGTGGCGATTTATTTATGTTGTTGTTTGTTACTTACTGTATGTATCACTTGTGTCTTTTGTTTTTGGATGGCCATATGGCCATTTTGTGGGAAAGTAACTGTCCTTATGGCCTTCCTTTGTTTAGGTTTCCATTATGGTCTGGTCGCTTAATGTTTGTATTTCTTTCCCTTTGGTGTCTTTTATGGGTGGAGTAAGTTATTTGTATCAATTCCTGATCTTTGTTTTACTTCTACTTTTAAATAAATTGAAATCCAGACATTTTCGTGCTTCAAGTCTGTCTACTTACGATTTTTCCACTCTTTACACTACACTTCCTCATAATCTTATAAAAGAAAAGCTTAATGATTAAATTGAATGGGCTTTTCACAGAGAAGATTCTCTCTATCTTCCATGTAATGTCAGAAATGCTTTTTTCGCTTCCAAAGAGCATAAGAATTATACACTTTGGTCGTGTCAGAAAGTGTGTGATGCCCTCACCTTTCTACTTGACAATATTTATGTTAGATTCGGTACTAAGTTATTTAGACAAAATGTGGGCATTCCGAAGGGTACGAATTGCGCACCTCTTGTGGCTGATCTGTTCTTGTATTGTTATGAAAGAGACTTCATGTTGTCGCTTTCCATTGATAACCAATCTGAAATTATTGAAGCTTTTAGCTCCACTTCTAGATATTTAGATGATTTATTAAATATTGATAATACCTATTTCGATGGTTTTATCAGTCAGATTTACCACCCAGAACTTCAGTTAAATAGAGCAAATTCTTCTGATACCGAGGCCCCCTTTTTGGATTTACATCTATCTATTGAAGATGGGTTTGTTTCGTGCAAAATTTATGATAAACGCGATGACTTTGATTTTGAGATTGTAAATTTTCATTTTTTTGGATGGTGATGTTCCTCGTGCGCCATCCTATGGCGTTTATATTTCGCAATTAATTCGATTTGCTAGAGTGTGTAGTCATGTAACTGACTTCAACACTCGTAATAAATTATTAACGGCTAAACTCCTTAATCAGGGTTATCGGTACCATAAACTACGCAAAGCCTTTTCAAAATTCTATAGACGCCATTCTGATTTAATTTCAAAATTCAATATTGGACTTAAATCTCTTCTGCAACAAGGTCTATCGGAACCCGAATTTTATGGTGACTTAGTATATAAATTCAGAAAAATATATAACCGCAATGATTTCAGCACCCAATTTCTTAAAATCATTCTTCGATATAAAAAGATTGGATACAACATGGATGTTATACGACAGACTACATGCATGGTAGTTAACCCAATCACGGTTGGCAACTTTGCTTCCCTCTTTAATTGCACGCCGGTGGGTCAATCCTCAGATTCTATGACGGCTCCAACGTAAAGGCTTATTGAGAATTAGAGAGATCTAATCCAAGGTAATGTTGGTTGGTGCATGATGCTCTTTCTCTGGTCGGGCCTATCGGAGTCTAACTGTTGGTTTTCTTTTGCTCCAGCATTTCAGTGGTTTCTTGCTGTCGAGTCCTCACCGTTGTCTCACCTCTGTGGTTCTTTGATTTTTGTGTTCACGGAGATGTTGCACTGATGAGTTAGGAGGCCTTCATGCGGAATGAACAAATTATTTTGTCTAAATCGCGAGGAAGTAAGGGCGAGGATTGTGGCCACGTAAAATCGATTTAAGCCCCCCAGTGGAAATCATTCCTCCGACCGTTTCAAGGCGGTTCTTCTGTGGCGGTTTATTTATGGTGTTGTTTGTTACTTACTGTGTGTATCACTTGTGTCTTTTTATTTTGGATGGCCATATGGCCATTTTGTGGGAAATTAACTGTCCTTATGGCCTTCCTTTGTTTAGGTTTCCATTATGGTCCGGTCGCTTAATGTTTGTTTTTCTTTCCCTTTGGTGTCTTTGATGGGTGGAGTAAGTTAATTGTATCGATTCCTGATCTTTGTTTTACTTCTACTATTTATAAGCATGGACAGTCCGACTCGCACCGCATTACCTGCGCAGGCTTAGATCCTCTAAGCGGTTTACCAGTACTCGTGTGCGGGTCGGTTTCAGCTCTGCCTGGAAGCATCATGCAGCCCATCTATTTCTTCAAGCCTCAATGGGCGGGGGGTATCATAACATAGGATGTTCTTTGTGATATACAACTTGAATTTTTACTGGGGAGTATCTATCTTTAGTCCCAACAAGTAGTGTTGCCTTACCAATTGTGTTGAGCTTATGTCCAGAATACGAAATTAGTTTGACTCTTGATTTTGTAAGTGCACTGTTGCTCAGTCTTTTATGTACTCCAAGAGGTAATACATTGCATAGAGCTCCAGTGTCCAATTTCATTTTAAGCTTTTTATCAATTACTTTCGCAACTATTTTCCAGTCTTTCTCATTGCTAGATAAACTTTCTACACTTTCCACAAAGTACGTATCGCAGTCTGATTCGTCACTGTTCTGATTATTACCATCCAAAACATATACTTTCTGTCTTTTACACATCTTAGCAAAGTGATTAAGTTTTAACCAATTTCTACATTTCTTTCCATACGCAGGACATTCATTTTTTCATGAGTATACCCACATTTTTGACACTTATATGACAGTGATGCTGGTTCTTTACTGGGCTGTATAGCTAGTTGGTGAGATGCTCCTTTATTTGCTGTTTTCGGCTTGGGATTAAATTTCCCCTCTTTTGGACGAAATCTATTTGCTTCTACTCAGCAAGACATTTAACTGTGTCTCACTAGTTTCAGACGCCCTGCAGTTATGTATTGCCTTTCCTGGCGTAAGTTAAGAAGCTCTTAACAGCCTAGCCCTCACCACTTCTTTTCTTATTCCGCATACTATTCTGTCCCTAATTAATGAGTCTTTCAATGTTCTAAATTCACATAACTTAGCTTTGTTTCTCAAGTCTGTGACATATGCATCTACGCTTTCATCAGCGTGTTGATGTCTTGTGTTGAAAATGTGCCTTTCATTTGTCAAGTTCTTTCTTTGATTACAATATGCCTTAAAGTTTTCCATGATTTTGTCTAGTTTCTTTGCATCTACGTCTGTATCCAAAGTAAACGAATTGTAGATTTCCAAGCAGTCAGAACCAACTACATGAAGAAATTTACTTGCTTTTATACTTTCTTCCTTTTCGGGGATTCCTGTAGCTGTCAAGTAAAAATCAAACTGTTGTTTTAAACGCCTACAATTCTCTGATAAATTTCCAGTTAAACAAAAAGGAGACGGTGGTTGTAATCTTTCCATTTTGCCTTTTGAATCAACACAAATACGATCGGTAATCCAAAGATTTTATTTCTATTTTACTTCTGACACCATGAAATATTAGGAATAATTAGTAAAGGCTGTATACTCTTTTATTCAACAATAATCTACATGCACATAAGAGCAACTCACTGCGTGGACTAAATACTTCAGATTATATACACATGGAAAAAAATAAGCATCACCGACAGTTCGACAAATCATTTTTATTTCGATTTGATAAACAATCCAGCTACTAAGTAAAAATAGAAGTGGAAGCAATGATCAGGAATCGATACAATCAACCCACATCTCCCATCAGGGACACCAAAGGGAAAGAAACAGAACTTGAAACAACAGACCTAATGGAAACGCCAACAGCGGAAAGCCAAAACGACAGTTACTTTCCCACAAAATGGCCAATGGGCTATCCAAAATAAAACAAAACCGAAGCAAAACCGAAATATTATTGAATCAGTGTATAAATGGGTATATTAAGAGTCAGGATCACAAGTATGGTCCAATGGGCCACCAAAGAAGTCAGATTAGAACATGAATGTCTTCCAAAGTTAGCACTTTCGAAGACAATTAATTTCAGTACCTTTGAGTCAGTATTTTTTATGTAACCGTTCCAAGGCGGTTCTTCTGTGGCGATTTATTTATGTTGTTGTTTGTTACTTACTGTGTGTATCACTTGTGTTTTTTAATTTTGGATGGCCATATGGCCATTTTGTGGGAAAGTAACTGTCCTTATGGCCTCCCTTTGTTTAGGTTTCCATTATGGTCTGGTCGCTTAATGTTTGTATTTCTTTCCCTTTGGTGTCTTTGGTGGGTGGAGTAAGTTAATTGTATCGATTCCTGATCTTTGTTTTACTTCTACTTTGAACTGCAATGGTAGCGTCAAGACGCCTCCTCATACCCTAGACCACGCGTTTTATCCGCTGCTGAGGGTTTTGCTGCCATTTCCGATGCCATGCAGCATCAAGTTCAAGTAGTTTCTGCACTGGAAGAGTGATTTCACGAATTTTCCGGCCCGGAATGTCCCTCAAATGTTCAAGAGGATTCAAATCAGGACTGCGAGCAGGTCACGGCAGTGTTGAAATCGCATTTTCACGCAAACATTCAATCACTGCACGTAATCTGTAAGGTCTTGCACTGTCATCCATAAACACTGGTCTTGTTAAATGGGGATGGTCATCAAAATGTGGAATTATAGCAGTTTCAAGAATGTCCGTTTGGTACTTTTGTCCAGTAAAGGTCCCTTGCACAGTAACCAGATCAAGCTTACACTCATGCGATACCCATCCCTTACCATTATTGAGCCTCCACCGAAAGGAACAGTTTCCAAGATCTGCCTTTGAGAATAAGCAGTATTTCGCTGCTCCAAAACACGCACACAGCCATCCGTCATATGGAGAAGAAACCGACTTTCATCTGACCAGTGAATTTTTCTCCAAGTCCGGTTATTCCAGTTCCTGCGTTGCTGGCACCAGTACAAACGCATTGCCTTCTGTCCCGGAGTAAGCATTGGCCGTCTGATAGGCAGACGAGCACGATAACCAGAAGCCCGGAACCTATTACGAACTGTTCTGGTTGACAATGGCCTGTTTGGCAGCCATCGTTGCTTCACAACAGTACTGGTTAAGAACGGAAATCCCCGAACAAGTCTCAGCAACGCCTCGTCTTCCCTTCGTGACGTCTCCCAGAGCGTGCTCTGTCCTGTACGTGATTGGTTTGATGATATTTATTGAGCAGGCGACATATCACTTACTGACTATACCCAAGGCGACGGGATATTTCTCGCCCGGATAGCCCAGCGTTACTCATTCAAATAATCTGCCACCGAGTGGCGTCTGACAGTCTTGTTCGAGCCATAGCATATGCACACAAGTAGATTCAAGCACATGTTCATTAATTTGTTCGTTATTAACACAAGACAAAACGGCATTATTTTCATGCTTGAGAGTATAATGAAATTTATGCTAATCACGGCTGTATTATATAGTCGTGGACGATAAAAAGTATATGCATGTATGTATGTACGGAAGCCAAGTGTCATCTTATATCAAAATTTTAAGTACCTATACTTTGATTAGGAAATTTGACACTAAAAAGCCGCAAGTCATGCTAAACGTTTTTCCATGTGTATATATATCTGCTAACATAGATTTCATATCATATATCCTGACATCTGTCTAATTTAGACTATGCATACACCTACACATATTAGTTTTACTTGCCGAATAGTCACGCATTACATTTCCAAAACTACATTAATCCCCCGAATTGAAACTATAATTGTATCTTGCACAGACTACAGATTTCTATATGTAATTTGTTATTTCAAAGACAAATGTTCATGATCACTCATGTTGAAAACTTGAAAGTACGCCGATTGGTTTCAATATGGCGTACAGCTAACAGTGGAAGATTCCTCCCATATTAATACCGTCACGTAGAATCATCACAGATCAGAAAATAGATCGAAAATTATGGCCTCATGTAACTTATCCGAAAATGAATCAGATTGAACACTTGCATAGCAGGAGTGTTCAACCATAAAACGCTTGAGCCAGACTGAATTTGACATCAACTATAGAAAAGTAGAAGTAAAACAAAGATCAGGAATCGATACAATTAACTTACTCCACCCATCAAAGACACCAAAGGGAAAGAAACACAAACATTAAGCGACCAGACCATAATGGAAACCTAAACAAAGGAAGGCCATAAGGACAGTTACTTTCCCACAAAATGGCCATATGGCCATCCAAAATAAAAAGACACAAGTGATACACACAAGGAAACACTCAAAGAAATCCTTAAGGTACCACAAAAGTGTAAGGTCGTGCTAAGGCACATCGTGCCTTTTGAACGTACGTATACATGATGTATGCCATCACAAGTTACAGCGCCCTTTATTTCATCATGGCGAAGCTTATATTGTTTTCTCTTTTCAGCGTTAAGCAAGAAATGTGAGGCGACATTGTATGACCCTATTGGTACGATTGGGTCCCCTGATTTCGACAACGATGGACTGTATGATTTTAATATCCACTGCATGTGGCATGTTGAAGTGAATGACAATCACTGCATAATGTTTCAGATAGTGTTTCTTGACCTGGAATACTCAGATGAATGTTACAAAGATATATTGGAGGTACGATAAAGTTATCGGGGTTATCTTGGAAACAAGAACACATTAGAGACAAAAATCGGAGACGCTGGTTGACAGACACTTTTCGTCACGAAAACACGCCTATATTATTTTGACCCCCTTGAACCCCAATTTTATAAAGTAAAACCGGGGTTTACAGTGGTTAACCTGTGTTTCTTATACCTGCTCTGAAATATAGAGGGTACTCGTTAGAATCGCCGCCTAACGGTTCTAAATTTACGTTTTGTGGCGGATAATATACAATGTATTTGTATAGGCGTGGTTTCTTTGTGTCACGAGCAATATTTCAGTTTGCAAAAAAGAAGTGAAGGCGATGATCGGGAATCGATACAATTAACCCTCAGCTCCCAACAGTGACATCAAACGGAAAGAAACACAAACACGAAATAAAGAGACCCTAAAGGAAACACCAATAGCGGAAAGCCAAAAGGACAGATACATTCCCCCAAAATGGCCAAATGGTTATCCAAAAGAAAACGATATGAGCGATACACACACTCAAAGACAAACCATAACAAAAATAAACCACGACAGAAGAACCGCCCAACAATAGGCATTATTTGTCATTATTTGCAAACTAAAAGTGACGACATTTATCACGGATCGATAAAATTTCCTCACAACTCCAATCAGAGAAACAAAAGGAAAATAAACACTAACATAAAGTAACTCAACCTAATGCAAATTTTACTAGCGGATATGCGAAAGAACAGTTGCTTTTCCACACAATGGACAAATGGCTATCCAAAAAAAAAAAAAAAAAAGATATAAGCAATGCATACATGCAAAGACAAACTGTAACAAAACCCTTAAATAAAAAGACCTTAATGGAAACAGCAATAGCGGAAAGCCAAAAGAACAGTCTCTAAAATGGCCAATTGGCTATCCAAAACAAAAAAAATAAGTTATACTCGATACAAACATTCAAAGACAGCATCTAACACAAATAAACCGAAGCAGAAGAACCGCCTAGGACAGGTCAATGAAAATAATTTAACTGGGGTGGTTGTGGGGGTGGGGGGCTTAAATCGATTTTAAGCGGCCGCATTCCTCGCTCTTTTTTCTTTCGCGATTTAAACAATAATCTGTTCAGACCGCATGAAGGCTTCGCAGTGCAACATCTCCGGCAACACAACAACAAACTACCACAGAGATGAAACAACGGGGAGAACTCGACAACAAGATACAACTGAAACGCATGAGCAAAAGTAAACCAACAGTTAGACTCCTTTGGGCGCAACATGACAAATACCCAGCAGGTACTGATCAATATTACATAAGTAAGATTTTACGCACGAACCGTCATAGAATATGAGGCCTGACCAACTGGCGTGCGATTTGAAAGGGAAACAAAGTTATCAAACGTTGCAGAAGAGATTTAAGTCCAACACTGAATTTCGAAATTAAGTTGGAATGGCGTCTATAAAATTCGGAAAAGGCTTTGCGTATGTTATGATGCCGATAGCCCTGATTAAGAAGTTTAGAAATTAACAACTTATTACGAGTGTTGAAGTCACTTAGATGACTACACACTCTGGCTAATGGAATTAATTGCAAAATATAAACGCCATAGGATGCTGCAGAAGGACATTCACCATCCAAAAACAGGAACATTTGCAATCTTAAAATCACATTCATCGCGTTTATCATAATTTTTCAGGAAAAAATCCCATCTAAAATAGATGTAAATCCAAAACAGCGGCCTCGGTATCAGAAGAATTAGCTTTATTTGAATGAAGTTCTGGGGGACAGATAAATTTAACTGATCAAACCATCGAAATAGATATTGTCAATATTTAATATATTATCCAAATAGCTAGAAGTCGAACTATTGTCTCCAATGATTTCAGATTGGTTTCCAACGGAAGGGGGCATCGCGAAGTCTCTTTTATAACAAAAAGAAAGAAAATATCAGCTACAAGGAAAACGGAATTCGAACCCATCGGAGTACCCACAATTTGTCTAAATAACTTAGTACCAAGATAGAAGTGAAGGCAATGATCAGGAATCGATGCAATTGACCCACAGCTCCCATCAAAACACTCACTGGAAAGAAACACAAACATGAAACAACATATCCTAATGCAAACATCAATAGAGGAAAGACAAAAGGACAGTTACTTTTCCACAAAATGGCTAATGGGCTATCCAAAACAAATACTTTAAGAGACACAAACACCCAAGGACAACTCACAACAAAAATAATCCGAGGCAGAAGAACCGCCTTGGAACGGTCAGTGAAACGAATTCCACTGGGGGGCTTAAATCGATTTTACATGGCCACAATCCTTGCCCTTACTTCCGCTGTGATTTAGAAAAATAACTTGTTCAGACCGCATGAAGGCCTCCTAACTCATCAGTGGAACATCTCCGTGAACACAAAATTCAAACAACCACATAGATGAAACAACGGCGAGGATTCGAAATCAATAAAATCACTGAAATGCTGGAGCAAAAGAAAACCAACAGTTTGACTCCGATAGGCCCGACCAGAGGCAGACCATCAGGCACCAACCAACATTACATAGAAATAGATTCTCTCTAATTCTCAGTAAGCCTTTACGCTGGAACCGTCATAGAATCTGAGGCCTGACCCACCAGTGTGCAATTAGAGAGGGTTTTGCGTAGTTTATAAGGTACCGATATCCAGTATTTTTTTTATTTATTTAATTACCGGTATGAACATCGCTTTAGTTTTGACGGTATCAGAACCTTATTAACCAAAATGAGTATTACAAATAAATTTAAAATATCAATATCACCCCTTAGGTTACACTCTGCTTCTTCTGTACGGATTCCCCATTCTATTAAGCACTTTAATACTATGTTGCCTTCGGTATTGGTTAGACCCTTAAATTTGTCTTCTGTAACTTCAGTTAATCTCAAAGGAGCAGGCAATACCAATGTTTTGGGGAGTAGTCTTCGTATAAGACTATCTCCTCTCAAATCGCCCATCCTTCGAAAATAAACTAATCCGTGGAAAAGAAGTGGAATGTATCCTGGTATTTCTAAGTGCAATGCCAAGAGGTGCAGATGTTGTTCGCATTTAAGCACTGCGTCTACCGTTACTTCATCTGCAAACGGTAGACCCTTCTCTGTAGTTAACATGTCTGATTTGACATGACAGTCTACATATTTAATTTATCTAATTACTTGACGTGCTGCAAACTGTAATATGCAGTACGTCGGTCAAACTAACCGCATGCTTAAAACTAGATTGAACGAGCATTATCGTAGAATGAGTATGCCTAAGAAAACTGACACTTTCTTGTACCGTCACTTTCGACGTACAGGTCATTCGGTAAATAACATTGTTATACAACCAGTGCAAAAACTTTATTATGATGCAAATTCTACATCTAGATTCAAAATAATCAAAAGGCATGAAGCTGAACTGAAATGGATTAAATTTTTACAGACCCCTTTTCCACTGGGATTTAATGACAACATTTATCATAAGGGTAATATTTCCAGAATGCCGGACTTTGATATTTTCTCACTCCTGGAATGTCGAAAACGCAGAACTAGATCTCACGGCACCAGGAAAAATGGTAACTTTAAACGTAAATCACGTGCGTTTAAACGAAACAATACTAGACTGAAGTGACTGTCAATTATATTATTAAATCATGGACGCCACTCTATGCTTTCATTTTTAAGTTCATTACCCGTTTCTGTTTTACGTCTTCTGGACACCGAGGCGAATAAATTCTACGACAGTTCTCATCAGTTATATGATGCGGCTCTCTTAATTAGAGGCTATACTCAGCATACTCTCCGTCCTTACATTGATTCTGAAATTAATCATAAACGCCATTTCTTCAAAATATCCTTCATTAATAAGGGTATGGATTTTATAGATTTGCCCAATATCTTCCGTGAGAGATCGGTGCCTTCTTCCATTCCTGCTTATTTTCAAAATACTGAAACACCTATAATTTGCTATAAATATAACAAACCTGTAAGATCTATCATTTTTAATTTCAATAAACTTGTTTCAGATCTTGATATTGATACTAATACTCCTGATTCATATGATTGTAAAAACTCAAAGTATTGCTATCCTGCTGCTGGTCATGTAAGTACTGGCAATTTGAAAATTATTCCTGATTCTAGGATAAGGAATATAATTTCTAAAGAACCGAAATATCGGTTTCCTTCTAAAATTGATTTCAGTAAATGTAGAGATGAAATCGCTGCTTCCTTGAATGAATTCGGTAATCGATGGTGTAAGCGAGAGTATGTTGAGCCTAAAGCCCTTAAGGACTGGAAACTTAGCATTTTAAAACTAGTGAATAAACGCATTTCTTTCTATTCTCAAAATACTAACTTATTACCTCCTAAGCCCAAGACGTCTTTACGTCATCTTAAACTAGGTATTCAAGAATTTCATAAGAAGTTTGTTTTGGCCCCTGCAGACAAGGCCGCTAATAACGTCGTCGTTGTGTGACGGCTTCACTATGTTAAAACGCTTAAGCAGGAGCTTGGTGGTACTAAGGCTTATGAACTTCTTTCTTTAAGTTGCAGAGAGAGCTATAGTAGATAAACATGTTTGTCTTTCAGCCACCAAGTTTGCTGTGTGTGTTAACGAAGGCCAAGACAAGCTTCCTACGCTATACTGGTTACCTAAACTTCATAAAAAAACCTTACAAAGCACGATTTATTGCAAATTCTAGCTCTTGCACTACCACTGAACTTTCTAAATTATTAACTTCCTGTCTTACTGCTATTAAAACGCATGTAATTAAATATTGTGGTAAAGTCTTTGAAAGATCAGGAAGAAATCTGTTTTGGACTATAAAAAAATCGAATGAGGTTTTAAATAAATTGAAATCTAGACATTTTCGTGCTTCTAGTCTGTCTACCTACGATTTTGCCACTCTTTACACTACACTTCCTCATAATCTTATAAAAGAAAAGCTTAATGATTTAATTGAATGGGCTTTTCACAGAGAAGATTCTCTCTATCTAGCATGTACTGTCAGAAATGCATTTTTCACTTCTAAAGTGCATAAGAATTATACACTTTGGTCATGTCAGAAAGTGTGTGATGCCCTCACCTTTCTACTTGACAATATTTATATTAGATTCGGTACTAAGTTATTTAGACAAATTGTGGGTATTCCGATGGGTACTAATTGCGCACCTCTTGTGGCTGATCTGTTTTTGTATTGTTATGAAAGAGACTTCATTTTGTCGCTTTCCATTGATAACCAATCTGAAATTATTGAAGCTTTTAGCTCTACTTCTAGATATTTAGATGATTTATTAAATATTGATAATACCTATTTTGATGGTTTGATCAGTCAGATTTACCCCCTAGAACTTCAGTTAAAAAAAGCAAATTCTTCTGATACCGAGGCCCCGTTTTTGGATTTACATCTTTCTATTGTAGATGGATTTGTTTCGTGTAAAATGTATGATAAACGCGATGACTTTGATTTTGAGATTGTAAATATTCTTTTTTTGGATGGTATCGGTATCAGAAGAATTTGCTTTATTTAACGGAAGTTCTTGCGGGGGGGGGGGGGTGCTGATCAAACAAATCATGTAAACACTGATCATGCAAATATCTAGAAGTTGAGCTAAAAGCTTTAATAATTTCAGATTGGTTTGCAGCAGAAAAGGATATCATGAAGTCTCTCTCATAACAAAACAAAAACAGGTCAGCCACAAGGTGTGCGCAATGTGTACTCATCGGAATGTCCAAAACTTGTCTAAATAACTTAGTACCAAATCTTATATAAATATAGTCAAGTAGAAAGGTGAGAGCTTCACACACTTTCTGACATGACAATAAACCATAATTTTTATGCTCTTCAGAAGTGAAAAAAAAACATATCTTTCTTTACATGCAAGATAGAGGGAGTCTTCCATGTGAAATGTCCATTCAATTAAATCATTAAATTTTTCTTTTATAAGAGTATGAGGAAGTGTAGTGAAAAAGGGTGGAAAAATTCATAAGTAGTAGACATACTTGAAGCACGAAGACGACTGAATTTCAATTTATTTAAAACTTCATTAGATTTTTATAGAACATAACAGATTTCTACCCGATTTTTCGAAGACTTTGTCATAATATCTTATTACATGTTTTTTTTTTTTTTTTTTTGGTTTCTTTTTTTGAAAAACATGAAGATAATAACTTAGAGAGTTCAGTGGTGGTACAAACACTTGCATTGCCAATAAGCCATGCTTTATATGGTCACTTATGAAGTTTAGGTAACCAATATAGCGTAGGAAACTTGTCTTGGCCTTCTGTAACACAGACAGCCAACTTGGTGGCTTAATGACAAATGTAGTCATATCTACAGCCTAAGGCTGCAGCTCAGATGCCTTAATACCACCAAGTTCTTGCTGCTGAGTGTTAACATAGTGAAACCGTCAAACGACGACCACATTGTTAGCGGCCTTATCAGCTGGAGTCAAAACAAACTTTTTTATGAAATTATTGAAACCTAGTTTAAGGTGACGTAAAGAGGTCTGAGGTTTAAACAAAAAAAAATAGTGTATACCGCGACAGAGGTAAGGGCGAGGAGTATGACCATGTAAAATCGATTTAAGCCCCCAGTGAATTCTTTCCACTGTCCGTTCCAAGTAGAAGTAAAACAAAGATCAGGAATCGATACAATTAACTTACTCCACCCATCAAAGACACCAAAGGGAAAGAAACACAAACATGAAGCGACCAGACCATTATGGGAAACTAAAGAAAGGGAGGCCATAAGGACAGTTACTTTCCCACAAAATGGCCATATGGCCATCCAAAATAAAAAAGACACAAGTGATACACACAGTTAGTAACAAACAACAACATAAATAAACCGCCTTGGAACGGTCAGTAGAAAGAATTCCACTGGGGGGGGGGGGGGGGGGGGGGCTTAAATCGATTTTACATGGCCATAATCCTCGACCTTACCTCTGTCGCGGTATACACTAATTTTGTTTAGTCCGCATGAAGGCTTCCTAACTCATCAGTGTAAAGCGGTTCTTCTGTGGCGGTTTATTTATGTTGTTGAATTAGTTATAGTTACGCCTTAATTCCAAAGGATAACCCTTTTATAGCAACCAACCAACGAGTTGTTTGCCGCCGAAGAAGGCGGCATACAACGAGAGTTGGTTGCTTAACGGTAACACGTGTATTTATTTATGAACATACCCCACCCATTCAAAACCTCAAAAACCAACAGGACTAAGGCAAAATATTTCTTCGTACTTCCGGTTTTACAGCTTCCTGTTGCCGGAACAAACCTGATTGGGTAAAACTTGAACTTCCTTGTTACCATGGACGCACGCTGATCTTTTCGAAATAAACAAACTTGGCTCTGCTATATCAACTCACAATCTAGCTTGTTCACGTTTTACAGCTACACCTCCCATAGAAACATCTAATTCAATGATAGAAGCGTGTCTTCTTCACCCTTTCGCCGGTATAGTCCACTACATGAGGTAGTACTACACACACACAATGTCACAGACCGTGTCAAAAGTAATAGCCGTTAGTGTTGGCGAAATAACGTAACGAAATGAAATGCACGACAACAAAAGACTTCCTGCTGTGAATAAAATAATACAGTAGGTACAATTTTCTTGAAACATCTTGCTTAAAAACTAGTGTTTCAGTTCAATGTATCTGTTGTTAAAACAATACGGCCAACAATGCTGAGTGAGGAATTTTTCACTGCAGTCGAAGAAAATAGGACTGATCAATCTAGCTCTGTCGAAAATAAGCTTGCAGCTCGATCCTAGCTCCAGACAGCCAGATAGTACATGAAAGAAGAAAACTCTACACTTTGATGGCCAGGAGCACAGCAATAGGTGAATTGTGATGCAAACATCTTGACAATTCTTGTTTAAATTTTGGTGTTTCATTTCAAAGGGTTTCTGGTCGACTCGTACCTAATTCAACTCGTACCTGTTTTTGGTAAACGCGTACTGATTGCTGCTTTATTGCTTGGACAGCCCAAAAATTTCAATAACACAGAATCTCTCCTAAGAACACCTATACAGATCTTCCTATCTATATTTTTACGTTTCGTACATTGATAACGTCTAGTTAGGCTCTGCAGCCTCTGTTGACGTGTTTTGATAGGTCACCTGTATTGTTCTTGTTCTCTCGCCGGGAATATAACACCAGGGGTCAAACTTGTGGGGATGCCCAAA
Source organism: Lucinisca nassula (assembly GCA_963580285.1). Classification (NCBI taxonomy): domain Eukaryota; kingdom Metazoa; phylum Mollusca; class Bivalvia; order Lucinida; family Lucinidae; genus Lucinisca; species Lucinisca nassula. The sequence goes on from OY757024.1 coordinate 115,439,697, forward strand.
CCAAAAATTGTTTAGTCTGCTCTTAAAGCTGTTCAGAGTGGGTGCCATCACTACATATTCTGGCAGCTCATTCCACTTGTCTATGACTCTGTTATTGAAGTAATTTCCTCGTACATTTATTCTGAACCTCCTTTTGTAAATCTTGCGGGGATGGCCTCTAGTCCCATGGTATTCTGCCATAGTAAACATTTTGCTTTTGTCAATTTTATCAATATCGTTCTATATATTTCTATCTTGACCCCTTGATTTGCCCTAAAAAACTTGTGGAATGTGTAAAAAAGCAAAACTGTGAGTGAAAAAAATATAGTGGAGTGTGATAGCTCAGTGGTTAGTGCACTTGCCATTGATGCTAGGGGCCCCAGGTTCGATTCCCGGCAGCGGTAATAAAATTGCGGTGTCCGAACATGCTCCATTGGCATCATTTGCAGGTATGAATGCAACAAGTGCACAGTCCTTTGGATCGGGATGTTAACTGGAGGCCCCCTGTGCAGATAGAGCCATACCCTGTGCAGGTTAAAGATCCCTACCATAATTACATCAACAACAACAGCATGATAACTGTGTAGCAGCTCCATCCTGCCAAACCTGGAGTGTATGTAATTTACACCTGGAGTGTTTTGTTTGTTTAATATGAGGTTTGACTTTAACGTCCCCATCAACACTGTAAAGATCATTTTGGAGACATTGCTTCTAATTTTGTGGGACTTTTACCCCAAGATTGAGATGAAATGACTTCTCAAGCCCTGTCACCCAACGAAATCAATAGAGTTTATAAGCATGCATGTTCCGACACACACCGCTTTGCCTGGGCCAGGGCAATCTTAGATTCTCTATGCGGAGTACTCCTGTGCAGTCGGTTTCAGATCTGTGTAGAGGCATCATGCATCCCATCTATTTGTTTAAGCCCCGATGGTCAGGGACCGAAACCAGGAGTATATGTACTGGTCAAATGTGATCAATCGCAGTATCAGTAGAAAGAAAAAAATATATAGTCGAGTCTGGTAACTTTGCATGGCCGTTTATTTTGCGCCCCTTGCATTCACATTTTCAGTAACTGTATCCCTCATTGTCAGTTTCCCTACTATCATGCATCAGAATTAAGTTGTGTAAAGCCTTGAAAACATGAGCTTGCACATGCAGATGTGCCAGTATCGCAGAACTTTTCAATTTTTCTCAAAATAAGAAAAATCTGAAGATTTCCATAGTCAAGACTGGGTTTAAACTAGCCAATGGCACAAATATTTATAACTCAATTCACTGCATCTAACACCATTGCAGAATAACTAATCAAAGACTTGTTCGAGTCAAGCCCCATGTTCAAGTAGCTCAAAACTTTTTAGTGTGAAGTGTTGGGCGACAAAACTGGTAGTTCCATTTCAAGGGGTATCCCTTTTCATAGAATTCTTTGTCCTGTTTGTTAAAAATTCAGAGACCAATTTACATTGCAGATAGTTGGTAGGGAAAGTGTTGCAATGTTTGTGATTGTGAATTTTGAGTGCTAGCTTTGGCGAAGTCACACATAAGAGCTATCAAAACTTAATGTACGCAATGTTACTTCGCCCCCACCCATCAGGGCCTAAAGAAATAGATGGGCTGCATGATGCTTCCACGCAGAGCTGAAACAGGCAGCACACGAGTACTGGTAAACCGCTTAGAAGATCTAAGCCTGCCCAGGGAAAAAACGGTGCGAGTTGTCCTATCCATGCTTATAAACCCTATTGGTTTCATTGGGCGATAGGGCTTGAGATGTCATTTCGTCTCGATGTCGGGTAACAGTCCAACAAAATTGGACGCAACGTCTCCGAAATGACATATACAGTGTTGATGAGGATGTTAAACTTAAACCTCATCTCAAACAAACGCAATGTTAGTGGATTGCATTGCAGATATATTTTTTGACCCATATTTTGACTTCCTACACATTCGCTAAGTTTACTGGACAAATCGACTTCAAACCCTGTGATACTGAATTAGTCACATCTATATCCTGATAAAGAATTTCCTGTGCATGTGCAGGTTATAGATGCAGTAATTACATAATTACTGTGTAAGCTTTCGGAGTATATGTAATAATGTACACCTAATGTGACATACTAATTGTGGGTATTCCGATGGGTACTAATTGCGCACCTCTTGTGGCTGATCTGTTCTTGTATTGTTATGAAAGGGACTTCATTTTGTCGCTTTCCATTGATAACCAATCTGAAATTATTGAAGCTTTTAGCTCTACTTCTAGATATTTAGATGATTTATTAAATATTGATAATACCTATTTTGATGGTTTGATCAGTCAGATTTACCCCCTAGAACTTCAGTTAAATAAAGCAAATTCTTCTGATACCGAGGCCCCGTTTTTGGATTTACATCTATCTATTGTAGATGGATTTGTTTCGTGCAAAATTTATGATAAACGCGATGACTTTGATTTTGAGATTGTAAATTTTCCTTTTTTGGATGGTGATGTTCCTCGTGCGCCATCCTATGGCGTTTATATTTCGCAATTAATTCGATTTGCTAGAGTGTGTAGTCATGTAACTGACTTCAACACTCGTAATAAATTATTAACGGCTAAACTCCTTAATCAGGGTTATCGGTACCATAAACTACGCAAAGCCTTTTCAAAATTTTATAGACGCCATTCTGATTTAATTTCAAAATTCAATATTGGACTTAAATCTCTTCTGCAACAAGGTCTATCGGAACCCGAATTTTATGGTGACTTAGTATATAAATTCAGAAAAATATATAACCGCAATGACTTCAGCACCCAATTTCGTAAAATCATTCTTCGATATAAAAAGATTGGGTATAACATGGATATTATACGACAGACTGCATGCATGGTAGTTAACCCAATCACGGTTGGCAACTTTGCTTCCCTCTTTAATTGCACGCCGGTGGGTCAGGCCTCAGATTCTATGACGGCTCCAACGTAAAGGCTTATTGAAAATTAGAGATATAATGTCGGTTGGTGCCTGATGCTCTGTCTCTGGTCGGGCTCATCGGAGTCTAACTGTTGGTTTTCTTTTGCTCCAGCATTTCAGTGGTTTCTTGCTGTCGAGTCCTCACCGTTGTCTCACCTCTGTGGTTCTTTGATTTTTGTGTTCACGGAGATGTTGCACTGATGAGTTAGGAGGCCTTCATGCGGACTGAACAAATTATTTGTCTAAATCGCGACGGAAGTAAGGGCGAGGATTGTGGCCACGTAAAATCGATTTAAGCCCCCCAGTGGAAATCTTCCACTGACCGTTCCAAGGCGGCTCTTCTGTGGCGATTTATTTATGTTGTTGTTTGTTACTTACTGTGTGTATCACTTGTGTCTTTTAATTTTGGATGGCCATATGGCCGTTTTGTGGGAAAGTAACTGTCCTTATGGCCTTCCTTTGTTTAGGTTTCCATTATGGTCTGGTCGCTTAATGTTTGTATTTCTTTCCCTTTGGTGTCTTTTATGGGTGGAGTAAGTTAATTGTATCAATTCCTGAACTTTGTTTTACTTCTACTTTAAATAAATTGAAATCTAGACATTTTCGTGCTTCTAGTCTGTCTACCAACGATTTTTCCACTCTTTACACTACACTTCCTCATAATCTTATAAAAGAAAAGCTTAATGATTTAATTGAATGGACTTTTCACAGAGAAGATTCTCTCTATCTTGCATGTAATGTCAGAAATGCATTTTTCACTTCTAAAGAGCATAAGAATTATACACTTTGGTCATGTCAGAAAGTGTGTGATGCCCTCACCTTTCTACTTGACAATATTTATATTAGATTCGGTACTAAGTTATTTAGACAAATTGTGGGTATTCCGATGGGTACTAATTGCGCACCTCTTGTGGCTGATCTGTTCTTGTATTGTTATGAAAGAGACTTCATTTTGTCGCTTTCCATTGATAACCAATCTGAAATTATTGAAGCTTTTAGCTCTACTTCTAGATATTTAGATGATTTATTAAATATTGATAATACCTATTTTGATGGTTTGATCAGTCAGATTTAACCCCTAGAACTTCAGTTAAATAAATCAAATTCTTCTGATACCGAGGCCCCGTTTTTGGATTTACATCTATCTATTGTAGATGGATTTGTTTCGTGCAAAATTTATGATAAACGCGATGATGACTTTGATTTTGAGATTGTAAATTTTCCTTTTTTGGATGGTGATGTTCCTCGTGCGCCATCCTATGGCGTTTATATTTCGCAATTAATTCGATTTGCTAGAGTGTGTAGTCATGTAACTGACTTCAACACTCGTAATAAATTATTAACGGCTAAACTCCTTAATCAGGGTTATCGGTACCATAAACTACGCAAAGCCTTTTCAAAATTTTATAGACGCCATTCTGATTTAATTTCAAAATTCAATATTGGACTTAAATCTCTTCTGCAACAAGGTCTATCGGAACCCGAATTTTATGGTGACTTAGTACTATATAAATTCAGAAACATATATAACCGCAATGACTTCAGCACCCAATTTCGTAAAATCATTCTTCGATATAAAAAGATTGGGTACAAAATGGATATTATACGACAGACTGCATGCATGGTAGTTAACCCAATCACGGTTGGCAACTTGCTTCCCTCTTTAATTGCACGCCGGTGGGTCAGGCCTCAGATTCTATGACGGCTCCAACGTAAAGGCTTATTGAGAATTAGAGATATAATGTCGGTTGGTGCCTGATGCTCTGTCTCTTGTCGGGCTCATCGGAGTCTAACTGTTGGTTTTCTTTTGCTCCAGCATTTCAGTGGTTTCTTGCTGTCGAGACCTCACCGTTGTCTCACCTCTGTGGTTCTTTGATTTTTGTGTTCACGGAGATGTTGCACTGATGAGTTAGGAGGCCTTCATGCGGACTGAACAAATTATTTGTCTAAATCGCGACGGAAGTAAGGGCGAGGATTGTGGCCACGTAAAATCGATTTAAGCCCCCCAGTGGAAATCTTCCACTGACCGTTCCAAGGCGGCTCTTTTGTGGCGATTTATTTATGTTGTTGTTTGTTACTTACTGTGTGTATCACTTGTGTCTTTTAATTTTGGATGGCCATATGGCCATTTTGTGGGAAAGTAACTGTCCTTATGGCCTTCCTTTGTTTAGGTTTCCATTATGGTCTGGTCGCTTAATGTTTGTATTTCTTTCCCTTTGGTGTCTTTTATGGGTGGAGTAAGTTAATTGTATCTATTCCTGATCTTTGTTTTACTTCTACTTTAAATAAATTGAAATCTAGACATTTTCGTGCTTCTAGTCTGTCTACCTACGATTTTTCCACTCTTTACACTACACTTCCTCATAATCTTATAAAAGAAAAGCTTAATGATTTAATTGAAAGGGCTTTTCACAGAGAAGATTCTCTCTATCTTGCATGTAATGTCAGAAATGCATTTTTCACTTCTAAAGAGCATAAGAATTATACACTTTGGTCATGTCAGAAAGTGTGTGATGCCCTCACCTTTCTACTTGACAATATTTATATTAGATTCGGTACTAAGTTATTTAGACAAATTGTGGGTTTTCCGATGGGTACTAATTGCACACCTCTTGTGGCTGGTCTGTTCTTGTATTGTTATGAAAGAGACTTCATTTTGTCGCTTTCCATTGATAACCAATCTGAAATTATTGAAGCTTTTAGCTCTACTTCTAGATATTTAGATGATTTATTAAATATTGATAATACCTATTTTGATGGTTTGATCAGTCAGATTTAACCCCTAGAACTTCAGTTAAATAAATCAAATTCTTCTGATACCGAGGCCCCGTTTTTGGATTTACATCTATCTATTGTAGATGGATTTGTTTCGTGCAAAATTTATGATAAACGCGATGATGACTTTGATTTTGAGATTGTAAATTTTCCTTTTTTGGATGGTGATGTTCCTCGTGCGCCATCCTATGGCGTTTATATTTCGCAATTAATTCGATTTGCTAGAGTGTGTAGTCATGTAACTGACTTCAACACGCGTAATAAATTATTAACGGCTAAACTCCTTAATTAGGGTTATCGGTACCATAAACTACGCAAAGCCTTTTCAAAATTTTATAGACGCCATTCTGATTTAATTTCAAAATTCAATATTGGACTTAAATCTCTTCTGCAACAAGGTCTATCGGAACCCGAATTTTATGGTGACTTAGTATATAAATTCAGAAACATATATAACCGCAATGACTTCAGCACGAAATTTCGTAAAATCATTCTTCGATATAAAAAGATTGGGTACAACATGGATATTATACGACAGACTGCATGCATGGTAGTTAACCCAATCACGGTTGGCAACTTTGCTTCCCTTTTTAATTGCACGCCGGTGGGTCAGGCCTCAGATTCTATGACGGCTCCAACGTAAAGGCTTATTGAGAATTAGAGAGATAATGTCGGTTGGTGCCTGATGCTCTGTCTCTGGTCGGGCTCATCGGAGTCTAACTGTTGGTTTTCTTTTGCTCCAGCATTTCAGTGGTTTCTTGCTGTCGAGTCCTCACCGTTGTCTCACCTCTGTGGTTCTTTGATTTTTGTGTTCACGGAGATGTTGCACTGATGAGTTAGGAGGCCTTCATGCGGACTGAACAAATTATTTGTCTAAATCGCGACGGAAGTAAGGGCGAGGATTGTGGCCACGTAAAATCGATTTAAGCCCCCCAGTGGAAATCTTCCACTGACCGTTCCAAGGCGGCTCTTCTGTGGCGATTTATTTATGTTGTTGTTTGTTACTTACTGTGTGTATCACTTGTGCTTTTGGTTTTGGATGGCCATATGGCCATTTTGTGGGAAAGTAACTGTCCTTATGGCCTTCCTTTGTTTAGGTTTCCATTGTGGTCTGGTCGCTTAATGTTTGTATTTCTTTCCCTTTGGTGTCTTTTATGGGTGGAGTAAGTTAATTGTATCAATTCCTGATCTTTGTTTTACTTCTACTTTGTAACTTGTGTATAGTTGATTTGTTTGTTTGAGGATAAATGTCCCCGTCAGCACTGTAAAGGTCATTTTGGAGACGGTGCTTCCAATTTTGTGGGACTTTTACCCAACATTGTGATGAAATGACATCTCAAGCCCTGTCGCCCAATGAAACCAATAGGGTTTATAAGCATGGACTGTCCCACTCGTGTGCACCACTTTGCCTGAGCAGGCTTAGATCCTCTAAGCGGTTTACCAGTGCTCGTGTGCGGGTCGGATTCAGCTCTGCGTGGAAGCATCATGCAGCCCATGTATTTCTTCAAGCCCGATGGGTGGGGGCCGATGTATAAAATAATCACGATTCCCGAAGAATGGTCTTTTAGACCCATTTACGTCCCCATTGGGAGTTTTGTTTGTTTGATTTGATGTTTAACGTCGCCATCAAAACCGTATAGGTCATTTTGATGATGTTGCTTCCAATTTTGTGCGACTTTTACCCGACATTGAGATGAAATGACATCTCAATTTATTTGTTTGATTTGATGTTTAACGTCCCTGTAAACACTATATAGGCCATTTTGGAGACGTTGCTTCAAATTTCGTGGGACTTTTACCCAACATTGAGATGAAATGACATCTCAAGCCCTGTGGAACAATGAAACCAATAGGGTTTATAAGCATGGGCGGTCCGACTTGCCCCGCTTTCCCTGGGCAGGCTTAGATCCTCTAAGTGGGTAACCAGTACTCGTGTGCGGTCGGATTCAGCTCTGCATGAAATGACATCTCAAGCCTTGCATTCCAATGAAACCAATACGGTTTATAAGCATGGACGGTCTCACTCGCACCGCTTTCCCTGGGCAGGCATAGATCCTCTAAGCAGTTAACCAGTGTGGTCGGTTTCAGCCCTGCGTGGAAGCATCATGCAGTCCATCTATTTCTTCAAGCCCCGATGGGCGGGGGCCGCTTCGGGGAGATAGATAGATACAGACAGGAAGACATATAGATAGATATACAGACAGACAGACAGACAGGAAGACAAATAGATAGAATTCTGATAGATAGAACAAGGTACATTTCTATCTAGAAATAAAATGAAGGCAGGTAAGTATTTGTTAGAGGATACTTTCTTTGTCGCAATAAAAGCTCTACAGGGCTTATGTTATTTGTTTCGAATATGCGACGTTAAATAAAGCTTCTTTATCTTTTTATCTTTAACTCTTCCCTACCCTAAAGTATGTATGCAACTGCAGTTTTACAAAATAATACTGGTAGAATGCAACTGCAGTTTTCAAAAATCATACTAGTTCTACTAAATACAGATACCATTCTCTGGATGGCGTGATTTTTATGCCCCCGGAATCTAAGAGATTCGGGGGCATATAGTCTTTGGTCTGTCTGTCTGTCCGTTTGTCTGTCTACAAAAACCTTAACACTTGGCATAACTTTTGAATGGTAATAGATAGAGCTTTCATATTTCACATGTGTATACCTTATCACAAAACCTTTCCAGTGGTACCATAATTTTTGACCTCTTAACCTTGACGTTTGACCTACTTTTTAAAAGCTTTAACATTGGCTATAACTTTCGATTGGTAATTGGTAGGGCTTTCATATGTCACATGTGCATTCCTTGTCACAAGACCTTTCTAGTGGTACCATTAATTTTGACCTCGTGACCTTGAAGTTTGACCTACTTTTCAAAAAACTTTAACATAGTCTATAACTTTCGATTGGTAAGTGATATGGCTTTCATATTGCACATATGCATTCTTTTTCACAAGACCTTTCCAGTGGTACCATAATTTTTGACTTTGTTACCTTGACCTTTGATCTACTTTTTAAAAACTTTAACATTGGCCATCACTTTCGATTGGTAAGTGTTAGGTAGTGCTTTCATATTTCACATGTGCATTCTGTGCCACAAGACCTTTCAAACGATCCCATAATTTTTGACCTTGTGACCTTGACCTCCTTTTTAAGACTTGGACATTGGCCATACCTTTCGAGTGCTTAGTGATACTGCTTTCATATTTAACATGAGCTGTTGGGGGCATCAGTGTTTCACAAACACATCTTTTTATGTCCCCGGTAGCGAAGCGGGAACATATTGTTTTTGCCCTATCTGTTTGTTTGTTTGTTTGTTTGTTTGTTTTTGGTTGGTTGGTTTGTACGTGGACAACTTTAACGTTGGTCATAACTTTTGAACCGTTTGAGATAGAGCATTCATATTTGGCCTGAAGGTTCCTTGTGACAAGAGCTTCACAATCATACAAAACATTTGACCTGTGACCTTGACCTTGCCCATTGACCTACTTAAAAGAAAAAAATTGCATTGGTCATAACTTTTGAACTACTTGAGATACAACCTTCATATTTTGCATGTTTGTTCCTTGTGACAAAAGTTTTATATTCATTCAAAAAATTTTGACCTGTGACCGTGACCTTGACCTTTGACCTACTTAGAATAAACAAATAAGATTTTGGTCATAACTTTTTAACGGTTTAACATAGAGTCTTCATATTTTGCATGTAGGTTCTTTGTGACAAGAGCTTTACATTCAGACAAAAAATTTTAACCTGTGACCTTGACCTTTGACCTACATAAAAGAAAAAGTTAACATCGGCCGTAACTTTTGAACCGTTTGAGATACAGCCTTCATATTTAGCATGTAGGTTTCTTGTGAAAAGAGCTATACATTCATGCAAAAAATTTTGACCTGTGACCTTGGCCTTTGACCTACTAAAAATACACATTTTGGTCATAACTTTCAAACCGTTTGGGATAGAGCCTTCATATTTGGCATGTAGGTTCCCTGTGATAAGAGCTTAACATTCATGCAAAATGTTTGGACCATATCATTGACCTTTGACCTACTTAAAAGAAAAAATAAAATTTTTCATATCTTTTGAGCTGTTTAAGATAGAGCCTTTATATTTGACATGTAGTTTCCTTGTGACAAGAGCTTTACATTCATGCAAATTTTTTGACCTGTGACCTTGACCTTCTTTAAAGAAAAAATATTATTGTTCATAACTTTTGAACCGTTTAAGATAGAGCTTCATATTTGGCATGTAAGTTCCATGTGTGAAGGGCTTCCCAAACAAATAAAAAATCTTGACCTATGACCTTGACCTTGAACTGTGACCAACTTTGAATAAAAGATGACCATGCCCAGGGACGTATTCGTGATTCATAAACACATCTTGTGCTTTTTTTTTCGATTAACTATCTACTGCACAGTTCAAGTTTAACTTTGTTGCTGTCGTTGTTCAGTCAGGGACCACCTTTGAGACTATTAAACTTTAGAACAGTCCAAAAGGAGGTCTTAATATAGGAATTTTACGGTACCACTGCAAATGTCCATTTAGAAAATCTTTTCATTTCAAAAAGACCCACCTAATATAGAATACACAAAATGGAAGGTTTATAAGCATCAAAACAGTTGGTTGCAGTTAGGTCGCACCTATTTCATATTAGTACATATTTATTAAAAAATATATATATATTTCATTTCTTAATAGGCGATTTTGCATTTAAAGTAATCCTAAAGCCTGCTGAAACTTATTATGACAAAGATTGTTGAAATTGGAAATAAAATGGATGGTTCTGTAAACCAGACACTTTCGCTTGACTCTCTGAACTGATGCAGTCTACTTAAAATTTTGAACAGTCTGATTGTCATACCTGAGTTTGAAAAGTCTGATTGTCATTCCTGAATGACACAGCTTGCTTGAATGGCCAAGAGTAATGATGTTTATTTTGGTTGAGCTAGGTATGTCATAATACCACAAACAATATTTTCTGATCGTTTGGCTCCCTGTATACACAGATTACTGTAGATAAAATATAAACACAATTGTGTTGGTTCTTTTGTCACTCTAACAATGCCTCCGCAAAATCTGAACTAAATCACAAACAAATATCGCCAGCTGTGCAAATCAGTGGCAAAAAGTTATATTCTTAAATATGATGAGCAAATGGTATATTTGCTATCAGTATTATAGAAACATATAAAACCAACTGCAGATTTTAGCTCAGAAATATGCTTATTGTACAGCTAACAGCTGATTTACGCCATTTGGAAAAAATGATGAATACATAGCTAGAAAACTTAACATAGAAGGGTTGCCGGGTGATGTGTGTGTGTGGTTGGGGGGAGAGTTTTTATTACCTAAATGCCTATGCTAAGCTTTGTATGGAACAGGATTTAGGTAAAAACTCAATTATGCAACATTGAGATTGCAATATGCAATTTTGATATTCTGTTATGCTATATTCAGTTACAATTGTGCAACACTGCATTATGATATTCATTTTTGTAGTCTGCTTTTGGAATTTGTGTACTTTTCTTTCTGTTTCTCGTCCTATTTTGCAACTTGAAATTCCGCTTCTGCTTCTTCTAGTTCCCATTATTCTCGTTCAGTGGCGCTGTGATCGTTCTTTCGTACCGTTCCCGTAAACGTCCGCATGTATTCGGCAGATACCAAACAAAATCTGCAAGCGTATTGGTGACACGGAGGAGTGAAAGAAACGAGAGAACTATATTTTTGGCATAAAACGGACGATTTGGGGACACTACACCCTTTCCGATAAAATCATTTACACATAATTTTTATTTTATATGTCAGACCAGGAATCAGCTTTGCTGTGTTTGTTTTGTGTCCAAGTTTTATCTAAATATATCGCAAATGTGTTCAGGCCATTGCACCTCTAAAATATAAATTTGTTGTAAATACTTATAATAATTTTGTATGGCACAGAAATGCTCCTGTCCAATGTCGTGTAGACCTTTGTGAGACTGCTATTTTATGATCACCTGAAAGCAAACATAGCTACAACTCTCTTTTTGTGAAAATGCTTTCAGATGTACTACGACTTACGTTCCCTCTAACATTTACTTCTGATTTAGGGCATATCCAACGGAATTTCTAAAACTAGGCAATTTGGTTCTGTTGTTTGATTTGATGTTTAACGTCACCGTCAACACAATACAGTCCTGTGACTGACGAAAAACCCTCAAATCTAAGAAATGATTGATCACATGGTCTGTTTATTTATCCTTTCATCCCTCATTAAAACTGACTGATTTAATGTTGACTGGTGTATAGTAAAAATTGAATTGTTTATATTCCCCTATTGGACTCATAAATGTAAGACAGACATGGTCTCAAAAAGCTAACTAGGAATTGAAAATTATACATAAATGAGCAGTGTCACAATAAAAAACTGTTGTTTCTGATATTTGCAGCCAGAGAGGATACAGATCAACCTGCTCACATGTTTAACTCTATTGGTCACATGTCCGATTCTAGGGAAGCTATGTAACTTGATTGGTTAATTGATAAATAATAGACCTGAAATAGACATATCTAACAGTGGACACCTAGATCTCTGAACACGGATCAGAGTATTCACTGTTTGCAAGCAATTCAAAAGTTAAAGTGATGCCAGTTTCCACAAAAATTTGATTTTGGACCCAGCAGCTGTCAGTTAAATAAATTGTAGTGCTTAACTATTGCAATCTCACAAGCTGGTAGCAGTGGCAACCATCCTCTTCTGTCAGTGTGTGCTTATTTTACGAGTCCTAATACCAGAGACCATGAGAGATATCTTGACAGCCAAAATATTTGGATTGTAACAATCCAACTTGAACTCGTCAGTCCTAGGAGTAAATATATGTCATTTTGGAGAGGTTTGTAAGCACCGCTTTGGCTCGGTAAACTTAGATCCTCTAAGCGGTTTACCAGTACTGGTGTGCGGGTCGGTTTCAGTTCATGCAGCCCATCTATTTCTTCAAGCCCCGATGGCCGGGGGTCTGATTCCCTGTTTATTTTGTCACATGTTTATATAGATGTTCGTAACTGTTTGTGTTAAATGTATTCATTAAGAAAATAGATAACTATCTAGATTTTTGGCTTCAAGTGACAAAACGCAAAGATTTCCACTTTTTTTGACAAAACATAACGCGAAGCAAATTCTTTCATACCGGAGTGCAGGAGGAAAACCCGCACCTGCTACAATGTAACATATCAAGCGCTGAAAGCCTCTGTGGTGTTGTGGTTATGCTACTCGCCTCATTAACCAGGGATCGCAGGATCGACCCCGGGCTTCTCCAGAATTTCGGATGAGTCTTTAAACCCAGGTCCCATCTCCGTATGACCTTAACTGTTGGTGAGACGTAAAACTAAAAACGCACTCATTTTCCAAGCGCATCCCACCATAAAAACACATCTTTATAATTCTGACCCCCCCCCCCCCCACACACACACACACACTTGATCCCCACTTTTATAGAGTAAAACTGGGATTTAAAGGAGTAAACATTATTTTTCTCATTTCTATTCCAAAATATAGATTGTGGGTACTCGTGAGAACCGCATCGAAGAGGCGCTTGTAACGTGTACCCAAAATGTATATTTTAAGCAACAGTCAGAAAAATATCATCACGACTTTTCATCTTACAATTTTTGTTGTTGTATTTTTCGGCGGTAAAATGTACAAATCTAATGCATCAAAAACATTTTTTTTCTAGATTCTGTACACTTTAATAATAAGTAAATAAATATATAAATAATGTCGTTAAGTTCCGCCAGGTAAACCTGGGTACGCTGTACGCGGTCTAACTGTAATAAAACAAGAAAAAAAAAACTTTGGCGTAGACCTAATACATGGAAATACATGTAAGTACAAAATGGTTTGGATTCAGCCACTCCATTTGCCAAATCGTTACATGTAGAACTTGAAGAAATATGTAGTAGGCTGGTTAAGACAGTCGCGACACTAGCTCAGCAAGGTTTTGCTGGCTGAAGACAGAAGGACGGACGAACTGACAGACGACCAGCTAATATTTTCGCTTTGTGATTCTGTTGGATGAAAGCTATCATGCCCCAGTCTAACTTATGAAGACAGACGGACATATGAATACGAAAGCTGTCATTGTGACCACAGGTGCGTTTCTAGGGTTGTGGGTCGGGGCTGAGAATAAGTAAGTAATGTTCATGTTAGTGACAATGAAGTTTTTACAAAGAGTAACAATAGGAATTTCCAGTTTCCCCGTATGGTCAGCTGGTAACGAATCCATGGATTCCAAGGAAACGAATCCATGCCCGCGAACAGGGAGACATTCGCTCGGCTACTCACTGTGCGGACGTATATATACTTCTATAATATCCAAACATTTGAGTTTTGAGTGAGGTTGCAATTAGTAACTAATATCTTTATAAGTAACACTTCAGAAGGATCAGATTTATGAAAATTGTATGAATTAATCAATTTTAACAATAATTGCTCATTTCAAATCCACGGATACGGCACAAACTAATCCCTCATGGTAATTTATTTTAGTAAATATTCAACGATAGAGTATTTTCCCCTTCGTCAAACAAGTATTAACTTTGAAATAAAAATCCTGTTTCTCATGAATATATAAATAAGGAACCGCGCTGTAAAATTTATTTTAAAGATGCAAACGTACACATTATTGTAAATATCCGAGTTATTATATAGCTGGATAAAATTTATCGCTGCTGGCTTGAATTTGGCCCCTGGAAAAGCGAATGCGATCTTCTCAAACGGACGCTTGTCATCGGAAAAAAATATGGTAAATCCACGGACATTACCGAACGTTACCGTCACCTCAATGACTGGTACCCCGTCTAACCACAGCAGAATCGAAAATAGGACGTCCAAATGCCATATTTAAATACAAAGGTCTCAAATTAGAATGTGCATGTTGCATGTTCGAATAAAGTAGTAAGATATGGAAAGGTTCATAATGCAAAGTGCGGTTTCAACAATTCATATTGTAATTGCACATTGCATAATTGAGTTTTTACCTTAATACTGTTCCATAGATTTGTGTGATAAGGTGGCACTAATTGGTCATTGAAACACAATAAAACTACACTTTAAGGAAATTTTGTCCCCGTATATTGCAAATGATTTTAGCACAAAAATAGAAAAACAGTGTTACCGTTTTCTGCCTTTTGTTATGCCCCCGCCTATTCGAAGAATAGCGGAAGGGCATTAAGTTTTACCCCTGTCCGTCCGTTCGTTCGTTCGTTCGTCCGTCCCGACATCGTGTCCAGGCCATAATTCCTAAACTGTATGGAATATATTCATGAAACTTCACAGGTGCATACATCACACTGAGACAATGTGTCATGAACAAGGAAGACAACTCTTGCATTTTTTGGTTTTTGAATTATCTGCCCTTGACTTAGTACCATATAGTAAACCGTGTCCGCGCCATAACTCCTAAACCGTACGGAGTATATTCATGAAACTTCACAGGTGCATTTATCACACTGAGACGATGTGTCATGAACAAGGAAGACAACTCTTGCATTTTTGGTTCATGAATTATCTGCACTTGATTAAGTACCATATAGTAAACCGTGTCCGGGCCATAACTCCTAAACCGTATGGAAAATATTCATGAAACTTTACAGGTGCATTCATCACACTGAGATGATGTGTCATGAACAAGGAAGACAACTCTTGCATTTTTGGTTTTTGAATTATCTGCCCTTGACTTAGTACCATATAGTAAACCGTGTCCGGGCCATAACTCCTAAACCGTATGGAGTATATTCATGAAACTTCACAGGTGCATTTATCACACTGAGACGATGTTTCATGAACAAGGAAGACAACGCTTGCATTTTTGGTTCATGAATTATCTGCCCTTGATTAAGTTCCATATAGTAAACCGTGTCCGGGCCATAACTCCTAAACCGTATGGAATATATTCATGAAACTTTACAGGTGCATTCATCACACTGAGATGATGTGCCATGAACAAAGAAGACAACTCTTGCATTTTTGGTTTTTGAATTATCTGCCCTTGACTTTGTACTATATAGTAAACCTTGTCCGGGCCATAACACCTAAACCGTACGGTATATATTCATGAAACTTCACATGTGCATTCATCACACTGAGGCGATGTGTAATGAACAAGGAGGACAACTCTTGCATTTTTGGATTTTGAATTATCTGCCCTTGACTAAGTACCATATAGTAAACCGTGTCCGGGCCATAACTCCTAAGCCGTATGGAATATATTCATGAAACCTCAAAGGTGCATTCATCACACTGAGTCGATGTGTCATGAACAAAGAAGACAACTCTTGCATTTTTGTTTTTTGAATTATCTGCCCTTGACTTAGTACCATATAGTAAACCGTGTCCGGGCCATAACTCATAAACCGTATGGAATATGTTCATGAAACTTCACAGGTGCATTTATCACACTGAGACGATGTGTCATGAACAAGGAAGACAACTCTTGCATTTTTGGTTTTTGAATTATCTGCCCTTGACTTGGTACCATATAGTAAACCGTGTCCGGGCCATAACTCCTACACCGTATGGAATATATTCATAAAACTTCACAGGTGCATTCATCACACTGAGACGATGTGTCATGAACAAGGAAGACAACTCTTGCATTTTTGGTTCTTGAATTATCTGCCCTTGATTTAGTACCATATAATAAATCGTGTCCGGGCCATAACTCCTAAACCGTACGGAATATATTCATGAAACTTTACTGGTGCATTTATCACACTGAGACGATGTGTCATGAACAAAGAAGACAACTCTTGCATTTCTGGTTTTTGAATTATCTGCACTTGACTTAGTACCATATAGTAAACCGTGTCCGGGCCATAACTCCTAAACCGTACGGAATATATTCATGAAACTTCACAGATGCAATCATCACACTGAGAGGACGTGTCATGAACAAGTTAGACAACTCTTGCATTTTTGTTTTTTTTAATTATCTGCCCTTGACTTAGTACCATATGGTAAACCATGTCCGGGCCATAACTCCTAAACCGTATGGAACATAATAATACAACTTCACAGGTGCATCCATTATTATACTTAGACGATGTGTCATGAACCAGGAAGACAACTCCAGCTTGTTTAGCTTTTGAATTATATGCCCTTGACTTACATCCATATATAGTCAAATGGTCATATAGTTAACCGTGTCCGGGTCATAACTCCTAAATCGTATGGAATATATTCATGAAACTTCACAGGTGCATTCAACACCCTGAGACGATGTGTCATGAACAAGGAATACAACTCTTGTATTTTTGTTTTTGGATTATCTGCCCTTGATGCATATATTTTATGATTGATTTGAAGTACATTTGTAATATTTTTTATTAACGGAATTTGGCGGGGGCATCCGTGTCCTATGGACACTTTTTCTAGTTTTAAACTTGTTTGCTATACAGAGGATATATGTGGCCTATTTTATATTCAATATCTTTGGGTGAAAAGATCAGTAACACCTCTCATTTGTTAATCAATTTTCATGAAAAAGAGAAGAAATTTTGTTAATAAATTTATCAGAAAAATTAAAAGACATATACACATTTACATGTTTTGTATTAGATTAATCCTTATAGAGTTCTGTTACCAATCAAAGCAACAACATTTGAAAATAATCATACCTATTGATTTAAGACTGAAAAGTTCACAGGTGTGTATGACCTCTATAGGGGACTACCCCATGGAGCTCTCCTGAGGCCTACAGTAATGTATCAAATGAAACAAAGTGATATATATATATATATATATATATATATATATATATATATATATATATATATATATATATATATATATATATATATATATATATATATATATATATATATATATATATTGATAGTCCTCAAGTAAACAACAACTGAAGTTTCAAGAAAATCTGTGCATGGTCAGATTTGGAACTCCCCCTTTGCTTTTAACGCGAACTCCTCCTAAACCATTGGGCAAATTTGATTTAAACTTCACAGGAATGTTGTCTAGGTGACTCCCTAACAAAATAGTTTACATCGTTCTGCCCTGACGAGATGGTCACCGAAACTAAGAATGTACTAGAAACAGTGGTTCTCAGGTGAGAGAATCAGGGCCATTCGGCCGTTTTGCTTTCTTTTTTAAGATTATGAGGAAGTCATCAAAAGTGCTCGTATGATCGGCAGGATAACAGGAATTGTGAGTGAAGTGAAAGATCTAATATATGACAAAATGGATGACTTTATGGCCATGTAAAATAGATTTAATTCCCAGTGGAATTATTTCCACTGACCGTTCCAAGGCGGTTCTTCTGTGGCGGTTTATTTATGTTGTTGTTTGTTACTTACTGTGTGTATCCTTTTTGTCTTTTTATATTGGATGGCCATTTGGACTTTTTGTGGGAAAAAACTGTCCTTATGACCTTCCTTTGTTTAGGTTTCAATTATGGTCTGGTCGCTTCATGTTTGTGTTTCTTTCCCTTTGGTGTCTTTGATGGGTGGAGTTAGTTAATTGTATCGATTCCTGGTCTTTGTTATACTTCTACTTTAATCGTTTTAGCAGTTTGTTGAAAAGTACGTTACTTGGTTCATTGAATATATCGGATACTGTAGCAGAATAATCTTTTGTTCAATTTCTGTTGTTCATAAAGCAATATGTGTTCCAAAGTTGTGGTATTTCTTATTTCATTAATTCATTAGGCTTATTTCCGCACGGGTGAGATTATAAGAATCTGATATGGGGTTCTGTTGTAGATGAGCGTTTCCAATCCGAGGGATGACCGTGCTGAGCGGAACCGAGGCTACGCCGAGGTTCCGCTCAGCCGAGGTTCCGCTCAGCACGGTCATCCCGAGGGTTGGAAACGCCCATCTACAACAGAACCCCATATTGGATTCTTTTTCTTGCACAACACCTCCGGTTAGTTCTGACAGCTCGAACATGTATATTGTTTTCAAAATAGAAGTAGTGCGGAAGTAGTTCCGGCAGTTGAATAGAATTGAAGCGTATTTATGTTAGTTGCCTGGGTGGGAACACCAGGGTCAGAACATAAATTTCTATCCCAGGGTAAAATCACGGATTTCCTTGTCTGGTGTGCAAGAATAAGTCTACGTCTTACATTGCAGGTTCTCGACGATATAGAGCGGATTACGTTAGCGTGTGGTACATATGACGTTATGCCAGATGAACAAAGGACTGTATCAAATACAATGTATGTTGTCTTGAAAAGCGACGGTATTGGCAGTGGATCTGGTTTCAGGCTAACATATGAGGCAAAGCCAAGCAAGTTGAAACAAAATATATATTTTTTGTTGTTTTACTCGTTTTTTTATGCACACGTCATTTTAAAATGTGAGGGCATATTGTATCGCCGCTGTTCGTACATACGTCCGTAAGTCCGTACATCCCGTACGGTCCCGTACGAAATGGTTTTCCTGCGATAGCTTAAGAAAAGATTGGTGGTTTGAATTCAAATCTCATACATAAGTATATAACCATAAAATACAGGTCAAGTTCGATTTCAGGTAAAACCCGCTATTTATTCTGAGAGTTATGGCCCTTTTTAAACTGTACTTTTACTTGAAAAAATTGTTTCCATGCGATTTTGTTTTTAGACCTTGGTGGATTGAATTCAGATTTCATAGGCAGGTATATTATGATAAAATGCAGGTCAGCTTCGATTTCACGAGAGTATGACATGACCCTTTTTATCCCCTCGTCAAACGAAGTTGTCAGGGCGTATATAGCGTTTGTCCCGCACGTACGTGCATTTGTTGTCATCACTCTAGAGCCTACATGTATTGAATTTTAATATAATTTCACACAAATGTTGCTTATAATTATATATCAAACGAGTTCGACTTTCAAAGTCATGGCCTCAACGCCAAGGACACTGTGGCTATTTTTATAAATATACATATATATATATATTTGTCATCGCTCTAGTGCCTACATTTATGGACGGATAATAATATACTTCACACAAATGTAGTTTGTGTTCGATATCTTTTGAAATCATCATTAGATAGTTAATTTACACTAAATTCATATTTTATATAATCATGAAATCTAGGTCAAGTTTGTATTGATTTAACTTGCAACATTCCGATTATTATGACAGTTATGGCCTTTGTCAACTTCATCCTGTTGTAAAATGCTTGTTTTTTGGGTGACGCTGACCCCCGGGCGGGGGCATCCGTGTCATACTGACACATTTATAGTTTTCTTACGATTGAACTCAGTTTGAGCTAAGCTGCGAATGAATTTGAGAGTCACAAAAATGTCATCTGATGTTATTTGTTATGTATTGAGAATCTAATCTAAAATCGATTATAATTGAGCCAGCACACGACAAAACCTACAATAAGACATGCGCGTCCAGCGAAGACTCAGATCAGCCTGCGCATCCGCGCAGTCTGATCAGCGTCTTCACTGTGCGCTCTAAGGATAACTAAGGGCGCATTGCTCCTTCATGCAACAAAAAAAACGTCTCTGGTTGGATTTTCTGGATGCGCAGGCTGATCTGATTCATCGCTGGGCGGTCTTGTTTTATTGCAGGTTTTGTTGTGCGCTGGGTAAATTATTATTATTATTATCTTCTTAAACCTACCTTCCACACAAAGAATTCAGATTCACAAAGGGTGCACTTTTATTACCTTGTGTACAAGAAATAGATCAGCTCTAACTGTGAGTAATAAATCACAGTTTGGAGGTCAGTTGTAAAGTTGATCAAATCAATTGACCGACAAACTGTTATTACTTAACAAAGCACAAACTAGAGCTGATCTATTTCGATCCTAACAGGCTGAAAATCGGCAATAATGCTGTTATTTCGTTCAAAATCTCACAACTTGTCACTTTTTTTTTTTTTTTTGTTTTTAAGAAATCCCGCTAACATTATCGGCTGCAACACACGCATTTATATCCATTTCTAACGTTGGTGATGCGAGAATATGACGTTACACCGTCTAACGCTTTATTTGTTTGATTTGATGTTTAAAGTCCCCGTCAACACTATATAGGTCAAATTGGAGAGTTTGCTTCCAATTTTGTGGGACTTACCCGCTATTGAGAAGATGACATCTCAAGCGCTGTCGCCCAATGAAACCAATACGGTTCATAAGCATGGACAGCTTTCCCTCGACAAGCTTTGATCCTCTAAGTGGGTAACCAGTTCCCGTGTGCGGTCGGATTCAGCTCTGCGTGGAAGCATCGTGCAGCCCATTTATTTCTTCAAGCCCCGATGGGCGGGGGCCGCCGTCTAACGTCAAGGAACATGACTGGTGACCTCAAAAATGGGCAGTTTTTAATGTCGCCACTCGTCACGCTCTTCCTTGCCGTGATTTGTTGCAGAAAAAAAACACAATTATTTTCCATTGCGCTGTGTTAGAATTGTTATTTTAATTGTATTCAACTGTCTGCATGCATTGTGATTGACCCAATCGCTCTTAGACATTTTGCTTTTATCTTTAATTGCACGCCGATGGATCGCGATTTAGGCTCCATGATGATTCTGTCTTAACTATATTTATTTGTTGGTCGAAACTTTTATGTCTGTTGTTTGGTCAAACGGTGTTCAACTGTTGGTTTTCTTTTGCTCCAGTGTTCCCATGGCACCGGATGTCTAAATGCGCATAACTGTCGAGTCCTCATACTTGTGTGAACTTGGCTTTACTTGTGATTTCCTCGTTAACCGAGTTGATTCACTGTTGAGTTAGAAAACCTTCGCAGAGACCGAAAAATAGATGGTTAAACCACAGTCATTACGAAAAAAAGCCTATACAAATGCATTGTAACCTTTATCGCAGGAAAAAAATGAAAATTTTAAGATGAAAAATTGTAATATTTTTTCTTATTTCTGCTCAAAATATAGATCGTTGCGGCGGTTCTAACGAGTACCCACAATCTATATTTTAGAGCATTAAATATGAAAAATAAGGTTTACCCTTGCAAACCCTAGTTTCACTATATACAAGTGGGGTTCGAGGGGGTCAACATTATATAGGCGTGTTCTCGTGACGTGAAAGTGAGGGTGATTGATTGGATCATTTAAAGTATACTTAAGCCGACCAGTAATTTTTAACGACCGTTTAAAGACGGTGTTTTATCTGCTTTTCCTTTCTGTTTTATATTGGTGGTTCTGATTATTTTCCTAATTATGTATGTTGTTATGTTGATGGTTATGGTTCTTCCCAACCCCCTTTTATGTTGTTTATTTTTAGTTCCGTTTGTCCTTCCTGTGTAATGTTTTACATGTTGATTTGTATGTTCTTCCTTTTAAGTTACGTTTTGATATTCTGAAATACCACCCGTGTGGAAAAGAGCTACTGACTTGATTTACAAGTGGTCCGTTTTGTTTACTGTCGTCACTGCATACAATTATTTCGACTTTTTATCCGAGCGATATTGTGGGGCGGGGGATCTTGGATCTGATTGTATTAGTGCCTGATCGTTTTAATTTTCATTTTTCCCATCCTAAATCTTTTGAATTCAAGAGGGCTGGAGCCTGACATTTTCTGCGTTCGAGCCTTCGTGATCCTTCTGTTGTGACGTCGGACTGTTGTTGAGTCCGCAACCCTGATTCATGATATTAATCTATACATGACCATTTTACTGTGTATTTTAATTTGACTCACTGTTGAACTAAAAAGCATCCATGCGGTTCAAGTTGATATTGTTATTATGTTTGAAACTGCACTGGAATTGAGGACGAGGGTTGAAATATCATAAGCTTCAGATTTGAAACAGCCATCCCACCCCCTACCCCAGTAGCTTTACTGCTGACCGTCCCAAGGCGATCCTTCTATGGCAGCGTCTTATTTGTTAATTGCCTTTGAGCCGATGGTTCATGTTTCGTCAGTTTTTGTGTGTGCCTCTGTCTCACTTTCTTAGCTGACATTATATGGCTGCGTTATTTGCTTGTGGCCTTTCATGAGTGACATTTCTCTTACTAATTTGCCTAGTAGTATCTTCATTGTACATTCCTATGATTTCATCCTTCCCTGCTTATTTTCAAAATACTGAAACACACATTATTTGCTATAAATACAAAATTCTGTTAGATCAATCATTTCTATATTCAATAATCATATTTCAGACCCTAACCTCTGTGGTTCTTTGATTTTTGTGTTCACGGAGATATTGCACTGATGAGTTAGGAGCCCTTCATGCGGACTGAACAAATTATTTGTCTAAATCGCGACGGAAGTAAGGGCGAGGATTGTGGCCACGTAAAATCGATTTAAGCCCCCCAGTGGAAATCTTCCACTGACCGTTCCAAGGCGGCTCTTCTGTGGCGATTTATTTAAGTTGTTGTTTGTTACTTACTGTGTGTATCACTTGTGTCTTTTAATTTTGGATGGCCATATGGCAAATTTGTGGGAAAGTAACTGTCCTTATGGCCTTCCTTTGTTTAGGTTTCCATTTTGGTCTGGTCGCTTAATGTTTGTATTTCTTTCCCTTTGGTGTCTTTTATGGGTGGAGTAAGTTAATTGTATCAATTCCTGATCTTTGTTTTACTTCTACTTTACCTTATATTGATTCTGATACTCCTGATGCCTGAGAGTGTAAAGACTTAGTGCATTGCTATCCAGCAGCACGTCATATAATTACTTGGATTTAAAAAAAAATTCCTGATGTTAAAACATGAAATATAATCTTTAAGGATCGAAACATCGATGTTCTTCTAATATAGGTTGCAATAAGTATTAGGAAGAAACTGCTGCTGCCTAGAAGAAATTTGGAAATCTGTGCTGTGATTATGTTGACCATTAAGCCCTTAAAATATGGATAGTGAGCTTTTTGAAACTAGTGTTTATTGTCAAAAACTTATTTATTACTTCCTAAATCTAAGACGTCTTTTGCCGCGATTTATTTGTGTTATGGATTGTCTTTGAGTGTGTGTATCGCTTATATCTTTTTGTTAAAGATAGCCAATTGGTCATTTTATTGGAAGGTAAGTGTCCCTTTGGATTCCTGTTGTTGATCCATTCGGGTATAGTTATTTCATATTTGTGTGTCTGTCCCTTTGGTGTGTCTTACAGCTCCCATAAGTGACGCCACAGACATGAAGTAACTAGCCCTTAACGGAAACACCTATGGCTGAAAGCCAAAAGGACAGTTATTTTCCCACAAAACGGCCAATTGTCTGTCCAAAACAAAATGATGCCTGCGATAAACACACTCAAAAGACAAACCATAACAAATATAAACCGCGACAGAAAAACCGCATTGGGACATGACTGGTGACCTCAAAAATGGGCAGTTTTTAATGACGCCACTCGTCACGCTCTTCCTTGCCGTGATTTGTTGCAGAAAAAAAAACACAATTATTTTCCATTGCGCTGTGTTAGAATTGTTATTTTAATTGTATTCAACTGTCTGCATGCATTGTGATTGACCCAATCGCTCTTAGACATTATGCTTTTATCTTTAATTGCACGCCGATGGATCGCGATTTAGGCTCCATGATGATTCTGTCTTAACTATATTTATTTGTTGGTCGAAACCGAAACTTTTATGTCTGTTGTTTGGTCAAACGGTGTTCAACTGTTGGTTTTCTTTTGCTCCAGTGTTCCCATGGCACCGGATGTCTAAATGCGCTTAACTGTCGAGTCCTCATACTTGTGTGAACTTGGCTTTACTTGTGATTTCTTCGTTAACCGAGTTGATTCACTGTTGAGTTAGAAAACATTCGCAGAGACCGAAAAATAGATGGTTAAACCACAGTCATTACGAAAAAAAGCCTATACAAATGCATTGTAACCTTTATCGCAGGAAAAAAAAATGAAAATTTTAAGATGAAAAATTGTAATATTTTTTCTTATTTCTGCTCAAAATATAGATCGTTGCGGCGGTTCTAACGAGTACCCACAATCTATATTTTAGAGCATTAAATATGAAAAATAAGGTTTACCCTTGCAACCCTAGTTTCACTATATACAAGTGGGGTTCGAGGGGGTCAACATTATATAGGCGTGTTCTCGTGACGTGAAAGTGAGGGTGATTGATTGGATCATGTAAAGTATACTTAAGCCGACCAGTAATTTTTAACGACCGTTTAAAGACGGTGTTTTATCTGCTTTTCCTTTCTGTTTTATATTGGTGGTTCTGATTATTTTCCTAATTATGTATGTTGGTATGTTGATGGTTATGGTTCTTCCCAACCCCCTTTTATGTTGTTTCTTTTTAGTTCCGTTTGTCCTTCCTGTGTAATGTTTTACATGTTGATTTGTATGTTCTTCCTTTTAAGTTACGTTTTGATATTCTGAAATACCACCCGTGTGGAAAAGAGCTACTGACTTGATTTACAAGTGGTCCGTTTTGTTTACTGTCGTCACTGCATACAATTATTTCGACTTTTTGTCCGAGCGATATTGTGGGGGGGGGGATCTTGGATCTGATTGTATTAGTGCCTGATCGTTTTAATTTTCATTTTTCCCATCCTAAATCTTTTGAATTCAAGAGGGCTGGAGCCTGACATTTTCTGCGTTCGAGCCTTCGTGATCCTTCTGTTGTGACGTCGGACTGTTGTTGAGTCCGCAACCCTGATTCATGATATTAATCTATACATGACCATTTTACTGTGTATTTTAATTTGACTCACTGTTGAACTAAAAAGCATCCATGCGGTTCAAGTTGATATTGTTATTATGTTTGAAACTGCACTGGAATTGAGGACGAGGGTTGAAATATCATAAGCTTCAGATTTGAAACAGCCATCCCACCCCCTACCCCAGTAGCTTTACTGCTGACCGTCCCAAGGCGATCCTTCTATGGCAGCGTCTTATTTGTTAATTGCCTTTGAGCCGATGGTTCATGTTTCGTCAGTTTTTGTGTGTGCCTCTATCTCACTTTCTTAGCTGACATTATATGGCTGCGTTATTTGCTTGTGGCCTTTCATGAGTGACATTTCTCTTACTAATTTGCCTACTAGTATCTTCATTGTACATTCCTATGATTTCATCCTTCCCTGCTTATTTTCAAAATACTGAAACACACATTATTTGCTATAAATACAAAATTCTGTTAGATCAATCATTTCTATATTCAATAAACATATTTCAGACCCTAACCTCTGTGATTCTTTGATTTTTGTGTTCACGGAGATATTGCACTGATGAGTTAGGAGGCCTTCATGCGGACTGAACAAATTATTTGTCTAAATCGCGACGGAAGTAAGGGCGAGGATTGTGGCCACGTAAAATCGATTTAAGCCCCCCAGTGGAAATCTTCCACTGACCGTTCCAAGGCGGCTCTTCTGTGGCGATTTATTTAAGTTGTTGTTTGTTACTTACTGTGTGTATCACTTGTGTCTTTTAATTTTGGATGGCCATATGGCCAATTTGTGGGAAAGTAACTGTCCTTATGGCCTTCCTTTGTTTAGGTTTCCATTTTGGTCTGGTCGCTTAATGTTTGTATTTCTTTCCCTTTGGTGTCTTTTATGGGTGGAGTAAGTTAATTGTATCAACTCCTGATCTTTGTTTTACTTCTACTTTACCTTATATTGATTCTGATACTCCTGATGCCTGAGAGTGTAAAGACTTAGTGCATTGCTATCCAGCAGCACGTCATATAATTACTTGGATTTAAAAAAAAAATCCTGATGTTAAAACATGAAATATAATCTTTAAGGATCGAAACATCGATGTTCTTCTAATATAGGTTGCAATAAGTATTAGGAAGAAACTGCTGCTGCCTTGAAGAAATTTGGAAATCTGTGCTGTGATTATGTTGACCATTAAGCCCTTAAAATATGGATAGTGAGCTTTTTGAAACTAGTGTTTATTGTCAAAAACTTATTTATTACTTCCTAAATCTAAGACGTCTTTTGCCGCGGTTTATTTGTGTTATGGATTGTCTTTGAGTGTGTGTATCGCTTATATTTTTTGTTAAAGATAGCCAATTGGTCATTTTATTGGAAAGTAAGTGTCCCTTTGGCTTCCTGTTGTTGATCCATTCGGGTATAGTTATTTCATATGTGTGTGTCTGTCCCTTTGGTGTGTCTTACAGCTCCCATAAGTGACGCCACAGACATGAAGTAACTAGCCCTTCACGGAAACACCTATGGCTGAAAGCCAAAAGGACAGTTATTTTCCCACAAAACGGCCAATTGTCTGTCCAAAACAAAATGATGCCTGCGATAAACACACTCAAAAGACAAACCATAACAAATATAAACCGCGACAGAAAAACCGCATTGGGACATGACTGGTGACCTCAAAAATGGGCAGTTTTTAATGACGCCACTCGTCACGCTCTTCCTTGCCGTGATTTGTTGCAGAAAAAAAAACACAATTATTTTCCATTGCGCTGTGTTAGAATTGTTATTTTAATAGTATTCAACTGTCTGCATGCATTGTGATTGACCCAATCGCTCTTAGACATTATGCTTTTATCTTTAATTGCACGCCGATGGATCGCGATTTAGGCTCCATGATGATTCTGTCTTAACTATATTTATTTGTTGGTCGAAACCGAAACTTTTATGTCTGTTGTTTGGTCAAACGGTGTTCAACTGTTGGTTTTCTTTTGCTCCAGTGTTCCCATGGCACCGGATGTCTAAATGCGCTTAACTGTCGAGTCCTCATACTTGTGTGAACTTGGCTTTACTTGTGATTTCTTCGTTAACCGAGTTGATTCTCTGTTGAGTTAGAAAACCTTCGCAGAGACCGAAAAATAGATGGTTAAACCACAGTCATTACGAAAAAAAGCCTATACAAATGCATTGTAACCTTTATCGCAGGAAAAAAAAAATGAAAATTTTAAGATGAAAAATTGTAATATTTTTTCTTATTTCTGCTCAAAATATAGATCGTTGCGGCGGTTCTAACGAGTACCCACAATCTATATTTTAGAGCATTAAATATGAAAAATAAGGTTTACCCTTGCAACCCTAGTTTCACTATATACAAGTGGGGTTCGAGGGGGTCAACATTATATAGGCGTGTTCTCGTGACGTGAAAGTGAGGGTGATTGATTGGATCATGTAAAGTATACTTAAGCCGACCAGTAATTTTTAACGACCGTTTAAAGACGGTGTTTTATCTGCTTTTCCTTTCTGTTTTATATTGGTGGTTCTGATTATTTTCCTAATTATGTATGTTGGTATGTTGATGGTTATGGTTCTTCCCAACCCCCTTTTATGTTGTTTCTTTTTAGTTCCGTTTGTCCTTCCTGTGTAATGTTTTACATGTTGATTTGTATGTTCTTCCTTTTAAGTTACGTTTTGATATTCTGAAATACCACCCGTGTGGGAAAGAGCTACTGACTTGATTTACAAGTGGTCCGTTTTGTTTACTGTCGTCACTGCATACAATTATTTCGACTTTTTGTCCGAGCGATATTGTGGGGGGGGGGGGGATCTTGGATCTGATTGTATTAGTGCCTGATCGTTTTAATTTTCATTTTTCCCATCCTAAATCTTTTGAATTCAAGAGGGCTGGAGCCTGACATTTTCTGCGTTCGAGCCTTCGTGATCCTTCTGTTGTGACGTCGGATTGTTGTTGAGTTTGCAACCCTGATTCATGATATTAATCTATACATGACCATTTTACTGTGTATTTTAATTTGACTCACTGTTGAACTAAAAAGCATCCATGCGGTTCAATTTGATATTGTTATTATGTTTGAAACTGCACTGGAATTGAGGACGAGGGTTGAAATATCATAAGCTTCAGATTTGAAACAGCCATCCCACCCCCTACCCCAGTAGCTTTACTGCTGACCGTCCCAAGGCGATCCTTCTATGGCAGCGTCTTATTTGTTAATTGCCTTTGAGCCGATGGTTCATGTTTCGTCAGTTTTTGTGTGTGCCTCTATCTCACTTTCTTAGCTGACATTATATGGCTGCGTTATTTGCTTGTGGCCTTTCATGAGTGACATTTCTCTTACTAATTTGCCTACTAGTATCTTCATTGTACATTCCTATGATTTCATCCTTCCCTGCTTATTTTCAAAATACTGAAACACACATTATTTGCTATAAATACAAAATTCTGTTAGATCAATCATTTCTATATTAAATAAACATATTTCAGACCCTAACCTCTGTGATTCTTTGATTTTTGTGTTCACGGAGATATTGCACTGATGAGTTAGGAGGCCTTCATGCGGACTGAACAAATTATTTGTCTAAATCGCGACGGAAGTAAGGGCGAGGATTGTGGCCACGTAAAATCGATTTAAGCCCCCCAGTGGAAATCTTCCACTGACCGTTCCAAGGCGGCTCTTCTGTGGCGATTTATTTAAGTTGTTGTTTGTTACTTACTGTGTGTATCACTTGTGTCTTTTAATTTTGGATGGCCATATGGCCAATTTGTGGGAAAGTAACTGTCCTTATGGCCTTCCTTTGTTTAGGTTTCCATTTTGGTCTGGTCGCTTAATGTTTGTATTTCTTTCCCTTTGGTGTCTTTTATGGGTGGAGTAAGTTAATTGTATCAACTCCTGATCTTTGTTTTACTTCTACTTTACCTTATATTGATTCTGATACTCCTGATGCCTGAGAGTGTAAAGACTTAGTGCATTGCTATCCAGCAGCACGTCATATAATTACTTGGATTTAAAAAAAAAATCCTGATGTTAAAACATGAAATATAATCTTTAAGGATCGAAACATCGATGTTCTTCTAATATAGGTTGCAATAAGTATTAGGAAGAAACTGCTGCTGCCTTGAAGAAATTTGGAAATCTGTGCTGTGATTATGTTGACCATTAAGCCCTTAAAATATGGATAGTGAGCTTTTTGAAACTAGTGTTTATTGTCAAAAACTTATTTATTACTTCCTAAATCTAAGACGTCTTTTGCCGCGGTTTATTTGTGTTATGGATTGTCTTTGAGTGTGTGTATCGCTTATATTTTTTTGTTAAAGATAGCCAATTGGTCATTTTATTGGAAAGTAAGTGTCCCTTTGGCTTCCTGTTGTTGATCCATTCGGGTATAGTTATTTCATATGTGTGTGTCTGTCCCTTTGGTGTGTCTTACAGCTCCCATAAGTGACGCCACAGACATGAAGTAACTAGCCCTTCACGGAAACACCTATGGCTGAAAGCCAAAAGGACAGTTATTTTCCCACAAAGCGGCCAATTGTCTGTCCAAAACAAAATGATGCCTGCGATAAACACACTCAAAAGACAAACCATAACAAATATAAACCGCGACAGAAAAACCGCATTGGGACGATCAGTGAAACGAATTCCACTGGGGGTCTCAAATCGATTTAACGCATCTGCAATCTTCGCCATTACTTCCGTCATAAAACAGATTTCTCACACCAACAAGTACCAATTATACTTAAATACAAGTTACTACCATTCCCCCAAATAAACAGATTATGATTCCAAATACAAAAATGTTAACGAAATCTCACACTGTTATGAAAGTTGTCGTAACAGGATAGCTTATTTTAACTTATTTCACTTTCACGGCCTAGTCCAGATTTCTGACTGCTGAAAACCATGGAATTAGATAAAGCCATGAGAAAGTGGTAACATTATCAGACAAGAGAACCCAGACGTCCAAATTGGCTCACCTGCGTGCCACTGTAAATAGTACATTCTATATGATTATTATTTCTCTTCATATGACTGTATGTTTAACAGTTGTTGAAAATGAATGTTTTGGAATGCTGAGCTGAAGGCTGGAGGTTTAACAACTATGTTATACGGGCCTTGGAAGGAATGTGATGGTGCTTGGCAGATTTATAGCAATTAGAATTATGCCAGTTGTTGTCAGTAAACCTTACCACACTATTCCTGGACGGCTTAGTGGAATTCGTTTTACTGACCGTTCCAAGGCGGTTCATTTTTGTTATGGTTTGTCTTTGAGTGTTTGTATTGCTTATATTATTTTGTTTTGGATAGCCAATTGGCCAGTTTGTGGGAAAGTAACTGTCCTTTTGCTTTCCGCTATTGATGTTTCCGTTAGGATCTGTTGTTTCATGTTTGTGTTTGTTTTTAGCTCACCTGAGCACGGTTAGCTATTGTGATCGGTCAATGTCCGTCGTCCGTTGTGCGTCGTGTGTCATGCGGCGTCAACAATTTGCTTTAAATCTAACTCCTACTTAGCTCTTGAGCCAATTTCAATAAAACATCATTGGAATATTGCTTAGGTGGCCCTCTACATAAATAGCTAAAATCGTTCCTCGCCGCTGAACAAGATGGCCTCCAGAGCTAAAAAATAGAAAAAAAAACTTTTACACGACAACTTTTCCTGTACCTTTAGGCCAATGTCATTCAAACTTTATAGTAATGTTGCTTAGGTGACCCTCTACCAAAATAGCTAAACGGTTCCGCTCCGGTGAACAAAATGGCCACCATAGCTAAAAATTGAAAATCCTTTAAACGACAACTCCTCCTGTACCATTGGGCCAAATTAATTCAAACTTCATAGGAATGTTGCTTATGTGACCAGATAATAAATTAGCTAAAACGGTATTGCTCTGATGAGCAAAATGGCCGCCATAGCTAAAAATGGAAAAACATCGTAAATTTGCTTCAAACGCAAACTCGTTCTCAACCCTTTGGTTAGTCTGATTCAAACTTCACAGGAATGTTGCCCAAGTGACTCCCTACCAAAATAGCTAAAATCGTTCTGCTCTGAAAAACGAGATTACCGCTAGAGCTAAAAATAGAAAAAAATCTTTAAACACAACTCCTGTACCCTTGGACCAATTTTATGCAAACTTCATAGGAATGTTGCTTAGGTGACCATCTACTAAAATAGCTGAAAAAAATAGAAAAACATTGCAAATTTGCTTCAAACACGAACTCCTCCTTAACCCTTGGGCCAATTTGTTTAAAACTTTACAGGAATGTTATGTAGGCGACTCCCTATAAAATGGCCACCAGAGCTGAAAATAGAAAAAATCTTCAAACGACTACTCCTCCTTAAACCTTGGGCCAATTTTATGCAAACTTCATAGGAATGTCGCTTAGATGACGCACTACCAAAGTAGCTAAAACGTTTTCGCTCTGATAAGCAATATGACCACCATAGCTAAAAATAGAAACACTGTGTAAATTTGCGTCAAAACGCGAACGCCTCCTCAACCCTTTGGCCAATTCGATTCACACTTCACAGTGAAATTAGCTAAAATCGTTCAACTCGGCGAACAAGATGGCCACCAGAGCTAAAAATAGAAAAAAATCTTTAAACGACAGCTCTTCCTGTACCCTTGGACCAATTTCATTCAAACTTCATAGAGATGTCGCTGACATGACGCTCTATCAAAATAGCTGTAACGGTTCTGCTCTGATGAGCAAAATGGCCGCCATAGCTAAAAATAAAAAAAAAACATTGTAAATTTGCTTCAAACGCCAATTCCTCCTTACCCCTTGGGCCAATTTGATTCAAGCTTCAAAGGGGTATAATGTAGGTGACTCCCAACCATAATAGCAAAAATGGTTTCGCTCTGCCTCACAAGATGGCCATCAGAGCTAAAAATAGAAACATTCTTCAAACGACAACTCCTCCTGTACCCTTGAGCTAATTTCATTCAAACTTCATAGGAATGTTGCTTAGATGACCCTCTACCAAAATAGCTTCAACGATTTCGCTCTGATGAGCAAAATGGCCACCATAGCTAAAAATAGAAAAACATTGTAAATTTGCGTCAAACACGAACTCCTCCTAAGCGCTTGGGCCAATTTGATTCAAACTTCACGGGTATGTTACTTAGGTGACTCCCTACCAACATAGCTAAAATTGTTCCACTCTGACAAACAAGATGGCCACCAGAGCTTAAAGTAGAACAAAAATCTTTGAACAACAACTGCTCCTGTACCTTTGGGCCAATTTCATTCAAGTTGCATATGAATGCTGCTTAGATGACCCTCTACCATATTAGCAAAAATGATCCCGCTCTGATAAACAAGATGGCCACCAGGGCTAAAATAGAAAAAAATATTCAAACGACAACTCCTCCTGTACCCTAGGACAAATTACATTCAACCTTCATAGGAATGTTGCTTAGATGACTCTCTACCGAAATAGCTAAAACGTTGAAAATTAGAAGTAAAACAAAGTTCAGGAATCGATACAATTAACTTACTCCACCCATCAAAGATACCAAAGGGAAAGAAACACAAACATTAAGCGACCAGACCATAATGGAAACCTAAACAAAGGAAGGCCATAAGGACAGTTACTTTTTCACAATATGGTCATATGACTAGCCAAAATATAAAAAAAATCAAGTGATACTTACAGTAAGTAACAAACAACAACATAAATAAATCGCCACAGAAGAACCGCCTTGGAACGGTCAGTGGAAAGATTTCCACTGGGGGGGCTTAAATCGATTTTACGTGGCCACAATCCTCGCCCTTACTTCCGTCGCGATTTAGACAAATAATTTGTTCAGTCCGCATGAAGGCCTCCTAACTCATCGGTGCAACATCTCCGTGAACACAAATAATCAAAGAACCACAGAGGTGAGACAACTGTCAGGACTCGACAGCAAACAACCACTGAAATGCTGGAGCAAAAGAAAACCAACAGTTAGACTCCGATGGGCCCGACCAGAGACAGAGCATCAGGCACCAACCAACATTACCTTGAATTAGATCTCTCTAATTCTCAGTAAGCCTTTACGTTGGAACCGTCAAAGAATCTGAGGCGTGACCCTACGGCGTGCAATTAAAGAGGGAAGCAAAGTTGCGAACCGTGATTGGGTTAACTACCATGCATGAAGTATGTCGTATAATACCCATGTTTTACCCAATCATTTTATATCGAAGAATGATTTTACGAAATTGGGTGCTAAAGTCATTGCGTTATATATTTTTTTCTGAATTTATATACTAAATCACCATAAAATTCAGGTTCCGATAGACCTTGTTGCAAAAGAGATTTAAGTCCAATATTGAATTTTTAAATTAAATCAGAATAGCGTCTATAAAATTTTGAAAAGGCTTTGCGTAGTTTATGGTACCGATAACCCTCTTTAAGAAGTTTAGCCGTTAATAATTTATTACGAGTGTTGAAGTCAGTTACATGACTACACACTCTAGCAAATCGAATTAATTGCAAAATATAAACGCCACAGGATGGCGCACGAGGAACACCACCATCCAAAAAAGGAAAATGTACAATCTCAAAATCAAAGTCATCGCGTTTATCATACATTTTGCACGAAACAAACCCATCAACAATAGATAGATGTAAATTCAAAAACGGGGCCTCGGTATCAGAAGAATTTGCTTTATTTAACTGAAGTTCTGGGGGGGGGGGGGGTAAATCTGACTGATCAAACCATCGAAATAGGTATTATCAATATTTGATAAATCATCTAAATATCTAGAAGTGGAGCTAAAAGCTTCAATAATTTCAAATTGGTTATTAATGGAAAGCGACAACATGAAGTCTCTTTCATAACAATACAAGAATAGATCAGCCACAAGAGGTGCGCAATTCGTCAGTTATATGACTATGACTAGACACTCTGGCAAATCGAATTAATTGCGAAATATGAATGCCATAGGATGCTGCACGAGGTACATCGCCACCCAAGAAAGGAAAAGTTACAATCTCAAAGTCATCGCGATTATCATAAATTTTGCAAGAAAAAACTCCATCTACAATAGACAGATGTAAACCTTAAAACGAGGCCTCGGTTCCAGAAGATTTTGCTTTATTTATCTGCTGTTCTGGGGGATAAATATGACTGATCAAACCATCGAAATATGTATTGTCAATATTTAATAAATCATCCAAATATCTAGAAGTCGAGCTTAAGGCTTCAATGATTTCAGATTGGTTTTCAACGGAAAGGAACATGATGAAAAGTAGAAGTAAAACAAAGATCAGGAATTGATACAATTAACTTACTCCACCCATAAAAGACACCAAATGGAAAGAAATACAAACATTAAGCGACCAGACCATAATGGAAACCTAAACAAAGGACGGCCATAAGGACAGTTACTTTCCCACAAAATGGCCATATGGCCATCCAAAATTAAAAGACACAAGTGATACACACAGTAAGTAACAAACAACAACATAAATAAATCGCCACAGAAGAGCCGCCTTGGAACGGTCAGTGGAAGATTTCCACTGGGGGGCTTAAATCGATTTTACGTGGCCACAATCCTCGCCCTTACTTCCGTCGCGATTTAGACAAATAATTTGTTCAGTCCGCATGAAGGCCTCCTAACTCATCAGTGCAACATCTCCGTGAACACAAAAATCAAAGAACCACAGAGGTGAGACAACGGTGAGGACTCGACAGCAAGAAACCACTGAAATGCTGGAGCAAAAGAAAACCAACAGTTAGACTCCGATGAGCCCGACCTGAGACAGAGCATCAGGCACCAACCAACATTATCTCTCTAATTCTCAATAAGCCTTTACGTTGGAGCCGTCATAGAATCTGAGGCCTGACCCACCGGCGTGCAATTAAAGAGGGAAGCAAATTTGCCAACCGTGATTGGGTTAACTACCATGCATGCAGTCTGTCGTATAATGCATGAAGTCTCTTTCATACCAAAATAAGAACAAATCAGCCGCAAGGGGTGCGCATTTTGTACCCATCTGAATACCCTCAACTTGTCTAAATAATGTAGTACCACATTTGATGTAAATATTGTCACGTAGAAAGGTGAGAGCTTCACACACTTTCTGACATG
>OY757024.1:115475044-115645920 GCA_963580285.1 Lucinisca nassula
GGGTCCCCTGTAGTGGGTGTGTTTTGGGAGGAGGTAAAAAAAATTTTTTAGGGTGGTCTGGAGCAGCTATTTTTTTAGGGTGGTCTGGAAGAAGCTAATTTTTTTTTTTTGGTGGGGGGGGGGGGTTATACCCGGTCCATATTGTGTGCTATTGATGTTTCCATTGGGACCTAGTTGTTTCATGTGTGTGTTTCTTTCCATTTTGTGTCTCTAATGGGAGTTGTGGGTTTATTGGATCGATTCCTGATCATTGCCTTCGCTTTTATTTTGGTTTATAACAGTCATTGTTGCCTTTGCATGTATGTACCACTAATAACTTGTTTTCGTTTTTTTCGGATAGTCGTTTGGCCATTTGCGGGGTTAGGTCGAATTACGATGGTGATACTTTATGTGTGCGATGCTTTCTTCTTTAGCGTCAGAGAAGGAAGGTGTATGGTAATTGTATCGATTTCGGATTATTGCCTTCACTTCAAGTTTGTAGTTGTTGCTGGTGTTGTTGTACACATTTTGCATTTTTCCCAAGGCTTGAGGGCGAGAAGAGCCGTCATTTTGGATTCCAACCTTCTGTACCGTTTTATTACTTTCCAACGTAAACTCACAACCGGTTGAGAACACTTAGTGGTCTAGGTGCACGATTCTTGCTTTTACTAGGCCACAGAGGCCAATGTCAAAAGTAACAGTATACAATCTGAACAATGTTTATGCTTTTAATTACCTTTTACACAGAACGTGAGCATTTCACCATACATAGATTTTTTTTAAATAACTGTAAGAATCAACCGGTCATTGTATATGAATACATCTCCAATTTGCCAGGATAACATATTGCG
Source organism: Lucinisca nassula (assembly GCA_963580285.1). NCBI lineage: Eukaryota > Metazoa > Mollusca > Bivalvia > Lucinida > Lucinidae > Lucinisca > Lucinisca nassula. The sequence goes on from OY757024.1 coordinate 115,475,875, forward strand.
TCATAGAATGATGCAATAGAGAATGTCTATTGGCACGGCCTTACAGAGTTAGGCCAAAACTATCTTCTATGGTGAAGTGGAGTTTCTCTTTTTAATTTGAACAGTTACAGGAACAATAAGCCTTGAGCTGTAAATATGACTGTCCATGCTTTATCTTCTAGGAATCTCGGAACCATGTGGTGGCTTGGTAGAACGATGGTCGGGTTCAATAAGCGGATCAGGAAGCACATTAGCTGATACCAACAATGTAAACAAGGATTGTTTGTGGAAACTAAAGGCAAAAGACAATCATGTGTTTCGATATGAGCTAGCATATATGAAGACAGAAGATGTACTCGATTGTGGTCTTACAAGTAATTTAACTATACTGGTATGTTACTGCCTAATAGTGCCAAAGCGCAGATAATTGAACAAGCGTTGTTGCAGAACAATGTAATTATACCTTGCTTACCATTGCGTCGCCTCGGGCTTGAATCACGGAATCGGCATGTGGCAAAACCCTATTCGACTCTCGGTCGGTATTTTAAGCTGCCACGGTCACACTTTTATAGTTTGCAGAAAAAACATGACATTACGAAAACACACCTATACAAATACAATGTAGATTTTACTACCGAAAAATGAAAATCATCAGATGCAAAAATTCAATATTTTTCTTATTTCTGCTCAAAACATTGCACTCGTTAGAACCGCCTAGTCGTGTTCTTATTTCTGCTCAAAACATAGACTGTGGATACTCGTTACGAGTGCCCACAATCTATGCTTTTGAGCAGAAATAAGAAAAATAACTTATACCCCTGCAAACCCCAGTTTTACTGTATAAAAGTGGGGTTTGAGGGGTCAAAATCATGTTGGCATGTTTTCGTAATGGATACAACCGTAACCAAATATAATAACCAGCCAAATTAAAATGTTGGCCCCCGCCCATAGGAGCTTCAAGAAATATATGGGCTGCATGATGCTTCCACGCAGTGCTGAATCCTGCCCGCACACTTGTACTCGTAAACCGGTTAGAGGATCTAAGTCTGTCCAGGAACCGCGGTGCGAGGCGGACCGTCCATGCTTATATACCCTATTGGTTTAATTGGGCGACAGGGCTTGAGGTGTCATTACATCTCAATGACGGGTTATTTAAAGTCCCACAAAATTGGAAGCAACGTCTCCAAAATGACCTTTACAATGTTGACGGGGGCGTTCAACCTCAAATCAAGCAAACAAAAAAATAAAATGTTATATTCGTATTATTTCTAAAATAGAAGAGAAGGCACTGATCAGGATTCGACACAATTAATCCACAAGCTCCCATCTGAAACACTTAACTGAAAGAAACACAAACATGAAACAACAAATCTTAATGGAAACATCAATAACGGAAAGCCAAAAGCACAGTAACTTTCCCACAAAATGGCCAATAAGCTATCCAAAATAGAATAAAATAAGCGACACAAACACCCAAAGACAAACCATAACAAAAATAAACCGCGTCAGAAGAACCGCAATGGAACGGTCAGCGGAAACGTATTCCACTGGGGTGGGGGGGGGGGCTTAAATCGATTTTACGTGGCCACAATCCTAACCCTTACTTCCGTCGCGATTAAGACAAACAATTTGTTGAGTCCGCATGAAGGCCTCCTAACTCATCAGTGCAACATCTTCATGAACACAAAAATCAAACAACCACAGAGATGAAACAACGGTGAGGACTGGACAGCAAGAAACAATTGACATGCTGGAGCAAAAGAAAACCAACAGGTAGACTCCGATGGGCCAAACCAGAGACAGAACATCAGAGTATCCTGTCTTATGACAAAAAATAAGTGTACATTTTATTGAATTTTCTACACAGCTGCTACGGTCACAGAGTTATAGTTTGCATTAGCATGCAAAAGAAACATGGCATTACTAAAACACGCCTATACAAATACATTGTTTGGTTTGAGGTTAAACGTCTTCGTCAACACTATTTTGGTCATTTTGGAGACGTTGCTTTCAATGTTGTGGGGTTTTGCCCGACATTGAGATGAAATGACATCTCAATCTCTGCCGTCCGATGAAACCAATAGGGTTTATAAGCATGGACAGTCATGGATGGCTATCAAAATCAAAAAGATATAAGCGATACACAAATAAAGACAAGTTATAACAAAAACAAAAACCGAACCAGAAGAACCGCCTTTGAACGGTCAGATTTTGATATTTTCGCGTTTCTGGAATGTCCAAAACGTAACACTAGATGACACTGCACCAGAAAAATGGCAACTATAAACGTAAATTACGCGTTATTAAAATAACCAATACTAGGCTGAAGTGACTGTCTATAATATTTTTGAATCTCAATGCTTGCATTTGTAAGTTCATTACCCATTTCTGTATTACGTATTCTGATTCTGGACACCGAGGCAAAAACATAAATACATTTTATGACAGTTCTAATTAGTGATATGCTGCTGCTCTTTTAATTAGCAGTAATAATCAGCATGCTCTTCGTCCTTTTATCGATTCAGACGTTAATCACAAACGTCATTATATCAACATATCCTTCATTAACAAGGATTTGAATTTCATAGGTTTGCTAATTACACTGCTCAAAACAATTAAAGGAGCAAACTTTTAAGCCTATATAACATCACCGCTTGACAATGTTCAAACTCAAGGAAAGGCACTATTTAAAAGTGGCATCTCTTAACAAGTTATGCAAACGTCAAGGAGCAAGGTTCGCGCCTAAACCAATATTGTGAGCTACAGCATGGATACACCTATAAAACTGCTGAACCTTGAGTTTGGGTCTGAAACATACCAAACCTTCGGATATGCGTTATTTTGGGTTTCATAGTGAATTCATATGGTGATAGGCGGTATTTGGATGAAGTTTAGGTCTCTCAAGCTGTCGCTTTGTTTGAAAGTGGGTATACCCAAAGGATTGTTGCTAAACGTTTTGATTTATCGAGCAGTGTTTTGCCAGGCTATGTAGATGCTATCAGGAGACGGGCGAGTTTACTAGAGGAGAAGGGTAAGGTCGAAACCGTATAAGGTCACAAAGGGAAGATCAATATCTTCGAAATCTAGCGCTAAGAAACCGTAAGTACACGGCCAGAAGGCTACAAATAGATTTCCAGCATGCAATTGGTCAAAGGATATCAGATCAAACAAAACGTTGCAGGTTACTTGAAGGTGAGCTGATGGCCAGACGTCCGGCAAGAGGGCCTATATTCTCACAGACAACATCATGCACAGCGATCTATGTTTGACCAAGAATATCAGAACTAGCGATTGCAAGACTGTCGTACAGCTTTTCACTGATTGAAGCAGTTTTCACCTGAGTGCATGTGATCGACGTGTTCGAGTCTGGAGACGAGCCGGAGAACGATACGAGAACTGCAACACTGTGGAAACAGACAAATGTGGAGGAGGGTCAGTGGTGGTACGGGGTGGAATTTCTTATTAAAGCGGAACGGACTTGTACGTGATAAACGGCAGTACATTGACTGCATTACCGTATCGAGATGAAATTGTAGATCATATTGTGAGGCCTTTCGCTGGGGCATTCAGTGACAATTTCATTCTGATGCAGGATAATGCGCGCTACCATGCTGCTAGAGTGTGAATCTATTGAAGTAATGGATTGGCTGTCACGTTCTTCTGACTTAAACCCAATAGAACATGCTTATGGCATTGCACGACCCGCAGAAAAAGCGACCGACTGAAGTCGGTTGATTTTCTAAGAGTGCCCTAAAATCACCGTGTCATTCTGTCAGTCTGTCCGTCCGTAACCCGTTTGTGAAAATTGGTGATAGTGACTTAACCGCTAAGAATATTTAAACATTTTTTGGCATACTGATAGATATAAATGAGATCTAACCAGTGCATTTGAGAAATATTACATTCCATTTAGTATAGCCTCGCCAAGGCGAAAAATTTGAAAATTTTCGAACTGCTTCTCCTCGGAAACCGTTGGGCCGATAGAAGTCAAATTTCATATGGAGCCTCTATGGGATGGGAGAAACCAAACTTTTCTCATTGGGTCCAGGTCATATGACCAAAATGGCCGCCAAGCTATATATGGTCTGTCTGTCTGTCCGTCCGTAACACGTTTGTGAAAATTGTGATAGTGACTTAACCGCTTGGAATATTTAAACAATTTTTAGCAAACTCATAGATATTAATGAGATCTAACCAATAAACTTGCAAAGTATTACATTCCATTTAGTATAGCCTCGCCGAGGCGAAAAATGTGAAAAGTTTCGAACTGCTTCTCCTCGGAAACCGTTGGGCCGATTGAAGTCAAATTTCATATGGAGCCTCTATGGGATAAGGGAAACCAAAATTTGCTCATGGGGTCAAGGTCACATGACCACAATGGCCGCCAAGCCATATACGGTAAAAACCCTTCAAAAATAGTCTTCTCCAGAACCACTGGGCAGATTTCCACGAAACTTGATAAATAGCATCTGGGACGTAGGCCCATCTTAAATTGCTGAAATGGTGACCCTGGGTTGACCTTCTTTGTGCCTAGGTCAAACTTTGACACATATGCTTTTGTATTGGAAAAGTGAGAATGCATTTTATCCTGCAAACGATTCAGAATTCAGTACTGAAGTATAAGATATATTTTTGCTCCTTACGATAAGGCGCATTTATTGGGGGAACCGTTTTAGGTCCAGGTCACATGACCAAAATGGCCGCCATACCCATATATGGTAACACTCATAAAGCTAAAAGCATCCGGCGGATCGTGCACTTCAGCTGTAGCACTGGTTCTTTACAGTCGTTTCTCACAGGGCGATCATCCACTAATGACTATTCAAGAACTCGATTGAAACATTAGCTTTACAAACTGTTCAAAATTTGGTTCATAGCATGCCTTGGCGATGCCAGGAGTGTCGTGCTGCTCGAGGTAGTCATACCCATTACTGACAGGACAAAGTGACCGATTTGCGCATGTCTATAAAAGGGGGAGTTCCAGCCTATAGTAAATTTCCATAGGGTTCTGCCCACGCATAGATTTTCATGATATTGTGCATAATTACTGCTTGGTAAATGACTAGTCACTATTTAGCTATTTCACTCTTATATCTGTTTTCGTTATAAATCTACAATGTTTTGTTTATGTCAACATCTGAAAGTAGGGGTACCCCCAAACTAGTGCATATATACATTCCACCTTTTGATGTTTTGGAGTTATTTTGTTCTCAGGCATCACTGTAGTCATCTGTGATTATCTTTGTATCACATTTAGCATTGTTTAGGCAAAGATCGATACACCATGCTCAATTTCACATGGAGCACACCAAGAATTCACAACCATAAAATCTTTTGGAGTATTTTTGACGTTTGATTTCACACTGTTGCAGTTCTTGTCACCCCATCATTTTAATATGAAAATTGACCATATATATGTAGAACATTTTATCAAACTTTCTTGAAAATCTGAGACAGGTAACATACCGCCTTTGAACATTGAATAGTAATGATCAGAGTTTTGAATTGTTTCAAACCATTTGTAGATATCATATGGTGCGACATTTTCAATCGAAAAATTGCTCGCCAATATATAATAAACATGAAAATATGTATGTTTATATGATGGTGTATAGTATGAGCTCATATATAATCAGCATTTGTATCAATTATGATGCCCCTATGAACACCAAAAACACAATTCACTTCGAGCTTTCGTAAACAATTCAATCAGATCTTATTTAAAAAACACTTCAATTTAGAACAAGCGTTTTTGCATAAATGTAATTGTAAATAGAGGTGGAGGCAATGCTGAAGCTTTGTATGACAAAGATTGTTGAAATGGCAATTAAACTGGATGGTTCTGTAAATCAGACAGCTTTACTTGACTCTAATAATTTGTTCTATATAAAAGTATGTATTTAACTGATGCAGTGATCTTAAACAAGTTTGAAAAGTCTGATTGTCATACTGGAATGACACAGGTTGCTTGAATGGCCAAGAATAATGATGTTTGTATTATGTTTCAGCCAGGTAAGTCCTAATAACACAGACAATATTTTGTGATCTTTTGGCCCACTGTATACACAGATTACTGTAGACAAAATGGTAGTGTTGTTTTTGATCACTCTGACAATGCCCTTCAGTCTACTTCAATCACACTTACTGTTACCATGTAGGAAAGTTATATTCTTAAATATGATCATCTATGTTCTAAAAATATGATCCAGAAAACAAGCAGTTATTTTTGGAAAGCATTAATTAGTATAATAGAGAAAACTTAATTCAACTTTCAAATACTTTCACGATTTAAAAGAGCAAACAGTACGTGTGCTAGCAATACTTTAGAAAAATGTGAAGCCAGCTGCACTGATTTTGATTCAGCCAGTGTGCTAGTGGTACAGCAAACAAGTGATTCATGCCATTTGCAAATTTTCGCCCCCGTCCATTGGGGCTTGAATATATTGATTTGGCTGCATGTTGCTTCCACACAGAGCTAAATCTAACCAAACACCAGTACTGGTAAACCGCTTAGAAGGACTAAGCTTGCCACTGCAAAATAGTGTGGGTCAGGCCGTCCAATGTATATAAGCCTTGTAGTTTCATAGGGTGGCAGGGCTTGAGATATCATTTCATCTCAATGTCGGGAACAAGTCCCACAAAATTGGAAGCAACATCTCCAAAATGACCTAAATAGTGTTAACAGGGATGTTAAACCTCAATACAAACAAACAAACAAACCATTTGTAAAACCGATGAATACAGAGCCAGAAAACTCAACATAGATGATAAGTATTGCATACATAAGGCTGCATATGCAAATGGTATTTCAGCATCTAAATACAGTATCAGCTATCAAATAAATGTTTAACAGCAACTTGCCTTCCATCTATTTCATTTTGGGAAGTGTATGCAAGATGATAAATGTGCAAATAGTTTCAGTGTGACTAGTTATGCATTTATTTTGAAGACTAAAACATTGCAGCTTATGTTATAATGAACATAGAAAAAATGCACAAATGCTTTTAATGGTCTCACAAAACCTCTTATGTGTGTGTGTGTGGGTGAGGGTGGGAGCGCCGTGCGAGTCTCTTTGACCAAGCGATGTAAGAAATACCAATACATGGACTGATCAATAATAAGACAAAATCTGAAAATCAGCCTGTCCTTTCACAAATGGTAAATTATTGACTGCTGTTTTATTTTAAAGAGAGAACTGTCAACAATAAAAACAATTAAGGAAACAACAGGATTATTTATTAAGCAAACTCAATACACCATTGTGTATTACTGACATTAATATCTTTGTATTGCGGGTTTAAAAAAGACCAAATAAAATAGGGTAAAAAATATCCACCTTGTCTTATTCCTATTGTGTCATTATACATTTTTTCAGCATAAGCGTTTTTGCAATGCTGTAAACACTAACACTCATCGTGATCACTGCATGAGTGCATTATATTTTTCTCTCTTCTGCTAATGTATGTTCTCATCTACTATTTAAAACCCAAACTAAAAATCATTCTCTGTCGAACAGTGTATTTTTGTTTGTGTGTGGGGGTGGGGGTGTGGGGTACAGGGGCGGAACTACGTAAATGCATATGCTAAGCTTTGCATGATAAGGTGACACTATATGGTCACAAAAATACAATAAAAATATACTTAAAGAAAATCTTGTCCCCTGATATTGCAAATGACTTCATAACAAAAATATACCTAAACACATATCTGGCAATCAAAAACAATGTTACCGGTTTCTGATTTTTTTTTAAAATTTGTATGCTATATAGGGGATATATGTGGCCAATTTTATGTGTAATATCTTGGGGTGACAAGATCAGTAACACATCTAACACTTTGGATAAACATTTTACTTTTTATAAATTTTCATGAAAAATTTAAGAAATTTCGTAAATAAATTCATCAGAAAAATTAAAAGACCTAGACACATTTATATTTTTGGTATTATACGAATCTTTATAGAGTTCTGTTGCCAATCAAAGCAACAAAATTTGAAAACAATCGAGCTTGTTGATTTAAGAATGAAAAGTTCACAGGTGTGTATGACCTCTACAGGGGATTACCTCAGGGAGCTCTCCTGAGAACTATAGTAATTAATCAAATAAAACAAAGTTATATATATATAGTTGATAGACCTAAAGTAAACAGTAACTGAATTTTCAAGAAAATCTGTGCGTGGGCAGATTTGGAACTCCCCCTTTGAAATAATCTGACGTAAAGATGGCGATTTCTCAAACATTTATGCAAATTCTTCTTTAACAGGCTACAGACAGTGATTTGTGAACTGGTGGTTTGCCATAATATGTTGCAGATAAAGTTATACATCTTTCTTCATCGTTGTTTCATCATCATTATCCAACATTTTGATACAATGAGGAAGTATGTGTTTGCTTCTTTAATTGTTTGAGCAGTGTATATACGAGGACTTAAAAAACTAAGTGTTGGTTATGATCCAACTTGAAAGCTGATGATGGGTCGGTGAGTCAGGCCACCGACTCTAAGACGGTCATGCATAAAGGCTCACTGAGGATTTTTGTGTTCTAGGAGATGTTGCACTGATGAGTTAGGAGGCCTTCATGCGAGTGAGTCAGACCTCCGACTCTAAGACGGTCAAGCGTAAAGGCCCACTGAGGATTAGAATCTAATTTTATGTAACTTTGGTTGGTGCTTGATGCTCTGTCTTTGGTTCGGCCCATCGGAATCTAACGGTTGGTTTTCTTTTGCTTAAGCATTTCATTGGTTTCTTGCTGTCGGGTCCTCAAAGTTGTTTCATTTCTAGGGTTGTTTGATTTTTGTGTTCTTGGAATGTTGCACTGATTAGTTAGGAGGCCTTCATGCGGACTGAATAAATATTTGTTTTCTAAATTGCGACGGAAGTAAGGGCGAGGCTTGTGGCCGCGTAAAATCAATTTAAAGCCCCACCCTGCTCCCAGTGGTATTCGTTTCACTGACAGTTTCAATGGGGTTATTCTCTCTCGGTATATTTTTGTTATGGTGTGTCTTTGAGTGTGTGTATCGCTTGTATGTTTTTTTTTTTTTTTTTGTTGTTGTTGTTTTGGATTGACAATTGGCAGCTTATGTGGGAAATTTACTGTCAAATTAACTGTCTTTTTGGCATTCCGCATTTAAAGTTCCCATTAGGGCCTAGTTATTTCTTGTTTGTGTTTCTTTCCATTTGGTGTCTCTGATGGTAGCTGTGGTTTAACTGTATCGATTCCTTATCATTGTCTTCACTTCTATTTTGTCACAGTATGTGTGACTCTATCGCCTTTCTACCTGATAATACTTGTATTAGGATTGGCAATACTTTGTTATTTACAGTAGCTTGTGGGAATTCTGTTTGGCACCAATTGCGCACCCCTTGTGCCGGGACCCTTCTTATTCTGTTATAAAAGAGACTTTAATTGCACGCCGGTGGGTCAGGCCTCAGATTCTATGACGGCTCCAACGTAAAGGCTTATTGAGAATTAGAGAGATCTAATTCAAGGTAATGTTGGTTGGTGCCTGATGCTCCGTCTCTGGTCGGGCTCATCGGAGTCTAACTGTTGGTTTTCTTTTGCTCCAGCATTTCAGTGGTTTCTTGCTTTCGAGTCCCACCGTTGTCTCACCTCTGTGGTTCTTTGATTTTTGTGTTCACGGAGATGTTGCACTGATGAGTTAGGAGGCCTTCATGCGGACTGAACAAATTATTTGTCTAAATCGCGACGGAAGTAAGGGCGAGGATTGTGGCCACGTAAAATCGATTTAAGACCCCCAGTGGAAATCTTCCACTGACCGTTCCAAGGCGGCTCTTCTGTGGCGATTTATTTTTGTTGTTGTTTGTTACTTGCTGTATGTGTCGCTTGTGTCTTTTAATTTTGGATGGCCATATGGCCATTTTGTGGGAAAGTAACTGTCCTTATGGCCTTCCTTTGTTTAGGTTTCCATTATGGTCTTGTCGCTTAATGTTTGTATTTCTTTCCCTTTGGTGTCTTTTATGGGTCGAGTAAGTTAATTGTATCAATTCCTGATCTTTGTTTTACTTCTACTTTACATCATAGTGTAGTTTATATCTTCTTGTCCTTGGGGATCATCGATTTCATTACTGAATTTTGAAAATATTTAAGGGTCACTGATGAGGCCTAATTGGCCGGAACTAGCCAGTCTGGCCCAGAAAACATGTACACTCCATATTTTCCAGTTCTGTGGTGTATGCTTTGCTTCCAAAGGATAACCCTTTCTAGAACATATTTATAATGCTTCCCTCGGTGTGTTATTTTATAAATTATATATCATCTTTGCCCTTAAAGACAAAGGTTGGAAGACCCCGTTAGAACCGCCTCAATGAGTCGTATTTAATGAGCATCGATAAACAGAGTTAATAGTATATTTATCATTCTAACACAGCGTGCCTATATAGGCAATGGAAAATAACTGTGTTTTATTCTACAACAAATCACGGCAAGGAAGAGCGTGACGAGTGACGTCATTAAAAACTGCAAATTTATGACGTCACTAGTCGATTTCCTTGACGTTGGACGGTGTAGCGTCATTTTCTCACATCGACAACGTTAGAAAAGGATATAAATGCATGTGTTTCAGTCGATAATTTTAGCGGGATTTCTTCTAACAATGGCGGAAAGTTGTGAGAATTTGGAGGAAACAACAGCATTATTGCCGAGTTTCAGCGTGTTAGAATCGAAATAGATCAGCTCTAGCTAGTGATTTGTTAGGTAATAAATCACAGTTTGTCGGTCAGTTGTAAGTAGACAAATCACGCGCGCTACGCGCTCGTGATTTGTCTACTTTACAACTGACCTCCAAACTGTGATTTATTACTCAACAAATCACAGTTAGAGCTGATCTATTTCTTAAATAAAAATACTACTTTCTTCAAACAAATAACCATTTTGGAGATATGAAAGAATCATTATGTTTCACGAGTGCGTTGTCGTTATTTATATATTTATTTATTTAAGGGGCTATTTGAGAGAGGAAAACCAGACGACAGGAAAAACCTCTGTGAATTTCGAAACCGGAATACAAGCGGCGAATCAGAATCCAGCGTCATGTACATACATTTCTATTTCGATAAGAATTTACTGGAGACAGCCTTTAACATTACATTTCGACAAATACCAGGTGTGTGTTTGAATCAAGTCGTTCATTTGTTTTCGCTTTATTATTTATTAGCCCATTTAGTACCCGAAACCCCAAAACGGGTACCAGGGCAAACAGTGTAGTCCCAGATCAGAAATTTAAGCCATTTTCCTAATAAATTTTGAAGACAAAAAATCTGACACCCCTTAATTTTGAAGTGGGCTCCTGCTATGTAGAAGGAGGAAGAGTTCATTTGGTACAAAAGGGTTAATGAATCTTTCAGGATAACACACCCGTGCGACAAAGTGCATTTTTTACATCTCGAAAATGGCTACTTTTTTGGTGACAATCTGTAATATTTTTCTTATTTATACTGCAAACATAGGTTTTGGGTGCTCGTTAGATATGTTCTAGAAAGGATGTGCCTCATTAAGGCGGTTCTCACGCGTACCCACAACCTATTTTTTGAGTAGAAAAAAAAAAGAGAAAAATATTTTATATCCCCTAAACCCCAGTGTCCTATATATAAAGTGGGGATTGGGGTGTTCATTTCTCGGACGTGTTCACGTGATTGATATACTTTGAAATTGTGTTTGCCCGGTTAACAGAACAGGCCCTATCAAGATCTTCTAGTCTATTTCTTTATGAATTGGACCCGTTTTTAAGGAAAAAATATAAAACACAGAACTGCATCCCGAAAACATGTATATATAATTGTGTCTCCCATGAATCCCGTTTTTATATGGTAAAACTGGGGTTTACAGGGGTATTCCGTATTTTTTTTTTTTTTATTATTTTTTCTTTTTTTTTATTTTTGCTCTAAAATATAGATTTTGGGAATTTGTTAGAATAGTCTGGATGAGGTGGTTCTAATAATTACCCACAATCTATATTTTGAGCAGAAATAAGACAAATAGCAAACGTTTTCATCTGAAAAGTTTCGGATCTTCGGAGATAAAGGTTACAATATATTTGTACAGGCGTGTTTTCGTAATGTATTTCAACAGGCTTATATCCCTGAAGCAGTGCCCATTTTCCATAATCCATATCTGGCAGTGAGACATTCCACCTACTATGTTTTGAGTTGTCCATTTCCAATTAAGCACTGTCAAGTTTGTTTTATAACACAAATGTACGTACCTTAACCCTTTATGTACCAAATGGAATCTTCCTCCTTAAATATAACAGGGGTCCATTTCAAAATTTAGGGGTGTCAGGATGTGATTTTATCAAAGTTTATTTGGAAAATGACTGAACTTTTAGCAAACAGTGGCAGCACTGATCAGTTGCCCCGTTCTGTGGCGTCTGATCTGGCCTGCACTGTCTGCCAGGCTACCCGTTTGGGGGTTTCTGGTACTAAGTTGGTTAAGCAAACACTATTTGTCATTGTCCCAAACATTGGCAGCTAGAAATATATGGCTTAAAACGTCGTCAATTGTCATCTTTTGTCATGATTTACAGACTGTTTAATGAAACCTTTTATCATATGACGTCGCGTCTGAGAGTATAATAGCGTCACGTGTTAACTGCTCTAAGCCATAAGTGGATTAAATATGCATATTAGTTAGATATGCATCGTAAGGTAACACATACGTGTCCTTAACGACGTTGCGATTACTAAAGGCGGAATATGGATGTTTGTGCGTAAAGTTTCGCGAAAAAATGCGTTAAAATGTCATACGATAAAGAGGATCGTTAGACCCCATCCCTAGTGGATTTCGTTCTTCGGTCGCGGGTTTTTTTGTTTTTGTTTTTGTTATGGCTTGTCTTTGAGTGTGTGGCTTATATTATTGTTTGGGTTGGATAGATACTTGGCCATTTTGAGGGAAAGTCACTGCCCTTTTGGCTTTCCGATATTGATGTTTCCATTAGGGTCTAGTTGTTTCATGCTTGCGTTTCTTTCCCTTTGGTGTCTCGGTTGGGAACTGTGGGTTAATTGTATCAATTCCTGACCATTGCCTTCACTTCTATTTTACATACTTTGGGATTGAGACACACTGATGAAGATTAAATATCAGAAAGGCCTCTGTGTCACTAAATTAGGTATAGTAACGCCTAATTTGCAACCACTTGGTCGGTATCTCTGCTGGTGGATGATACGTTCGTCCCCGAGGGTATCATCAGCTCAGTATCAGTTCCTGAGTGCTGAGGTTGATACTGCGGTGTTGACGTCAGCACTCAGGTACTGATTTCAATCACTATATGTAAAACAGCTTAATAGACTGAGCAAATGAAAGAGAAACATAAAGTACAGTCTGTGATACAAAAACCACAGTGACCCTGAGCCTAGGACCCTTAAGGTCGAACTAGGATTGTGGCCACGTAAAAATCGATTTAAGCCCCCCCCCCCCCCCCCAGTGGAATTATGGTTTGTCTTTAGGTGTTTGTGTCGCTTATATTATTTTATTTTGGATACCCTTTTGGCCATTTTGTGGGAAAGTAACTGTCATTTTGGCTTTCCGCTGTTTGTGTTTCCGTTGGGACCTGTTGCTTCGTGTTTGCGTTTCTTTCCCTTTGGTGTCTCTGATAGGAGCTGTGGATTAATTGTATCGATTCCTGATCGTTGCCTGTACTTCTATTTTGCTTGAGATATTATCAAATTCAACATTTGTAATGCCCAAGTTTTCTAATAATAGCCACAGTGACATTGATCTTGAGGCCGGAATCCTAAAGTCGAACGCGCTCGAGATATTATCAAAAGCAACATTTGTGTGTAGATATATTAAAATCCATCACTAAATGTAGGCACTGGAGGGTTGACAATGTTTTTCTAAAAATAGCCACAGTGACCTTGACTTTGAGCCCCTGACCCTGAAAGTCCAACTAGCTAGAGATATTGTCATATCCAACATGTCTGCGAAGTTATTTTAAAATCCATCAATAACTGCAGGGGCTAGAGTAATGACAAAGCTTTTCTAAAAATAGCCACATTGACCTTGAACTTCAGAATCGGACCCTGAAAGTCGAACTTGCTCGAGATATCATCATACCTAACATTGTGAAGTTATATTAAAATCTATCAATAAATGTAGGCACTAGAGCCATGAATAAGTTTTTCTAAAAATAACCACAGTGACCTTGACAATGAAGACCAGAAGAGATATCATTACACCCAAGTTTGTGTGTTAAGTTCTAATAAAATACATCAATAAATGCAGGAGCTAGAGCATTGACAAAGTTTTTCTAAAAATAGCCACAGTGACCTTGACCTTCAGCCCCGGACCCTGAAAGTCGAATTTGCTCGATATATCATCATACCCAACATTTGTGTGAAGTTATATTAAAAGCCATCAATAAAGGTAGGCACTAGACCATGATTTTTTTTTTCTAAAAATAACCACAATGACATTGACTTTTAGCCTTTGACCCTGAAAGTCCAATTCGCTGGAGATAGCATTATACCCAGCACATGTGTGAAGTTATATTACAATCAATCAATAAATGCAGGGGCTGAAGCCCCGAACCCTGACGATCCAAACTGCTCACCTGCAGTGCCGGACCCGGCAAGTCCAACCTGCTTGAGATATCATCATACCCAACATTTGTGTGAATTTATATTAAAGTCCATCAATAAATGTAGGCACTAGAGCCATGACAATTTTTTTTTCTAAAAGTAGCCACAGTGACCTTGACCTTGCGCCTCAGACACTAGAAAATTGAACTCGCTTGAGATATTATTATATCCAACCTATGAGTGAAATTATATTAAAGTCCAGCAATACTTGTAAGCGCTAGAGCAGTGACAAGATTCAGACCTTGTGTTACGAGGTGGAATAGGGAACTTCTCTGGTACTTATGCATATCTAAATTATTTGAGTAGGCATTTGGCAAGGCGGTGCGAGTGAAATATTTAAGGTGAAATACGGTAGGCAAAATGTGCTGCTCCATGCACAAGTCATGCACTTATCATACGATGTATGCATGAGTGGTTTGTGGAGATTTTTTTTACCATGCAGTTGGCCGCTATAAGGCTGATTTCTATAAAAAGTAGAAGTAAAACAAAGATCAGGAATCGATACAATTAACTTACTCCACCCATCAAAGACACCAAAGGAAAAAAACACAAACATTAAGCGACCAGACCATAATGAAAACCTAAACAAAGGAAGACCATAAGGACAGTTAGTTTCCCACACAATGGCCATATGGCCATCCAGAATAAAAAGACACAAGTGATACACACAGTAAGTAACAACCAACAACATAAAAAAATCGCCACAGAAGAACCGCCTTGGAACGGTAAGTGATTAACACTGGGGGGGGGGGGCTTAAATCGATTTCACGTGGCCACAATCCTCGTCCTTACTTCCGTCGCGATTTAGACAAATTATGTGTTCAGTCTGCATGAAGGCCTCCTAACTCATCAGTGCAACATCTCCGTGAACACAAATAATCAAAGAACCACAAAGGCGAGACAACGGTGAGGACTCGACAGCAATCTGCCTAAAATCGCCAACCGCCAAATTGTGCCATATATAATTTTCATTCACGATGTTGTGTGCGTTCGTTTTGACGGTAGTTATACCGTTGATTTATATGGACGCGTCATCATTTTCCCCAGGGGAAATACTATTTTAACGCAAATCAATTATCCACTCGATTTTTGCTATCTTAAATCTATGTTTAGTATTTTTTTTGTATGAACATGCTTGTAGGTTTTGGAGGGGTTTACTTCTAGTATACCCCAACTTTCTGAAGCCTACTCTGGAATTCACTTTTGAAGCCTCTGTGGTGTAGTTTTTAGGCTACAAGCTCTGCCAGCTAGAGGTCGCACGATCGATCCCAGGCTTCTCCAGCAGTAGAATGAGTCTTTTAAGCGAGGTCCTGTCTCATTCTGACCCTAGATGTTGGCGTGACGTAAAGTTTGGACACCCGCTCATTCTAGATTCATTTAGGCTTTTAGACCCCTTTTGTATAATATAATAAATAAACGCCGGGTCACTTGTTCGATCCATAACTTTTGACTAGCAGTGGTTAGAAAACCGTGGACCCATCTCTATATGATATTAGGTGTAGAGGGGACGTACAATTAAGTCTGGTTTAACCATATCTTCATCATCGGGGCAAACTCTTACAAGAGCCAGTCGGGTTGTCCGTGATGATGAACCGTGATGAATTTGATTTTACAAGCATGTTCATGTTGAGTAGAAATAATTTTGATCAAGAAGAATTACGAGTTCATTTTGCAATGATGCCGTTTTTGTTTGAGAACTCGGTTTGTACATAAAAGAATGTGATAATGATAAGTGAGAGTGTTTGTTCGCCACACGTCATAACGGCCTGAGTGACGTGGATGACGTCAGCTGCGTCATCAGCGTCAAGAGGACGGTTGTGACGTGGTGCCTACCAAATACAGGAAGAATTTACGACAAACAGTGTTGGTCCTTATGAGACACTAACAAATGTTATGGAGAATAGATGAAAATCTTTCTGTTTCTAGTTTCTAGCTGTTGTTAATGTAATGAATTTGTGAATAGCTATATCTGTGAGCCGTGTCTCGGAGAAGGATATGAAATAGTTTGTTATGTTTCCTGTAATTAGCGGGTGACCAGGAAGCGCAAAGGCGTGGTCTGTTCAATTGCCTCTTACCTGTGATAATGTATTGAGCACGAATTTGATGGGTATTATGCTCAGTAGTAGTGAGCATTAATTGATTTCTGTAGTGCTCAGTAAGGAAACACAAACTTTGAGTATTCTTGTGTCAAGCGCTGGTTGCTGATAATTTGATGCACATTCAAGTTGAGTTCTGCTGTGCAGTTATTTATCGCATGCACTGATCAGCCGGTGTGTCTGGTCGGCGCATGCGCAATAACGGTATATGCATGAACATATTCTTACTTCTCCGGGAGGGAAATCATGATATAACATGTACGTTTTGTGAACTGTATCTTAGTCGATTATCGTAATTTGCAGCCACAACGATGTGTGGTGACCTGCTGCTCCCTGCCAGATAGGAGCAGGGACTGGTGCGACGCTGTCGGTTTAGTGTCCAGCAAGGGCGGACAGACCCATTAACAGACCGTCGAGACCATATTAGACAGGTTGCAAAAACAGTCTAGAGTCGATTCAGCCATATTAAACAGGTCGTGGAAAACAACCTGGAGTCGATTCAAACGAAGAAGTTACCGGAACTTCAAGTTCGTATGAATACGAATCGATAAATTATATAAATCAACTTGTGGTCGAAGCAAATAAATGTGTTGTTTTGTGTTAGTATTGTTGTATATAGGTACTTTAAATCATTCATGTCATTCATTTGATATCTTTCTTGTGCCTTACTCCACAGCTGTCCGTACACATGTCAGAGATCACGCTCGGTTGTCTTGTCAGCATGGGGGTTTGCGGGTCGCGTAAACCCACATGTAACACCTTGACCTTGAGCCCCGGACCCTGAAAGTCAAAGTCGCTCGAGATATCATCATACCCAACTTTTGTGTGAAGTTATCCATCAACAGGCACTAGAGCGATGACAAAGTTTTTTGTTTTTGTTTTTTTTTTCTAAAAAAAATACCTCCACTGACCTTGACCTTCAGCCCCGGACCCTGAAAGTCGAACTGTTTTTTTTATTTGAAAAAAAAAAAAAGAATCGAAGAAATATCCACCAGCGGGATTTAAACCCACAACTCTTTGATTCAAGAGTCCTGAGCTCTATCCACTACACTTCACAGAGCTTGCAGATAGACTTTAACATAGGGAAATTAGGGAGGTAATACAAAGCAAATAATTAACATCTTAAAAAAGGCCAATTTAAGCCCAAACACCTGTTAAATGAATTGCAATGATAACGTTAAATATGTTTTTTTCACCAATATTATTGTTAGTTATATATTCAAAATTAATTTGTAAAACATCACATATAAGAGCTTGCAGGTAAACTTTAACCAAATTGCGGACGCCGACGATGCCGGCGATGACGACAGACGCCCGGGAGTTTGGCAAAAGCGCCCCCCCCCTTACTTTCGAATGGCGGGCTATTTAGAAACTCTCTAATTCCCATTACGCCTTTACACAGGAACCGTCATAGAATCTGAGGCCTGACCAACCGGCGTGCAATTAAAGAGGGAAGCATAGTCGTCAACAAGGATCGGGTTAACTACCATGCATTCAGTCTGTCGTATAATATTTATGTTGAACCTTATCTTTTTATATCAAAGAATAATTTTACGAAATTTGGTGCTGAAGTTATTGCATTTATATATTTTCTGAATTTATATACTAAGTCACCATCAAAATTCGCGTTCCGATAGACCTTGTTGCAGAAGAGATTTAAGTCCAACAATGAATTTTGAAATTTAATCGGAATGACGTCTATAATATTTTGATAAGGCTTTGCGTAGCTTAATTGCGAAATATAAACGCTAAAGGATGCCGCACAAGGAACATCAGCGTCCAAGAAAGGAAAAGTTACAATCTCAACATCAAAACCATCGCGTTTATCATACATTTTGCAAGAAACAATCCCATCTATAATAGATAGGTGTACACCCAAAAAATGGGCCTCGGTATCAGAAGAATTTGCTTTGTTTATCAGACGTTCTGGGGGATAAATTTGACTTATCATACCATCGAAATAGATATTGTCAATATTAAATAAATCATCCAAACATCTGGAAGTCGAACTTAAGTCCATATTTTCCAGTTATGTTGTGTATTTCTTGCTTATAAAGGCTAACCCTTTCTAGAACATATCCAATGATCTCAGATTGGTTTTCAACGGAAAGGGACATCATGAAGCCTCTTTCATAACAAAACAAGAACAAACTAGAACCAGTGTTTATGAAACACAAAGCCCCCAATTGTTTGACCCTAAAACTGCTTGTCCCTAACAGTAATTTAGATGTCTTTTTGTATTTGGCTGCAATGCTGAAATTTTAGAAGAAACATAACACAAGAAAAACTGAAGGTAATCAGGTCATTTTTTTATCACCCCATATCAGTGTTTTAAATTACAGGACAATAGCTCATACAATTTTGGAAATACAGTCAAACATGTTTTGGTGTCCACCTCTAATAAGCGAGCAACCTGTCTTTAGCAATCATGCATTAAGTTCCAAAAATGCAAATGCATTAAAATTCACCTGTATTGAGCAAGCACCTGTCTTTAGAAAGTACATTTTGATTATCCCTTTCAAAGGGGCATAACTCAAGAAAAAAAATGATTTTTTTGTCAAAAGTGAACCAGTTACTCTTCTCATCATCCCCAACCATTCTGTAAAGTTTCAGGGCAATATTTCAAACAGTTTTTTAAATATCTTGCTGACAAGATTTCAAAGTTTTTTTGCAAAGGGGCATAACTCAAGACAGGGGCATTATCCTTCGGCTTTTCTAAAAGTTTATCAGTTCATCTACTCCTCATCCTGAACCAGCCTGTAAAGTTTCAGGGCAATAGCTCAAACAATTTTCGAGATATCTTGCTTACAAGATTTCAAAGTATTTATTTGCAAAGGGGCATATCTCAAGAAAGGGGCATAATCCTGACGAGAAAAAAAAATGGATTTTTGTCGAAAGTTAATCAGTTCATCTTCTCATCATCCCCAACCATTCTGTCAGGTTTCGGGGCAATAGCTCAGACAGTTTTTGAGTTATCTTGCTTACAAACTTAAAAAGCAAGAACATTCAAAGGGCCATAACTGAAGAAAACAAATTGGATTTTTTTTTCAAAAGGTTTTAAGTTCATCTACTCATCATCCTGAACCAACCTGTAAAGTTTTAGGGCAATAGCTCAAACTTTTTTTGAGATATCTTGTTAACAGCTTCAAACACGCAAAATTTCAAAGGGGCATAACTCAAGACAAAAAAAAACGGATTTTTGTCAAAAGTTAATCAGTTCATCTTCTCATCATCCCCAACCTTCTGTAAAGTTTCAGGGCAACCGCTCAAACAGTTTTTGAGATATCCTGCATAACTTGACTTCATGTTCATAGTTATCATATCCAAAAATATCAGAACAATCCATCAAGTGGTTACTCGGTCCCCGCCCATCGGGGCTTAAAGAAATAGATGGGCTGCATGATGCTACCACGCAGAGCTGAAACCGATCCGCACACGAGTACTGATAAACCGTTTAATTTAGCCACACCCATTGCAGACTATCAAGCATTCGAAATTCTTAATAAGCAGCAGTGTGTGTGTGTGTGGGGGTGGGGGGAAGGGGTGAGCATGCGTTTTGTTTCAGCCATAAAAGGCCCATTCGTCCCTTTACGACTCCCAGCCTATTTTTGCCCAACTATATTCTCTTTTTGGCAAATTAAGCCTCTCAACACTATAACATCCATATCCTCTTGTTGGCAAATTAAACCTCCCATCCCTAAAAAAATTCCAACCCTATGGCTGCGACATACCAAGGGCACTCGCTTCTTAATCATGCCTAAGGGACACAACAATTGTAAGTGGTTTACTTTGGGCACGGTTGAGTCCTGTGGTAAGAGTTGTATGGACGAGTACTGTAAAATCCACCGCATGCTTCTCCGCAAAGGTTCATTCACGCAGCCATGCAAGGTTTGTGGGGCGTGGGTTACAAAAAAAAACGACTTTGTTGGTCGCACGGGTATGCAAGTGCTCGGAGCCGTGCAGCCAGCGCGGTGGAGAAGGAATTTAAGCGTATGTACGATATTGATATTTCCAATTAGGGAATATATTGTGATAACTAGTCTATCTGCAACTATGGATGAAATGATCGATGAGATCCTTGCAGAAATACCCGACCAAGCTGCTGCCCTCGACGGCGAATTTACCGACCTGGACGGTCAGATCCCTCACCCGGTGGGTCGAGATACTAAACGACGCCAAAGAAGATTTCGAAGTCGACAGCGCCGCTGTAGTCTTCTCTGTATGGAGGGTGAAAGAAGAAGACCCATTTGACATCGGTGATATGGGGTTCGCTGATGGTATTCATGCCAGAGCAGGCCGACTGGTTCTGGATGCCTGCATGACAGACGAGAGAGCGACAAGATGCTTGATAGCCTTCCAGGGACGGGTTTCTTCTGAAACTCAAGTTTCTCCGTGAGCAACAGGATGGCAACTTGGCCGTTGAAGACAAATTAGACCCTATCCGTATGGAGAGAAAGAAGGGACAGACCATCATTGAGATCTCACAGGACACAAGGCCGGGCGTGTTGACTGGAATCGATAAAGTCTTCTGCCAGAACGCCTATCCTGTCACTGAAGTTGCCTACGGCCTCTACCCAATCAGAGATCCAGACCTGGCCAACCTCGCCCCAGTAAGAGATGGCGACCTCAACTGTGTGGCCCAGAGAGTTGTGGAGCACTTTGAAGGTGCCCTGAGAGGTCAGGGGCTAACGCCAGCGCGCTGCCAGAAAATACAAGAATGGGAGGGGAGAGTTTACATAGGTGGCGCAACTGTTGACGACGTGGCTGGACTGGAAAACATCCTCAAAAGAGCAATCATCCTGAGGGACATTGCTGATGAAAACATATACGACAGCGGCAAATACCAACATAGATGGACAACGATATAACTCATCTGCCACAACTGCCACGCTTGGTCCAAAGACCTCCACTTCCCCAAGAGTAGAGAGGTTCACATCTACGAGGGCGACGCTTCCCAGGTTATTCGGGGTGGGGGGGGGGGGGGCAACCCGTGGGGAGCCGATTGCGGTCTGGCTCCTGGGCGGCCAAGACGAGAATGAAGTTCGCAAGCTCTAAACTGACCAGTTCGTGCTCCAGGACGGCCGCACCTACAGACTCCAAGAAATCTGCACCAAACTCGGCAACCCTGAACTTGATGAGAGAGCCTTCTGCGAAAATCACGCGACCAGCATCGTGGCAAACGAAAGGAACGGCTGGAAGCCAACCCCAGCCAACCTCATCCCAGACGTCGAGAAGGCCTGCGTGGAGCACGCTCATGGCGGCCTCTGGAACTCGATGAATTATGACACGAGGGAAGTTGTCGACATGCTATCCGGCATCCTTCCAGGGCATGGGTGAAGCCAAACCCTATTTCGAGCGGACATCCAACCCACCGGATTGTCCGTGTAGCCATTAATGGCGCTCTCCCCAAAGACATAGGCAAAGGCTTCGTCGAAATTCAAGAATGGGAGTTTGATGCAACCTGCCATCCTGTCATCCCTGCCTGGTTCGGTAAACATTTCGCCTCCGATAGCGGTGGTTGAGCACCGACACAGTTCCTTGCCTTCCTCACAGAGTCCGACTTGCTGAAGAGCCTCAAGGTTCGGGAATCCATCATCGCCTGTAAGAAGCAAACCGATGTGGGGCTCCCAGAAGACTGTGACCAAGGCTTCAGTGTTATCGGCAAGTTCACCCAGGGCGCCAAAGCTGCCCACGGAGCATGCGGCCAAAGGATGACACGAAGGCTTGTGACCGACCAAGGATAACTCGACTTCCTCGTGCGAGACACCCGCCAAAGCGGCAACTGTTCGGAGCTCCCGAAAGGCTTCCTCTGGGTTATGTTATCACCTACTATGACGGCTCCCAACCACAGTACGCTCACCACAGGGCCTCGATGCTCGCATATGCCCATATCAATCTAATCTCCATGCTTTCATGGTTTTACCCCGATTAGGCCGTCCGAGTGACAACCGATCCCATCTATGTAAAGAAAACGGCGCTCTGTAAGCTAGAGGGGGTCGAGGCTTTCAAACCTCATGAGGTACACCCAAAAGGATATTGCCGCATCAGTTTCACCCGCCACGATGAGGAAACCCCGAAGCCACTACGAAATGGGATTGACCCGGCTCAGTGGCGTGACAAAGGTGAACAGCTCTTCATGCCACTGTGGCACGCGGTCTATGTCCCCGACTCTGAGTATAGAGCAAGTATCAAAGACGTGCCCGACGCAACCGCGCCACTTTATGACGATCCGGTGACCCGACATCAGTTGAGCTACCTAAACAGCGGGGGCAGCGGCAAGACCACCCGGGCGTCGTAAAGTTAGATTGCTGAGAGATAAAACCAACTTATTTGCACTATAACTATATGTCCATACAACCTATGCCTCGCCGAGTCTGTAATAGGCAAGGGATCAATTTCTAAATGTTTACAACATTTTGCGTCGGGTGAAAAATAAAGCTCGACGCAAAATGTTGTAACTTATGAAAAACTAGATCATGAAAATATTATGAAGTTTGGAGTTAAAATCGACATGTAGGTACTGAACACATCTTTCTCCACTTCGTCTGCCTCCCCGAAGCGAAAATTTGCTAGGAAAACAGTCATCCAAATTTTAATACATTTTGCGTTGGGGGAAAAATTCACCTCGACACAACATGTTATAAATTTATAACATTTTGCGTTGGGAGAAAAATTAAGCAAGACGCAAAATGTTATAACTTTTATAACATTCTTTATCGTCGTATAGTAAGGTTGCTGAGAGACAAAAACAACTTATTTTCACTAAAACTATATGTCCATACAACCTATGCCTTGCCGCGGCTATAATAGGCAAGGCATCTATTTTCAAATGTTTACAACATTTTGCATCTTGTGAAAAATAAAGCTCGAAGCAAAATGTTGTAATTTATGAAAAACTAAATCATGAAAATATTATGATGTTTGGAGTTAAAATCGACGTGTAGGTACTGAACACACCTTCACATCTTTCTTCACTTCGTCTGCCTCCCCGAAGCGAAAATTTGCTAGATAAACAGCCATCCAAATTTTAGAACATTTTGCGTTGGTGGAAACAATTCACCTCGACGCAACATGGTATACTTTTATAACATTTTGCGTTGGAAGAAAAATTTAGCACGACGCAAAATGTTATAACTTTTATAACATTCTTTATCGTCGTAAAGTTAGGTTGCTGAGAGACAAAAACATCTTTTTTGAACTATATCTATATATCCATACAATCTATGCCTCGCCGAATCTGTGATAAGCAAGTTATCTATTTTCAAATTTTACAACATTTTGCGTCGGGTGAAAAATAAAGATCGACGCAAAATGTGTTAACTTATGAAAAACTAAATCATGAAAATATTATAATGTTTGGATTTAAAATCCACGTGTAGGTACTGAACACATCTTCACATCTTTCTTTACTTCGAATGCCTCCCCGAAGCAAAAATTTGCTATGAAACAGCCATCCAAATTTTATAACATTTTGCGTTGGTGTAAAAAATCACCTCGACGCAAAATGTTGTAACTTTATAACAATTTGCGTTGACAGAAAAATTAAGCACGACGCAAAATGTTATAACTTTTATAACATTCTTTATCGTCGTTAAGTTAGGTTGCTGAGAGACAAAAACAACTTATTTACAGTATAACAATATGTCCATACAACCTATGGCTCACCGAGTCTGTGATAAGCAAGGCATCTATTTTCATTTTTTTTTTTCAACATTTTGCGTCGGGTGAAAAATAAAGCTCGACGCAAAATGTTGTAACTTATAAAAACTAAATCATGAACATTTTATGATGTTTGGAGTTAAATTCGACTTGTAGGTACTGAACACATCTTCACATCTTTCTTCACTTCGTCTGCCTCCCCGAAGCGAAAATTGGCTAGAAAAACTGTCATCCAAATTTTATAACATTTTGCGTTGGTGGAAAAATTCACCTCCACGCAAAACGTTATAATTTTTCTAACATTTAGCGTTGGGAGAAAAAATTAAGCACGACGCAAAATGTTATAATTTTTATGACATTCTTTATCGTCGTAAACTTAGGTTGCTGAGAGACAAGAACAACTTAGTTGCACTATAACTATATGTCCATACAACCTATGCCTCGCCGAATCTATATTAGGCAAGGCTTTTTGTTTCAAATTTTTACAACATTTTGCGTCTGGTGAAAAGTAAAGCTCGACGCAAAATGTTGTAACTTATGAAAAACTAAATCATGAAAATATTATGATGTTTGGAGTTAAAATCGACGTGTAGGTAGTGAACACATCTTCACATCTTTCTTCACGTCTACTGCCCCCTCTTAGCGAAAATTTGTGTGAAAAACTGTCATCCAAATTTTATAATATTTTGCGTTGGTGGACAAAATCGCCTCGACGCAAAATGTTACAATTTTATAACAATCTTTATCGTCGTTAAGTTAGGTTGCTGAGAGACAAAAACAACTTATTTGCACTATAAGCATTTGTCCATACAACCTATGCCTTGCCGAGTCTGTAATATGCAAGGCATCTTCTTCATTTTTTACAACATTTTGCATCGGATGAAAAATAAAACTCGACGCAAAATGTTATAACTTTTAAAACATTCTTTATCGTCGTTAAGTTAGGTTGCTGAGAGACAAAAACAACTTATTTGCACTATAAACATTTGTCCATACAATCTATGCCTTGCCGAGTCTGCAATATGCAAGGCATCTTCTTAAATTTTTTACAACATTTTGCGTCGGATGAAAAATAAAGCTCGACGCAAAATGTTGTAACTTATGAAGAACTAAATCATAAAAATATTATGATGTTTGGAGTTAAAATCGACGTGTAGGTACTGAACACATCTTTCTTCACTTCGTCTACCTCCCCGAAGCGAAAATCTGCTAGAAAAACAGTCATCCAAATTTTATATAACATTTTGCGTTGGGGGAAAAATTCACCTCGACGCAAAATGTAATGATTTGATAACATTTTGCGTCGTTATAACATTTTGCGTGGTGACATAGCATCAAACACCTTCTGACATGACCATATAATATAATTGTTATGCTCTTCCGAAGTGAAAAAAGCATTTCTTACATTACATGCAAGTGTGGCGGCCGTAAAACGTCTCCCCGTACATCAACCATAGTGCAGTTTATATTTTACTTTTGGTCCTTTGAGATCAGCGTGAATATTCTGAGAAATCGGAAATATATTATTGGTTTAGACTCATATTCTAGACAGGTTTTTAATTATTTGGACCCCATTTTGATTTATATATCAGTCTTTGAATCGACTGCCTATTCGAAATTCGCAAAATTGCAGTATGTTTCCTCTGACTTTCTTTGCCGGATCATTACAGAGTCACTGATGAGGCTTTATTAGCCGAAACAACGTAGTATGACCCATCTTCTTTCTTATGAATGTTTTCATTGCTCTTAAAGGAACTCATTTTTGATTTTTATTTACCTATGAAATGTGCATTCAATTAATTATTGAGTTTTCTTTAATAAGATTATTAGGAAGTGTAGTGTAAAGTGTGAAAAAAAACTTAAGTAGACATGCATAAATGCACACATTCATAATGCGTGTATGCACATACACTCATGTGTGCACGCAGGCACTCAAACATGCATGCACACACACTCATACATACATGCATGCAAGCACACATAAACTCATGCGTGTGCACACAAACACACACACGCACGCACGCACGCACACACACAAACTTTGATTGACACTTACATGCACACATACACTCAGACATGCATGCACACACACTCATACATACATGCATGCAAGCACACATAAACTCATGCGTGTGCACACAAACACACACACGCACGCACGCACACACACAAACTTTGATTGACACTTACATGCATACATACACTCAGACATGAATGCACGCATTAACGCACATTCATACATGCATTCATGCATGCACACTCGCATACATACATTCACATGCATGCGCATGCCCTCCTGCATGCATGCACATACACTAGTGCATAATTACACACACTCACACACTCATGCATGCATGCACAGGCACACATGGATTTTGTTATGGCCTTCGGAAGATAGGGCATTTATGGCCAATCATATGGCTTTGGTAAATGTGTTTTTACAAACATCATTTCTAGTTTCGATTTATGGCATCCGGAATATTGTGATACCGTTACCATGGCGTTTAATGTCGATGAAGTCAGCTGTAAAGACGGTGAACGTAACGTCCTACACAGCCAGTGCACACTTCTTTCAAGACAATTAAGTGTTTATTTATCTCGGTTACGAAAATCTTGACGGAATTAGAACTTATATCGCATGAAAAGAAAGTGAAGGCAATGATCTGGTATCGATTCTATTAACCCACACCTCCCACCAGAAACACCAAATGGAAAGGAACACAAACATGAAATAACTAGACCCTAGTGGAAACATCAATAGCGGAAAGCCAAAATGACAGTTACTTTTACACAAAATGGCCAATTGGCTGTCAAAAAAATAAAAGCAATACACTTGTTCAAAGACGAACTATAACAAAATTAAACCGCGAAAAAATAACATTTTGGGTTTTCGTAGCTGATACGAAAAAAATGTTTTTGTTTTTTGTTGTTGTTTTTTTATGCTGTCAGTTGAGATCTATCAAGCACGTTCGTATAGCAAGTGGAAGAACCATGTGTTACTTTAGCTTATCCTTATTTAATGCAATATTTCACTTTCGTATGTTTAAGTACCTGTCCACGATTGCTCTCGAAGACTGTTCACAGAAACGGGTTGGATTACGGCCCCAGATGAGGATGCAGACGGGTTTTATGATTTTAACCTATATTGCGAATGGACAATTGAAACATTCTCCGAACGAGTTATTATATTTCAACCACTATTCATAGATATTGACGATACATATCACAAGACTTTGCGATGTATTGGTGATTATTTACAGGTACGTTTTGTTTAGCTGCTGAACTATTCGTTAACCCATTCAGTACCAGAAACCACTAAAGGGGTACCTTGACCAACAGTGCAGGCCCAGATCAGATGCCGCAGTAAGCGGCGACTCATCAGGGCCTCCACAAATATTGAGGAAACCATCACCTGACACCCCTAAATTTTGAAATGGACATAGCTATATATAAGGAGGAAGTTTCCATTTGGTGCAAAATGCGTTAATCAGAAGAGCATATTATACACTGCTTTAAACAATTAAGGGAGCAACCTCATATTTCCTCATAGTATATAGATGGCGGGTATTGATGATGAAACAGCGATTAAGAAAGATGAATAATTTTATCTGAAACATGTTCTACTTTTTTATCTGAAACATGTTAATGGCAAACATTGGCAACCAGTTCACAAATCACGGCCTAAAGAATTTGTATAAATGTTTTAGAAATCGCCATCTTTACGTCAGATTATTTCAAATGTCAAAGACATGCGCAAATCAGTCACTTTTTCCTGTTAGTAATGTATACGACCACCACGAGCAGCACAACACGCATGGCAACACCGAGGCATGCTACTAACCAAATTTTGAACAGTTTGTAATGCTAGTGTTTCCAAGTAGTTTAGGTCGTAGTACCGAAGCGTTAATCCAAAATCATTAGTCCATAGACAAAATGGCAAATATCAATGTTCAGATCAACAGACATGGACACCGGGAGAGTGTAATCAGGCGTCCGCGGATAGTAAGCATTACTTGGTAAGCAAGCTTCGCCCACCATGCCCATCGACCCGAACGAAGAAATGGTGTAAATGCCGAGAAGGGTATGTCCGATATTTTGGAAGTCTTCCTATGGCTTTCCATTGGCAAACACATCAGAAATAATTCTGGAAATGGCCACATTGTACGGATCAACAAGATCATGGTGCCTCCCATAGAACGTCTTTAGTGTTGACACCAGTTTGGTTTTTTGATACCCCTAGCATAACAACCTGGTAGTGAGCATCTTCCCACGTTCCATAAAGCCCTGATACTTGGAACAGGCTCTAGCATTACGGATTAACTGTGAAACGTAAACTCCATGTGCTGGTGCAGACGGGATATTACTGCTCAGGAAGGGAAAGTTAACAATGGGAATATTGAAGTTATCTCGTGTATCGTACATCCTAGTAGTAAGCTTCCCGCTGTCAATATAGAGATAACAATCCAAGTATGAGGAGGAGGTTGCAGTCTCTGTTGTTTTAAGAATTTCAAGTTCACGTGGATAGATGAATTCCAAGTACTCTGCGAATTTAGCATTTTTCAGAGACAATAAATCATCTATATATCTGTAGGTGAAATTGAATTGTTGTGCAAGGCGTTTCTTGCCTGCTTTGAGGAGACCTTGTACAAATTACGCCTCATTCGAGTACAAGAACAAGTCGGCAAGCAACGGTGCACAATAAGTACACAATGGTATGCCAATTGTTTGCTGAAATAATAGGCCACTGAACTCCACGAAAATATTGTCAATTAGATATTCCAGCATCCTTATGACATCTGCATCAGTGTACGTTTGTGGTGCACCAGAGTGATATCGAACGAAGTATGTGTCTTTGTAGCCAAGGACAACATACTGGTAGCGGCGGTTGCCATTCTTGTGAAAAAAAAAACATTAATTTATGATTTCCTTGAGTTTAGATTTCAATTTATCATGAGGAATAGTAGTGTAGAGTGTTGAGAAATCGAAAGATTTCAGTGTTTTCTTGCTGTCGAGTCCTCACCGTTGTCTCACCTCTGTGGTTCTTTGATTGTTTGTGTTCACGGAGATGTTGCACTGATGAGTTAGGAGGCCTTCATGCGGACTGAACAAAGTATTTGTCTAAATCGCGACAGAAGTAAGGGCGAGGATTGTGGCCACGTAAAATCGATTTAAGCCCCCCCCCCCCCCGCCAGTGGAAATCTATCCACTGACCGTTCAAAGGCGGTTCTTCTGTGGCGATTTATTTATGTTGTTGTTTGTTACTTACTGTGTGTATCACTTGTGTCTTTTTATTTTGGATGACCATATGGCCATTTTGTGGGAAAGTGACTGTCCTTATGGCCTTCCTTTGTTTAGGTTTCCATTATGGTCTGGTCGCTTAATGCTTGTGTTTCTTTCCCTTTTACGTCTTTGATGGGTGGAGTAAGTTAATTGTATCGATTGCTGATCTTTGTTTTACTTCTACTTTTTATGCTGTTTACTGAGAGAAAAAACCGACTGAAGATGTTCTAGAAGCTCTTTGGAGTTTTTCAAGATCCACATCTGATTCACACCACTCCTGGCATATGCAGTGTCACAATATTTCTGAAGGCCATCTATAACTGCAGTAAGGATTCGTGTTAGGATCTGTGAAAGAGGCTTGGTTGAGCACTTAGCTGAACCAGCGATATATCTCTGCTTGTACGGATTCTTGTGAAGCTTAGGAATCCGGTACAACTTCCAACTCATGTCTATGGAAATTTGTGAGTTTGTTAAAATTAAGCCGTTTTAAATTTAACAGCACATAACACAAAACAAATGAATACGCAAAGACATTTCCAAATACTGCCTTGGGACCGCCAGTTATAATTACCGGGTGTAGGGGATGATTAACCCGGCATTTCGGGGCCCAACCTTCACCCGCATATTCCGCCGCGGTTTGCATACTTAGTTGTCTGTTTGGCTCGCATGAATTTCTTCTAGCTTGTATTAACCCTTATCTTGCTGAGAATTCATTTAAGCCACACCCTGTCTGTATATCAATCAATCTATTTACTTGATGTAATCTATTGTTACAAATTCATAAACTGAATGCCAAACAGGTAAGATCCTGATCAGATGGCTTATTCAGAAGTCATCCGATATGGATCTTCAATGTTTGCAAAGATAGGGGTTTTCGTGAACAGCAATATAAGGGTTAATGTGTAATTACAGGCAACACTTAAATTGACCATCAAGAAAACACGCCTATATAATTCTGTCCCCCTTCAACACCACTTTTGTATAGCAAAGCTGGGGTTCAAAGGGGTAAATCTTATTTTTATTATTTCTGCTCTAAAACATAGATTGTGGGTACTTGTGAGAACCGCCTTGATCAGGCGGAGTACCCACAATCTATGTTTTGGGCAGAAATAAGAAAACTTTTACAATTTTTTCATCTTAAAATTTTCTTTTTTCGGCGGTAAAGTTAACACTGCAGTTGTATAGTCGTGTTTTCGTATTGAGTAACAACGCATTGGGACACCTGCAGATCCCTTGTGCGCCATCGACACTAATGAGTAACAACGCATTGAGACACCAGCAGATCCCTTGTGCGTCATCAACACTATTGGATACTGTAGCAAAAGAAGATCACCGAATTAACCCCGTTGAGTCGAAAAACAGAAAAGTGTCAATCCCCAACAAGCCAATATTTAAATGCTTTACATCAGTCTGCATGCATTGTGTTTGACCCGATCACGGACAGACAGTATCTTGCACGCCGGTGGATCGGGATTCAGACTCCATGATGGTTTTAGCTTAAATGTATTTACTAGTTGGTCGAAGCCGGAACTTTATGTATGTCGCTTGGCAAAACGGGGTTCTACTGTTGGTTTCGTTTGCTCCAGTGTTCCTGGTGCATTGTGTTCAGCACCCCATGGCTCAACGTATTAACTGTCGAGTTCTCACCATTTGGTCAACTTGGCTTTAATTGTGACTTTTTTGTTTACCGAGTTGATTAACTGATGAGTTAAAAAAACCTTCACGCGCACACAAACAAATACTCGTTTGAACCACAGTGAAAGTGAGGGTGAAAGTTGGGATCCCGTAATGTAAACTTAAACCCACCAGTAATTTTAACTAATCGTTCCAAGTCGGTGCTTTTGCTGTGGTTCATGTTTTGTGTTGGTGGTTCTGGTTCTTGCCCCCTGTTTGGTTGTTCATTTTTAGTTACATGTGTCCTTCCAGTTAAATGTTTGTCATGTTGGTGATTCAAATACTTTCCCCAAATATGTGTTTCTTAAGCTAGGTTTGGGTATTCTGAGTCACTATCTGATATTGGGAAAGAGCTACTGACTCGATTTACCTGAAGCTTGCTTAGTTTACTGTCATCACGTCATGTTTCGACTTCTTTCCATCATGATATCGTAGGATGACTTTGGGATCTGATTGAATTAGTTCCTGATCGTTTCTGTTTGTAATTTTTATATCTGGACTTCCATAATGTCTGCATTCCGGCCAACCGCTGTTCAGTTAGGGGATCACTTTATTCAAAATTGTCATTTTGGGGGGTAAATTGGTGATTGTACGGTCGGAAATTTCGTTTTACGGCGACGCGCCAGCGGAGCCGTTAAACGGAATTTGCGAAGTTCAACGTACAACCGACGATTAACCGCCCCAAATGATGATTTTCAATACAGTTATCCCCATTCTAATGCACTTAATCTGTTGTTTTGTTAAAAATTCAACTAATTTGCTCAAAGCGACAGGCTCTGTGAGCTGCGTAAAACCAATTTCCAGCCAATGAAAAGCGACGTTACGTAGTGACGTCGGATTTCCGACAGTATATCATGGAATATACCGTCGCAAATCTTTGAAGTTATCCAATCAGACGCCGTGTTACATACGTAAGTGCATTACAATTAAAGATGACATACACAAAGCATGCGGACTGTCGCACTATACTTATCATATAGTTTAGACATTTGTTGTTCATGGCAATGATATTGGATAGCCTACGATTTTTCTACATTTATATACTTAGACACCACAAAATATTCGTCATTGCCAAAGTAACCATGGTCTGCTTTTATCTTTGAAAATCATGCCAAAGATTCTAAGATAAAATGTAAAAATAAAAAGATGATGAATTTGGAGGCCTTCATGCGGACTGAACAAATTATTTGTCTTAATCGCGACGGAAGTAAGGGCGAGGATTTTGGACACGTAAAATCGATTTAAGCCCCCAGTGGAATTCGTTTCCGCTGACCGTTCCAAGCCGGTTCTTCTGTCTCGTTGTTTTATTTGTAATGGTTTGTCTTTGGGTGTTTGTGTCGCTTATATTATTTTATTTTTGATAGCCTTTCGGCCATATTGTGGGAAAGTCACTGTCCTTTTGGCTTTCCGCTTTTGGTGTTCCCGTTAGGGTCTTCGTGTTTGTGTTTCTTTCCCTTTGGTGTATCTGATGGAAGCTTTTGGTTAATTGTATCGATTCATGATCATTGCCTCTACTTCTATTTTATGGTCATGTCAGAAGGTGTGTGAAGCTCTCACCTTTCTACTTGACAATGTTTACATAAGATATGGTACTAAGTTATTTAGACAAGATGTGGGTATTCCGATGGGTACTAATTGCGCACCATTTGTGGCTGATCTACATTTGTTTTGTTATGAGAGAGACTTCATGGTATCCCTTTCTGCTGATTAACAGTCTGAAATCATTAAATCATTTTGCTCCACTTCACAATATTTTGGTGATTTATTACATATTGATAATACCTATTTCGATGGTTTGATCAGTCAAATTTACCCCCCCCCCCAAGAACTTCAGTTAAAAAAAGCAAATTCTTTAGATGCTGAGGCCCCGTTTTAGGGTTTACATCTAACTGTGTGGATGAGTTTGTGTCTTGCAAAATTTATGATTAACGCGATGATTTTGATTTTGAGATTGTAAACAATCCTTTTCTGGATGGTGATGTTCCACGTGCGCCTTCCGACGGCGTTTATATTTCACAATTAATTCGATTGTAACTGACTTCAACACTCGTAATAAATTGTTAACGGCTAAACTTCTTTTTCAGGATTATCGGTACGATAAATTAC
The DNA here is from genome assembly GCA_963580285.1 of Lucinisca nassula. NCBI lineage: Eukaryota > Metazoa > Mollusca > Bivalvia > Lucinida > Lucinidae > Lucinisca > Lucinisca nassula. The sequence goes on from OY757024.1 coordinate 115,509,262, forward strand.
GCAAAGCCTTTTCAAAATTTTATAGAGGCCATTCTGATTTATTTTCCAAATTCAATATTAGACTTTTCTTTTCTGCAACAAGCTCTGCCGGAACCCGAATTTTATGGTGACTTAGTATATAAATTTAGAAAAATTTATACCCGCAATGACTTCAGCACCCAATTTCGTAAAATCATTCTTCGATATAAAAAGGTTGCGTACAACATAGATGTTATACGACACACTGCAACTGCATGCATGGTAGTTAACCCAGTTACGGTTGACAACTTTGCCTCCACTTCTATTTTGCTTCCCTCGTTAATTGCACGCCGGTGGGTCAGGCCTCGGATTCTATGACGGTTCCAACGTAAAGGCTTATGTTGGTTGGTACCTGATGCTCTGTCTCTGGTCGAGCCCATCGGAGTATAACTATTGGTTTTCTTTTGATCCAGCATTTCTGTTGTTTCTTGCTGTCGAGACCTCACCGTTGTTTCATCTCTGTGGTTGTTTGATTTTTGTGTTCACGGAGATGTTGCACTGATTAGTTAGGAGGCCTTCATGCAGACTGAACAAATTATTTGTCTTAATCGCGACGTAAGTAAGGGCGAGGATTGTGGCCACGTAAAATCGATTGAAGACCCCCCGGTTGAATTCGTTTCCACTGATCGTTCCACCGGCCCCGATAGCTCAGTTGGTAGAGTGTCCGCTCCGGAGAACGGGAGGTCGCGGGTTCGATCCCGGGTCGCGACACCCCAAAGTCGTTAAGAATGATACTAGCTGCTCCTCGCTTTGCACTCAGATTTACGGGGTAGAGCTAGGACTGGTCGCCCCAGTGTCAGGATAATTGGACTGGGAATGGTATCATGTAATGTGTCTGGGACATGATACTTCAGTGAGGCAGCACTATAAAAGTGAGCATTGAGCTCCTTGTCACAACCAGACACCGTCGTGATATGACTGAAAAATTGTTAAAAGCGACGTTAAACCCGAATTCACACACAGACTGACCGTTCCAAGGCGGTTCTTCTGTCGCGGTTTATTTTTGTTATGGCTTGTCTTTGGGTGTTCGTGTCGCTTATAATCAAAATAATCGCATGCAAGAAACAAATCCATCTACAATAGATCGGTGTAAATCCAAGAAAGGGGCCCCGGTATCAGAATAATTTGCTTTTTTTTTCACTGAAGATTGGTGGTGGGGGTGTAAATTTGGCTGATCAAAATAGAAACTATCGAAATATGTATTGTCAATATTTAAATAAATCACTCAAATATCTTAAAGTTGACTTAAAAGCTTCGCTGATTTCAGATCGGTTTAAGCAGAGAGGGAAACAATGCAAAATAGAAATTAAGGCAATGATCAGGAATCGATAAAATTAACCCACATTCTCCATCACAGACACCAAAGAGAAAGAAACACAAACACGAAACAACAGAACCCAATGGAAAAATCAATAGCGGAAAGCCAAAAGGACAGTTACGTTCGCACAAAATGGCCAACAGGCTGTCCAAAATAAAATTACACAAGCGACATAAACACCTTAAGATAAGCCATAACAAAAATAAACCGCGAGAGGAGAACCGTCTGCCCAGGAAAAGTGGTGCGAATTGGACCCTCTATGCATGTTAACCCTATTGGTTCCATGTTGCGGCATGACGTGAAATGTCATTTCCTCTCAATGTCGGGTAAAAGTCCCGCAAAATTGGAAACAACGTGTTCAAAATGACCTGTACAGTGTTGACGGGGACGTCAAACCTCAAATAAATCAAACAATATATGTATTATCGGTATTTTCTTCAGATACTCGTTGGGATCACAGCCTGTGACGCAAGGCAAGCTGATAATTAGTTTATTGTTAAAACCTTTGACTTATCCTAGCATTTATACCCGTTTTTATTTATGGTTTAACATGTCATACTATGCCAGTTCAAAATCATAAACGAGATTGTAAATCATATTGAACCTTTTAGAGCTTCTCATCATTTTTTTCGGCCCATCTGTAGCTTTCGTGAACTTGCATATGCATAATCTGAAATGGTATACATTTGCCAGGCAAGGCTACACTACCTTTTCAGCATATTGTGGATTATTGAAAGTTTACTAAGTCCTGTGATTTCTCTGATTAGCTTACTGACCGTTACGCGTCACTGACTGTGCCATACGATGTTCTATGCGCAGGTTACGGAGGCTATAGTAGTCTCCGTGCTGCAGTGATCATGCTACCAGGCTTATTAACCAGGGGTTTGTGATCGCTCCCGGGTTTTCCCAAACTTTCGGGATAGTCTTTAACCACGATTCCGTCTTTGTATGACCTTAGGTGTTGGTGGGGCGTAAAACTCAAACACTCACACATACCTTGTGTTTTATATAAACCAGTTCGAATGGATAGGTTACAGACCGTGTGACATTGTTTTTTTTTTTTTTTTTTTGTCTTTTATTTATTTTTCTGTAAAGCTTGCAGACGGTTATGGACTTTTGAAAACGTACTGTGGGCATTATAATGACGCCAGGGAACAAACATCGAGGACATCTACGCTAACTGTGGTATTTGTCTCTGACAGTATTTCCACATCACGTGGATTCAACCTTTCTTATGAAACTCAGATACGTGAGTATACACAACGAAAACAATTCAAAGCATATATTTATTTCTTAAGATGATTGTCCGACCTGCTCATAGAAACTGTATTGCATGCCATAATCTAGGCCCTTGGTTCTGTCGTTCTCTGGATGTATAGACAAATAACTGGTTCAGGCCGCATGAAGGCTTGTGGAGTCTAACTGTTGGTTTTGTTTTGCTCCAGCATTTCAGTTGTTTCTTGCTGTCGAGTCCTCACCATTGTTTTATCTCTGTGGTTGTTTGATTTTTGTGTTCACGGAGATGTTGCACTGATAAGTTAGGAAAAGTAGAAGTAAAACAAAGATCAGGAATCGATACAATTAACTTACTCCGCCCATCAAAAACACCAAAGGGAAAGAAACACATACATGAAGCGACCAGACCATAATGGAAACCTAAACAAAGAATGGCCATAAGGACAGTTACTTTCCCACAAAATGGCCAAATGGCCATCCAAAATAAAAAAGACACAAGTGATACACACAGTGAGTAGCAACAAACAACCACATAAATAAACCGCCACAGAAGAACCGCCTTGAAACGGTCAGTGGAAAGAATTCCACTGGGGGGGGGGGGGGGGGGGCTTAAATCGTTTTTACGTGGCCACAATCCTCGCCTTACTTCCGTCGCGATTTAGACAAATAACTTGTAGAGTTCCCATGAAGGCCTCCTACCTCATCAGTGCAACATCTCCGTGAACACAAATAACCAAAGAAACACAGAGGTGAGACAACGGTGAGGACTCGACAGCAAAAAAAAAAAAACAAAAAAAAAAAAACACTGAAAGCCTTCATGCGGACTGAACAAATTATTTATCTTAATCGCGACGGAAGTAAGGGCGAGCATTGTGGCCACGTAAAATCGATTTAAGCCCCCCCCCCCCCCCCACCACTCCTCCAGTGGAGTTCTTTTCCGCTGACCGTTTATTTTTGTTACGGTTATTGTTTGGGTGTTTACTTAGCATATATTATTCTATTTTGGATAGTCTATTTGCCATTTTGTGGGCAAGTAAATGTCTTTTTGGCTTTCCGCTGTTGGTGTTTCCGTTGGGGTCTGTTTTTTCATGTTTGTTTTTCTTTCGCTTTGGTGTCTCTGATGGGAGCTGTGGGTTAATAATTGTATCGATTCCGGATCACTGCCTCCACTTCTATTTCTTATATAAAGATTGGGTATAACATCAATGTAAAACGTCAGACTGTATGCATGGAAGTTAACCAAATCACAGTTGAAAACGTTGCTTCTCTCTTTAATAGCATGCCGGTGGGTCAGGTCTCAGATTCTATGACGGTTCCAGCGTAAAAGCGTACTTAGAATAATAAAGAAATTATATCATCTTGGCGGGAGCCTGATTCTCTGTCTCTGGTCGGGTCCTGCGGAGTCTAACTCTTGGTTTTCTTTTGCTCCAGCATTTCAGTGGTTTGTTGCTGTCGAGACTTCACCCTTGTTTCATCTCTGTGTTTTTTTTTTTAATTTTTGCTTTCTAAGAGATGTTACACTAATGAGTCAGGAGACCTTTATGCGGACTGAACAAATTGTTTGCATAAATCGCGGCGGATGTAAGGGCGAGGATTGCGGCCGCGTAAAATCAATTTAAGCCGCATCCCTATCCTACCAGTTCACGAACCAGTCCAAGGCGGTTCGTCTGTGGCGGTTTACTTTTGTTATGGTTTGTCTTTGAGTGTGTGTATCGCGTATATGTTTTTGTTTTGGATAGCCAATAGGGCATTTTGTCGGAAAGTAACTGTCCTTTTGGCGTTCCGCTATTAATGTTTCCATCAGGGTCTAAATGTATCAAGAAGAACCATCTTGGAATGATCAGTGAAACGAATTCCAATTGAGGATGGGGGTGGGGGTGGGGGGGGGGGACTTCCTTACTCATCAGTGCAACATCTCAGAGAACACAAAATTAAACAACCACAGAGATGAAAGATGGTCAGGAATCCACAACAAGACATAACTAATATGCGTGAGCATAAGAAAATCGATGGTTAGACTCCGATAGGCACGACCAGAGACAAAACGTTCTATTTTAATTGAAATTTAGCTAGGGGTATAGAAGGGTTTGTCGTTTCTCTCTATTGTAGCTCTGGTGGCAGTCTGGCCCAGTAGACATGGCAATGACCATGAATCGATACAATTAACCCACAGTTCCCATCAGAGACACCAAAAGGAAAGAAACACAAACATGAAACAACTAGACCTTAATGGAAACATCACTAGCTTAAGGACAGTAAGTTTCCCACAAAATGGTCATTTGGGTATCCAAAGCAAAATACTATAAACGATACACACTAAAGGATGAGCCATAACAAAAATAAACCGCGACAGAAGAACCGCCTTGGAACGGCCAGTGAAACGGATTCCACGTGGGGGGGGGGGCTTAAATCGATTTTATGAGGCGCAATCCTCGCCCTTACTTCCGTCGAGAGTTAGACAAATAATTTGTTTTGTCCGCATGAAGGCCTCTAACTCGTCAGTGCAACATCTATGTGAATATAAAAATCAATCAACAATAGAGATGAAAATAAACGGCGAGGACTTGACAGCAAGAAACCACTGAAATGCTGAGCCAAATACTACTCTGGTGGGCACGATCAGAGACAGGGTAACAGGCCCTCACTCACATTGCATAAAAGGAGATAATCTCCAATTTTCAGTAAAGTAGAAGTAAAACAAAGATCAGGAATCGATACAATTAACTTGCTCCCACCATCAAATACACCAAAGGGAAAGAAATACAAACATTAAGCGACCAGACCATAATGGAAACCTAAACAAAGGAAGGCAGTAAGTCTGGAACCGTCCCAGAATCTGGGGCCTAACCCACCAGCGTGCAAACAAAAAAGGGAAGCAAAATTGTCAGTTGTGATTGGGTTAACTAGCATGCACGCAGTCTGTCGTATAACATTTATGTTGTATCCTTTCTTTTTATAGATGACAAAAAAAACAAAAACAAAAAAAAAACGGGGCCTCGGTTTCCGAAGAATTTGCTTTATTTAACTGAAGCTCTGGGTTCATAACAAACGAAAAACAGATCAGCCACAAGGTGGGCATACTCTGTATCCATCGGCCACAACTTAGTACCAAATCTTATGTAAATATTGCCAAGTAGAAAGGTTAGACACTTTCTGACAATCTCAAAATGGAAATCATCGTGTCTGTCATAAATTTGTCAACAAACAAACCCATCCACAATAGACAGACGTAAATCCAAATAGGAGGCCTCGGTATCAGAAGAAATTGCTTTATTAAAATGAAGTTCTGGGAGGTAAATGTCGCTGATCAAACCATCGAAATGGGTATTGGCAATATTTAATAAATAAAAAAGAAGTAGAAGCAATGATCAGGAATCGATACAATCAACCCATAACTCCCACCAGAGACACCAAAGGGAATACAAACATGCAACAACAGACCTATTGGAAACACCAACAGCGGAAAGCCAAAAAGACGGTTACTTTCCCACAAAATGGCCAATAGGATATCCTAAATAAAATAACACAAGCGACACAAACACCCAAAGACAAACCATAAGAAAATTAAATCGCTACAGAAGAACCGCCTTGGAACCGTCAGAGGAAACGAATTACACTTGTGTGTGTGTGTGTTGGGGGGGGGGGGTCTTATATCGATGTTACATGGCCACAATCTTCGCACTTAATTCCGTCGCGATTTAGACAAATAATTTGTTCAGTCCGCATGAAGGCCTCCTAACTCATCAGTGCAACAACTCCGTGAACACAAATAATCAAACAACCACCGAGATGAAACAACGGTGAGGACTCGACAGCAAGAAACCACTGAAATGCTGGAGCGAAAGAAAACCAACAGTTAGAATCCGATGGACCCGACCAGAGATAGGGCATCAGGCACCAGCCAACATTACCTTGCATTTTCATCCAAATTTCTAAAAGTCGAGTTAAAAGTTTCAATTATTTGCGATTGGTCTTGAACGGAAAGGGACATAATGATGTCTCTTTCATAACAAAACAAGAACAGATCAGCTACAAGGTGGGAATAATTTGTACCCATCAGCCACAACTTGTCTAAATAACTTAGTACCAAATATTATGTAAATATTGCCTAGTAGAAAGATGAGAGCTTTAGACACTTTCTGACATGATCATGAATTATACTTTTTATGCTCTTCAGAAGTGAAAAAATATTTTTTTTACATTACACGCAAGATAAGGGAGTCATCCCTATGAAATGTCCATTTAGTTAAATCATTAAGTTTTTGTTTCATACAATTCTGAGGAAGTGAAGTGTAAAGGGTCGAAACATCATAAGTAGACAGACTTGAAGCACGAAATTATCTAGATTTCAATTTATTTAAAACCTCATTATATTTTTTATAGACCAAACCAGTTTTTTCCCTGAATTTTCAAAGAATTTGTCGCAATATTTAATCACAATTTTTTGACGGCAGTAAACATGAAGTTAATAATTTGGAAATTTGGTGTACAAAAGCTTGAATTTGCAACAAACATGCTTTGTATGGTCATTAATATAAAGATAAGGCATCCGGAATAACGTAGTAAGCTTGTCTTGGCCTTCTGTAACACATTCAGCAAACTTGGTGGCTGAATGACAAATGTGATCATCAGCTAAATAGAAGTCAGGGCAATAAGTAAACCATGAATCGATACAATTAACCCACAGCTCCCAACAGAGACACCAAGGGAAAGAAACACAATCGGAAACAACTAGAACATAATGAGTGTATCACTAGCGGAAAGCCAAAAGAACAGTCATTTTCCCACAAAATGGCCAACTGACAATCCAAAGCAAACTATTATAAGCGATACACATACTCAAAGACAAGTCATAACAAAAAAAACAAAAAAAACAAGACAGACAAACCGCCTTTGGAGGGTCAGTGAAACGAATTCCACTGGGGGCTTAAATCGATTTTACGTGGCCGTAATCTTCGCCCTTACATACGTCGAGATTTAGACAAATACTTTGTTCCGTCCGCATGAAGGCCCCCTAATTCATCAGTGCAAAACTCCCCGAACACAAAAATCAATCAACCACACCACAGAGATGAAACAACGGTGATGACTCGACAGCAGGAAACCGCTGCCATGCTGGAGCAAAAAAAAAAAAAAATAGACTCCGATTGGCCCAACCAGAGACGTAGCGAAACCCTCTCTAAAGCCTAAGGCTGCAGTTCATAGGCCTTAGTACCATCAAGTTCTTGCTGAATAGTGTTGACATAATGGTGCCGTCAAACAACGAGCACATTGTTAGCGACATTATCTGCTGGAGCAAAAGTAAACTTCTAATGAAATGTCAAAGTGACGTAAAGACGTCTTAGGTTTAGGACGTAATTAGTTCGTATGTTGAGAGAGAGTAGAAAGAAATTAGTTTGTTCTTTGATAGCCGTATGCTCAACATACTATAGCTTACACCAACGATTACGAAATTCATTCACGGCATCATGGATTTTATCTCTACAATTATTGAAATCAATTTTAGAAGGAAACCGTATTTTATGATGACTGACTTTACTTTTGGTCCTTTGAGATCAGCGTGAATATTCTGAGAAATCAGAAATAAATTATTGGTTTAGACTCATATTCTAGGCAGGTTTTTAATTATTTGGACCCCATGTTGATTTATCTCAGTCTTTGTATCGACTGCCTATTCGAAATTCGCAAAATTGCAGTATGTTTCCTCGGGCTTTCTTTGTCGGATCATTACAGGGTCACTGATGAGGCTTTATTAGCCGAAACTACGTAGTATGACCCATCTTCTTTCTTATGAATGTTTTCATTGCTCTTAAAGGAACTCATTTTTAATTTTTATTAGTATATATATATTCAGAAAACTGTATAACCGCAAAAACTTCAGCACCCAATTTTGTAAAATCATTTTTCGATATAAAAAGATTTGATACAACATAACTGTTATACGACAGACTGCATGCATGGCGGTTAACCCAATCATGGTTGACAACTTGCTTCCCTCTTTAATTGCACGCCGGTGTGTCAGGCCTCAGGTTCTGTGACGATTCCAGCGTAAAGGCTTTCTGAGAGTTAGTGCAAATCTAATTCTATGTAATGTTGGTTTGGGTCTGATGTTCTGTCTGTTGTTTGGCCCATCGGAGTCTAACTGTTGCGTTTCTCTTGCCCCAGCTTTTCCGTGGTTTCTTGCTGTCGAGTCCTCACCGTTGTTTCATCTCTGTGTTTGTTTGATTATTTGTGTTCACGGGAATGTTGCACCCACGAGTTAGGAGGCCTTTATGCGGACTGAACAAAGTATTTGTCTAAATCGCGACGGAAGTACGGGTGAGGATTGTGACAGCCTATAATCGATTCAAGCTGTATCCCCCTCCGTGGAATTCGTTTCACTGACCGTTCTGTCGCTGTTAATTGTTGTTATGGCTTGTCTTTAAGTGATTGTATCGCTTATATTATTTTGTTTTGGATAGCTAATTGACCGTTTTGTGGGAAAGTGGCTGGCCTTTTGGCTTTCCGCTATTTATGTTTCCATTGGGGTCTGTTGGTTCGTTTTTGTTTTTCTTTCCCTTTTTGTGCCTCTGATGGGAGCTGTGGGTTAATTATATCAATTCTTGATCATTGCATTCACTTCTATTTTGACATATCAAATGATAGATCTACCAGGTAATTGAATTTATAGAAAATTATGGGTGTTTCAGTATTTTGAAAATAAGCAGGAATAGATGAAATCCTCGAACTGTCTCGGAAGATACTTGGGAACTCTAAACAATCCAAACCCTTATCAATGAAGGATATTTTGATGTAATGACCCTAACTGTGTTGCAGGTTCTTCTGTCGCGGTTTATTACTGTTATGGTTTGTCTTTGGGTGTGTCGCTTTGTATCAAGTTGTAGTCAGTTCATGTTTGTATCTCTTCCCCTTTGGTGTCTCTGGGTACATTGTATCGGTTTTAGATCATTGCCTTCAATTATATTTTTATTTCAACAACCTCAAGAAAATCTTTTTCTGCGAAAAGGAAATATGAGCAAACACTGCAGAGTTGTTCAAAGTACAATTGCGAATAACATCGTGTTCAATTGGTCACACGAGGATGACACTTTAAATGTCGGTCTTAAATCTATTTTGCAACAAGGCCTGTCGAAACTTGAATTTTATGGTGACTTAGTATATAAATTTAGAAATTAAAATATAAGTTTTTGTTTTGGCCTGTCTTTGACTGGTTGTATCGCTTACATTAGGTTTTGGATAGCCAATTGGCCATTTAGTCGGAAAGTAACTGTCCTTTTTGCTTTCCGTTATTGATGTTTCCTTTAGGGTATGTGAGTTAATTGTATCGATTACTGATCATTGCCTTCACTGCTTTTCTGCAATGATTTCAGTAACCAATTTCGTAAATTCTGCTTCGATATATAAAGATTGTGTACCAAAATGTTATACGACAGTCTGCTTGCATGGCAGTTAACCCAATCGCGGTTGATAACTTTGCTTCCGACCTTAATTGCTTCAGATTATATGACGGTTCCAGCCTAAATTGGGCGAGGATTGTGGCCTCGTGAAATCGATTTATGCCCCCAGTTAAATACATATTACTGACCATTCCAATGCGGTTCTTCTGTCGTACTATGTTACTGTTACAGTTCGTGTTTTTTGTACGTTTTTAATACAGAGATGTTAATTTATGTTCATATTTCTTTCCCTTTGATGTATTGGATTGGAGGTGTGAGGTAATTGTATCGATTCCTGATCATTGCCTTCACATCTTTATTATTTAAAGTTGGCGGTCGTTCTTTTACAGTGTATTATTTGTTATTTGCCTTTGAGCCGTTGGTTCATGATTCGTCTGTTTATGTGTGTGCCCCTGTGTCACTTTATATAGGTGACCTGAGACGGCTGCGTTCTTAGATGGTGGCCTTTCCTAGTGACCTTTTCATGTCAATTTGTTCATGATTCTGTGGATTAAGTTGGGCCCTACGGAGACGAACCGCTGGTTTTCGTTTGCTCAGCATTCAGTAATTTCTTGCTTCATCTCTGTAGTCGTTTTTTTATGTTCTCGGAGATAACACACCGATGCGTTAGAAATTGTTCGTGCGGACTTGGCGAATTATTTGTCTACACTACAACAGAACCAAAAGCGAAGATCGTTGCAATGCAAAATCGATTTTCAGCCGGTGGAACATCCAGCGGCTGTTCTTCAGTCTTGGTAAATTTCTGTTAAAGATCTTCTGTGCTTGTATGTATTCATAACATTTTTTTATTGTGGATAAACGTTTAATCATATTGTAGGAAAATGACTGTCATCTTGTGTCTTCGCTTGCGGCGTTTACGTTATAGTTGAATTGTTTCGCGTTCATGTTTCCTTCTCCATGATGTGTTGGATGGGAGATGTAAGGTTATTATATTGATTCACGATCATCGCCTTCATTCTTATTTCAAGGCTGCTTCTCGATCATTGTTAAATATTGTTCAGCAGCGAAAATCACTGGCGAATATTAAGTTTTTGTAAAATGAGACATGCTAAATTATAAACTTCCTGACTTACGGCTATTAAAACGCATGCGATTAAATATTGTGATACAGTCTTTGAAAGATCAGGAAGAAATCTGTTTTGGTCTATAAAAAATTCGACTGAGGTTTTAAATACATTTAAATTGAAATCCAGGCATTTTCGTGCTTCAAGTCTGTCTTCTTACGATTTTTCCACTCTTTACACTACACTTCCTCATAATCTTCTAAAAGAAAAGCTTAATGATTTAATTGAATGGGCTTTTCACAGAGAAGATTCTCTCTATCTTGCATGTAATGCCAGAAATGCATTTTTCACTTCTAAAGAGCACAAGAATTATACACATTGGTAATGTCAGAAAGAGTGTGATGCCCTCACCTTTCTACTTGACAATATTTATATTAGATTCGGTACTAAGTTGTTTAGACAAATTGTGGGTATTCCGATGAGTACGAATTCCGCACCTCTTGTGGCTGATCTGTTCTTGTATTGTTATGAAAGAGACTTCATGTTGTCGCTTTCCATTGATAACCAATCTGAAATTATTGAAGCTTTTAGCTCCACTTCTAGATACATGTATTTAGATGATTTATTAAATATTGATAATACCTATTTCGATGGTTTGATCAGTTAGATTTACCCCCCCCCCCCCCCAGAACTTCAGTTAAATAAAGCAAATTCTTCTGATACCGAGGCCCCGTTTTTGGTTTTACTTCTATCTATTGTAGGTGGGTTTGTTTCGTGCAAATTTTATGATAAACGCGATGACTTTGATTTTGAGATTGTAATTTTTCCTTTTTTGGATGGTGATGTTCCTCGTGCGCCATCCTATGGCGTTCATATTTCGCAATTAATTCGATTTGCTAGAGTGTGTAGCCATGTAACTGACTTCAACACTCGTAATAAATTATTAACGGCTAAAATTTTCAATCAGGGTTATCGGTACCATGAACTACGCAAAGCCTTTTCAAAATTTTATAGACGCCATTCTGATTTAATTTCAAAATTCAATATTGGAGTTAAATCTCTTCTGCAACAAGGTCTATCGGAACCCGAATTTTATGGTGACTTAGTATATAAATTCAGAATAATATAGCAAAACAAACACTCAAACACTTGAAACTTTGATCATTTATAATGCTGAATATGCTAATATTTCTGCTGAAACAAAAGGCGATCAGCTGCGCGCATTTTTCCAGCAAAAATACCAAAAGTGCAGATATTGTACTTGCTTGAACAATTAATAATATGACCATTAACGAGCTCGTTAAGCTAACGATGTTTTGAACAACTAGCCCCTGATTACCATATTATATAGACGTTTTGACCCTTAATTTTATTGTAAACATTTCCTGAACAGGTACGCGTGGCTGTTTGGATATGTTGCCAAACATATTATATCGTGGGCAAGTTTCTGTAACAAACCATGGACAAACCTGTGACGCCTGGATCCATTATCAGAATGACTTTAAAGGTGACGGCTTAACAGACGAGAGTTTTCCTATGGACGGGGGAATAAAGAAAGCCAAAAATTACTGTCGTAACTTCAAAGTACATGGCAGTGGCTACACAAAACCTGGCTGTTTCACAACGGACCCGATAATTTCGTTTGATTACTGTACTCGTAGCATATGTAGAGGTAAGATTTAAATATGGATATCTTTCCCATCGTATGTAATGCTTTGTGTCGTACATGTAGGTGTAAAAATGAGACCCTTTACAGACTCTCAGTTTCTCAGTTATGCTCAAAAACATAGGTTATGATTTACCACTAGAAAAACTGTCATGGAATGGATCAAACAGCGGAAGTGCGACAGAAAGTTGAAAAGAGCCGGAATGAGTCAAAATGCAAAGTTTTGTTTTTTGATAAGCAATTTGCATCGCCTTGCCCGTTAACAGAATAGAACTGAAGGCAACGACCAGGAATCGATACAATTAACCCACAGCTCCCATCGGATACATCGGGACAGAAACACAAACAGTGAAATAACAGACCATAATGGAAACAACAATAGCGGAAAGCCAAAAGGACATGTACTTTCTCACAAAATGACCAATTGGCTATCCAAAACAAAATAACATAAGCGACACAAACACCCAAAGACAACCCATTACACAAATAAATCACGACAGAATAACCGCTCTGGAATGGTCAGTGAAACGGGGTGGGGGGCTTAAATCGATTTTACGCGGCCATAATCCTCGCCCTTACTTTCGCCGCGATTGAGACAAATAATTTGTTCAGTCCCCAAGAAGGCATCCTAACTTATCAGTGCAACATCTCTGTGAACACAAAAAAATCAACCAACCACAGAGATGAAACAACGGTGAAGTATCGACAGCAAGAAACCACTGAAATGCTGGTGCAAAAGAAAACCAACAGTTAGACCCTGGTGGTTTAATTTAGTGGCAGGGCTTCAGAAGTCATTTCACCTCAATGTCGAATAAAAGTCCCATAAAATTGGACATTACACCTCAAATCAAACAAACAGACAAACAAATTGTTCATATTGCTTTTTAATAGCTGTTTGGTCATTTTTTTGGAAAGTAAATGTTCTTTTGGATATCTGCTAGTGATGTTTCTGTTTTCAAAGGGGTTTATTGACTTCATGTTTGTGTTTCTTTCCACTTTGATATCTCTCATGGGAGGTTTAATGGAACTGAATCGATGCCTGACCATTGCCTTTGCATTTATTTTGTATGTAGTCTAAAACTTCCTTTTCAAAGGAAGGCTTCCCTAATTTGTAAAGTTGACAATCAGCCATTTTTGCTCGCCTTTCGAAAGTAGGGGTGAGCTATTGCCATACCCTCGGCGTCCGTCGTCGGCGTAAGCGTCGGCGTCCGCATTTGGTTAAAGTTTACCTGCAAGCAATCATTTGTGCTGTTTTACAAATTTATTTTCAAGTTAAGATATCAACTGGTAAAAAATACATTATTTTACATATTTCTTTTCACTCCATTTCCCATTTCTTTTGCTCCAGCATTGCCCTGGTGTTGGGCTTAAATTTGTCATTGTTTGAGAAGATAATCATTTCCTCTATGTTACCTACCTTATTATCAGTATCAAATTTATATAAATTTTGTCCAGTGCATGTGCGCAGCTAAGTAAAACGCACCTTCTCTTCTACATAACCGAGAGCAGGAACGGCTCTGGCAAGACTGCTCGCCTGAGTCAGTGAAGGTCGCCTTTAAGAAAAAAAAAAAAAAAAAAAAAAAACATATGTGATGCCCATGAAGTCTAAGTAATATGTCAATGCAATGTCATGGCGTTCTAAATAAGCACGATTTTCCAGTTAAGGCTTTTACGGAAACTGTTTCAGTGTTAGCAAGGAGGAAAATGTACGCAGAAACTATGTTAGTCTATGCCGACGGGCGTAGACTATCCTAATGACAACTTTTGCTACGGAAGCATTTAATTAAAGGTCATGACTGGTTTTCTAGTGACTGGTTTCACTTTTCATACACAGGACTATTTTCGATCTGATTACCCCAGAACACCCCAACGCTGGTTATACCAGAAAAGCCCCATTGCGTATTAAAGTAGAAGTTGAGGCAATGATTAGGAATCGATACAATTAACCCACAGCTCCCATCAGAGATACCAATGGGAAAGAAACACAAACATGAAACAACAGACCCTTATGGTAACATCAACAGCGGAAAGCCAAAATGACAGTTATTTTCCCACAAAATAGCCATTGGGCTATCCATAAAATAAAATAAGCCACACAAACACCCAAATACGAACCAATTTTATTGATAACAAAAATAAACCACGACAAAAGAGCCAACGGCCATTACCGGTTAATACCGGAAAGCTGCATTAAGTTTATCACGTGTACATGCATGATTGCTCTCAAGCTTGCAAAATCAAACATATATTCGTGGTTTACATTATGTTGGCCTTGCCCGCACCATGTTCTTCTCTTATCTAGTTCTCTTTGCTAGCTAGGCAGATTTTTTCGTAAAGTTAACCTAGAATGTTAAATGAAAAGTTAACCTAGAATGCGAAATGAAAGGAGCGAGTGTGTTTTTAAATCCTTATTTGTATCCTGTAACTGTTATACACATATTGACTGGCACATTTTGGCCCCCGTCCATCGGGGCTTGGGTGAAATAGATGGACTGCATGGTGGTTCAACCTATGAGTTCTGATAAACCGCTTAGCAGGACTAAGAACAAGTGGAGGCAATGATCAGGAATCGATACAATTAAACCACAGCTTCCATCTGAGACAACGAAGGGATAGAAACACAAACATGAAAGAACAGACCCTAATGGAAACATCAATGGCGGAAAGCCAAAAGGACAGTTACTTTCCCCCCAAATGGCCAATAGGCTATCCAAAATAATATATTAAGCGAAATAAACACCCAAAGACAAACCATAACAAAAATAAACCGAAAATAAATAAAACAAATTCTTATAATACCGAGGCCCCGTTTTTGGATTTACATCTATCTATTGTAGATGGGTTTGTTTCTTGTAAAATGTATCATATACGACATGATTTTGATTCTGAGATTGTAATTTTTTCCTTTTTTTGGATGGTGATGTTTCTCGTGCGCCATCCTATGGGGTTTATATTTCGCAATTAATTCGATTTGCCAGGGTGTTTAGTCATGTAACTGACTTCAATACTCGTAATAAATTGTTAACGACTAAACTTCTTAATCAGGGTTATCGGTACCATAAACTACACAAAGTAGAAGTAAAACAAAGATCAGGAATCGATACAATTAACTTACTCCACCCATCAAAGACACCAAAGGTAAAGAAACACAAACATTAAGCGAGAACATCCTAACGCTGGTTATACCGGAAAAGCCCCATTGCGTATTAAAGTAGAAGTTGAGGCAATGATTAGGAATCGATACAATTAACCCACAGCTCCCATCAGAGACACCAATGGGAAAGAAACGCAAACATGAAACTACAGAACCTAATGGTAACATCAACAGCGGAAAGCCAAAATGACAGTTATTTTCCCACAAAATAGCCATTGGGCTATCCATAAAATAATATAAGCCACACAAACACCCAAATACGAACCAATTTATAGATAACAAAAATAAACCACGACAAAGAGCCAACGGCCATTACCGGTTAAGACCGGAAAGCTGCATTAAGTTTATCTCGTGTACATGCATGATTGCTCTCAAGCTTGCAAAATCAAACATATATTCGTGGTTTACATGATGTTGGCCTTGCCCGCACCATGTTCTTCTCTTATCTAGTTCTCTTTGCAAGCTAGGCAGATCTTTTCGTAAAGTTAACCTAGAATGTTAAATGAAAAGTTAACCTAGAATGCGAAATGAAAGGAGCGAGTGTGTTTTTAAATCCTTATTTGTATCCTGTAACTGTTATACACATATTGACTGGCACATTTTGGCCCCCGTCCATCGGGGCTTGGGTGAAATAGATGGACTGCATGGTGGTTCAACCTAATAGTTCTGATAAACCGCTTAGCAGGACTAAGAAGAAGTGGAGGCAATGATCAGGAATCGATACAATTAAACCACAGCTCCCATCTGAGACAACGAAGGGATAGAAACACAAACATGAAAGAACAGACCCTAATGGAAACATCAATGGCGGAAAGACATAAGGACAGTTACTTTCCCCAAAAATGGCCAATAGGCTATCCAAAATAATATATTAAGCGAAACAAACACCCAAAGACAAACCATAACAAAAATAAACCGAAAATAAAAAAAGCAAATTCTTATAATACCGAGGCCCCGTTTTTGGATTTACATCTTTCTATTGTAGATGGGTTTGTTTCTTGTAAAATGTATCATATACGACATGATTTTGATTCTGAGATTGTAATTTTTTCCTTTTTTTGGATGGTGATGTTCCTCGTGCGCCATCCTATGGGGTTTATATTTCGCAATTAATTCGATTTGCCAGATTGTTTAGTCATGTAACTGACTTCAACACTCGTAATAAATTGTTAACGTCTAAACTTCTTAATCAGGGTTATCGGTACCATAGACTACACAAAGTAGAAGTAAAACAAAGATCAGGAATCGATACAATTAACTTACTCCACCCATCAAAGCCACCAAAGGGAAAGAAACACAAACATTAAGCGACCAGACCACAATGGAAACCTAAACAGACGTCATAACCATTTAATTTCAAAATTCAATATTGGACTTAAATCCTTTCTGCACAAGGTCTATCGGAACACGAATTTTATGGTGACTTAGTATATAAATTCAGAAAAATATATGACTGCAATGACTTCAGCACCCAATTTCATAAAATCATTCTTCGATAAAAAAAAGATTGGGTACAACATTAATGTTACAACATTAATGTTATACGACGGACTGCATGTATGGTAGTTATCCCAATCACGGTTGACAACTTTGCTTCCCACTTTAATTGCACGCCGGTGGGTCAGGCCTCAGATTCTGTGACGGGTCCGGCGAGAGGGCTTATTGAGAATTAGAGAGATATAGTTCAAAGTAATGCTTGTTGGTGCCTTATGCTTTATCTCTGGTCGGGCCAATCGGAGTCTAACTGTTGGTTTTCTTTTGCTCCAGCATTTCAGTGGTTTCTTGCTGTCGAGTCCTCGCGGTTGTTTCATCTCAGTGGTTGTTTGGTTAGTTGTATTCACGAAGATGTTGCACTGATGAGTTAGGAGGCCTTGATCTGGAATGAACAAATTATCTAAATCGCGACGGAGGTGAGGGCGGGGATTGTGGCCGCGTGGGATCGATTTGAGACCCCGATGGAGTTCGTTTCCTCTGGCCGTTCCAGGGCGGTTCTTCTATCGCGGTTAGGTGTTGTTGTTGTATGTCTTTCGGTGTTTGTGTCGCCTATTTTTATTTTATTTTGGATAGCCTATTGGCCATTTTGTGGGGAAGTGGCTGTCCTTTGGCTTTTCGCTATTGATTAGGTCTGTTGTTTCATGTTTTTGTTTCTTTCCCTTTGGTGTCTCTGCGAGGGGCTGAGGGTTGATTGTATCGATTCCTGATCATTGCCCCTGTGCATCCACCTTTCTCTAAATAAACCATGTTGGCAGGTACGAGCACTGATTCATAAATATGAGGTCTCTTTCTGCACGAGTTCGAGGCACGATCGAGTCAATATCTGCAATAGAAGGTCAAATGGTTTAAAACGGGTTTTTCCAATACATACCTGTGTTCACCCACCTCTGATAAAGGAACGGTTAATAATGTACCTAAAGAAATGAAAAAAAACAAAAAAACTGACATATCACTTTCATACAGACCACCCTACAACAAGCACACTTGATTGATTTACTTCATGGAATACAACTCGAAAAAAAAAAAAACAAAAAAAAAAACAAAAACGTCTATACAATAATGTATCAGCAAATTCGACTATCTACCTGTAATTGGACTCTGTACAACTAATTTCACTGATTTCAGCTCTCAAAGTCCCTTGGTAAACTCGTCTTGGAAATTCTGAGTGACCAGGACAAGTTTGAGTCTTCGAGAGAAGTGTGACTCAAGTGACATAATTAACTTTTTTATCCTGTATGCATATATTTGTTTTACAAATCCATATGAAAGGCATTACGCCAAGGAGTCCGTCTACTGAACAACCCTCTAAACCCAGCTTTCTTTAGAGAAAGTTGGATGCACAGGGGTAAACGTTATTTCATGGCTCAAGCCACCGAACACCTAATACCTATATTTGGATTAGAAAAAAACGCCTACCTAATTTTGACCCTCTCAAATCCCACCTTCATATAGTAAAACTCGGGGATATAGGGATATACATTATTTTTCATATTTCAGCTCAAACATAGAGGCGGTTGTTACGAATACCCACAATTTATGTTTAGAGCAGAAATATGAAAAATCTGAATTTTCAATCGGAAAAGTTTCATTTTTGGTGACAAATGAACTGAAAAATGCTAGTTCAAGGATATAAAAGCCATAATTTTAGCACATAGATGTTTTATATTTTGGCCCCAGTGCAAAAGCCAAGCAATACAGAAAATGGCGGTAGTTTTGAATCAAAACAAGTACGCTTATTACGTCGAATACGGCCGTTAAGATACAACACTAGGGATAATTTCATCATACACGGGGTACCGGGAAATGGGAAAGAAAATTGACATGACTGGAAGCAAGTTATCCTATTGTAGTCGGAAGTAAATTCGCCAGACTTTGCCCTACATCATAGTGTAGTTTATATTTTCTTGTCCTTTGGGATCATTGATTCCATTGTGGAATTTTGAAAATATTTGAGGGTCACTGATGAGTTCTAAATGGCCGAAACTAGCTAGTCTGGCCCAGGAAACATGTAACTCCATATTTTCCGGTTCTGTGGTGTACTCTTTGCTTCCAAAGGATAACCCTTTCTAGAACATATTTAGTTGTCGCTTGATGATCTTTCTCGTCCACCATATTTTGAGTGTTCTTTTCAGAAGTATATTAGCTGTCGCTTTCTGTAAACGCCTTAGGATTCATGAAATCCTTCCCTCAGAATGTAGTACCTGCCTAATTAAAGATTGTAGGTCATGAAACCATTGATAAATAGTATATTCTGCTATCAACACAGCTGTGGTATGTCTGCTGAAAGAGAAGGTACAATCCTCTGCATGTTTTATTAGTATGAATGACCAGATAATCTGATTAAATGTGGCAGCTCATAATTGCTTAATAAAACGTGTATTCCAGCATCATGTGGTTTACAAGATCCCAATTTTAAACGGCAATCAATTTTAAGACCCATAAGGTCAACGAACCTATGTTATTAACAACCCCATATACCCATATCGTTTACAGAGAAAAATAGGGTCTGCAGAGCGTACACTATTCTTCTTATTTCTCTTCTAAAACAAGGATTATGGGTACTCGTAAGAAGCTTGTCATAGACGCAGTTCTAATGAGCACCTACAATCGATGTTTGAAGCGGATATAAAACATTACCAGGAAAACCTCAGTGTTTGAGCTGTAAAAGATTGCGTCTACTATGTACATGTACGTTAGAAGCAGAAATACATGTAACAGCCCAGAATCATTTTAGCAACTGTTTTGTCAAAGAGACATCTTAGACGAAAATCAGATAATAATTTCAAATATTATATGTTAAGCGCTATAATAGTGTTTCGTCACATGCAAATGTTTGACACTTGCAAATAGAGTAGATCCGGATCAAATACCCTGTAATTCACCGTCTTTGAAGCTTCTCATAGAATTTGAGGCAATACCCAGGAATCGATACAATTAACCCACGGCTCCCATCAGAAACACCAAAGGGAAAAACCGGCCCCGATAGCTCAGTTGGTAGAGTGTCCGCTCCGGGGAACGGGAGGTCTCGGGTTCGATCCCAGGCCGCGACATACCAAAGTCGTTAAAAATGGTACTAGCTGCTCCTCGTTTGGCACTCAGATTTACGGGGTAGAGCTAGGACTGGTCGATCCAGTGTCAGGATAATGTGACTGGGTGTGGTATCATGTAATGTGTCTGGGACATGATACTTCAGTGAGGCAGCACTATAAAAGTGAGCATTGAGCTCCCTGTCGCAACCAGACACCGTCGTGATATGACTGAAAAATTGTTGAAAGCGACGTTAAACCCGAATTCACACACACACACACCAAAGGGAAAGAAACACAAACATGAAACAACAGACCCTAATGGAAACATCAATAGCGGAAAGCCAATAGGACACTTACTATTCCACAAAATTGCCAATAGGCTATTCAAAATAAAATAATATAAGCGACACAAACACCCAAAGACAAACCATAACAAAAACCGCGACAGAAAAAAAACGCATTGGAAGGGTCAGCGGAAACGAATTCTACTGGGGGGGGGGGGAGGCTTAAATAGATTTTAAGTGGCCACAATCCACGCCCTTACTTCCGTCGCGATTTAGACAAATACTTTGTTCAGTCTGCATGAAGGCCTCCTAACTTATCAATGCAACAAAAAGCCTTCTTTTACATTGACCTTCACTACTGTAATTAAGCTATATATGCCTAGCGGCCCTTTTTGAGTCATTGGCAAATAGTGCAAACCCAGATAAGACGCAACATCTGATAAAGATATAAACTGTTTGCTCAACATACATGCGTATCTGTAAAACTACCACAAAACATTGACATCCCCATGCTGCCTATTCAAAATTTGCAAAATTGCAGTATATTTCCTCTGGCTTTCGTTGCCGGATCATTACAGGGTCACTGATGAGGCTTTATTAGCCGAAACTACGTAGTATGACCCATCTTCTTTCTTATGAATGTTTTCATTGCTCTTAAAGGAACTCATTTTTGATTTTTATTATAAACGTGAAATATTTTATTGGCACCTATGGGTTAATTATCCCCCTTTGTAAATGAGGTGCCAACCAACATTACATGAGTTGTCAACCGTGATTTGGTTAACTACCATGCATGTAGTCTGTCGTATAACATTTATGTTGTATCCAATCTTTTATATCGAATAATGATTTTACGAAATAGGGTGCTGAAGCCATTGCAATTACATATTTTTCTGAATTGCTATACTAAATCACAAAAATAGTCGGGTTCCGATAGACCTTGTTGCAGAAGCGATTTAAGTCCAACATTGACTTTTGAAGTTAAATCGGAGTGACAGCTAAGTCATCAGACGAAAGAGAGCGTAGGATCGTTTTCTACTGTAACTTTGTTTTCTTTAGCTTGACTTCTTGGAAATTGTTTTCAGCCCGACTTCTTGGAATCGCTTTATAAATAGAAATCTGGAAACGCTTTGTAAATATACATCGACGGGCACTGCATTCTGTCTGTTCGGAATGCGTTTTCACTGCATACATACGTGAAGAGCGGTCATATCTGTAGGGCTTTCCTAGTTACGCCATAAGACATTCAGAAATAAACTGGGGTATCACCGATCAAATCTGAATGGCTTCCAATCGAAATTGAATGACAATAAAGTGGAGGATTCCGTTCAGTGCAAAATGAGTTTAAAGCGAGCGTGTTAGTCCTGGTTAAGAATTCTTTGTGCCATAAAGAATAATACAATCGTTTTGTTTTTCAGAATATGCATTTATAGAACTGACGGTTAGATCTCCGTTCTAGGTTTTCAATACGAGAACATGCCTACACAAATACATCGTAAACTTAACCTCCGAAACAATGAAACTTTTAAGATGAAAAAAGTGATAATTTTCTTATTTCTCCTCAAAGTATAGAGGCGGTTTAACGAGTATCCACAATCTATACTTTAAAGCAGAAATAAGAAAAATAAGGTATACCCCTAATAATAGAAGTGAAGGCAATGATCAGGAATCGATACAATTTACCCGCAGCTCCCACCAGAGACACCAAAGGGAAAGCACCACAAACATGAAACAACTGACCCTAATGGAAACATCAATAGCGGAAAGCCGAAAGGACATTTCATTCCCACGAAATGGCCAATTGGCTATCTAAAACAAAATAATATAAGCGACACAAACACCTAATGACAAACCATTACCCAGTTTTCCTATATAAAAATGGGGTTCAAGGTGGTCAAAATTATATAGGCGTGTTTTTTGTGATCTGTTTCTGAAATGTTCGGGAAAAACAAGTAACGGGAACACTTTTAGAGGTAGAAGAGCATAGATAGATAGATAGATAGATAGATAGATAGATAGATAGATAGATAGAATACCACTGTCGGTGCTCTTCAACTCGTACAAGAGCTCATCAGTAGTACTATCACACACATTAGACATTATTCCCCACCCCAACTGCTCTTCTGTTCTTCAGTACTGCTACCATACACACAACCGCTGTATATACCCTTACCGGTGCTCTTCTACCTCTAAAAGTGCTCCCGTCACTTGTTTTCCCGACCATTTCCGAAACAGATACATCGGGTCTCATGAATATTCAAGATGCCGCTAGTGGAGCTCCTTTTCATTCTACCAATTGGAACGAATTGTCCTTGGACGCAACTGTTGGACAGGGAACGGAGATTCAAATGACAACCGATTTATCGATACATTGTTAATCAAGGAGTTTGTAAAGGATTCCACTATAAAAATTAATGCAGCAGATACGGATGTTGTTTCAAAGTGGCCAAATAAAATAATTATCCTTGTAAATATGCATATGTCTTTTAAAAAATTATTTAGCTGAAATAAGTGCTAGAAATGCTATAGCAATATATTTCTTTCTAAAATTGAAAACTATAACAAGAAACAATATCCACAGTGAAACAGTTTTGAGTTAATTGAATCGATTCCTGATCATTGCATTCACTTCTATTATTATGACCAAATACTCTCTGAATACCAGCTGTAGTAAATGTCTTTTGTAAAGGTTTATGCTCTAGAAAAATCGAGTGTAGACATTTTCTAGGCGCGAATATCAAGTTTCGACATATAAGGACTTATCAGAGACCGTCCAATATATTCAAAGTAGAAGTAAAACAAAGATCAGGAATCGGTACAATTAACTTACTCCATCCATCAAAGACACCAAAGGGAACGAAACACAAACATGAAGCGACCAGACCATAATGGAAACCTAAACAAAGAAAAGTCATAAGGTCAGTTACTTTCCCACAAAATGGCCATACGGCCATCCAATATAAAAAGACACAAGTGATACACACAGTAAGTAACAAACAACAACATAAATAAACCGCCACAGAAGAACCGTCTTGAAACGGTCAGTGGAAAGAATGCATGCAGTCTGTCGTATACCATCCATGGTGTACACAATCTTTTTATATCGAAGAATGATTTTACGAAATTGGGTGCTGAAGTCATTGCGGTTATATATTTTTCTGAATTTATATACTAAGTCACCATAAAATTCGGGTTCCGATAGACCTAGTTGCAGACGAGATTTAAGTCCAATATTGAATTTTGAAATTAATTCAGAATGGCGTCTATAAAATTTTGAAAATGCTTTGCGTAGTTTATTGTACCGATAACCCTGATTAAGAAGTTTAGCCGTTAATAATTTATTACGAGTGTTGAAGTGAGTTACATGACTACACACTCTAGCAAATCGAATTAATTGCGAAATATAAACGCAATAGGATGGCACACGAGGAACATCACCATCCAAAAAGGAACATTTACGATATCAAAATCAAAGTCACCGCGTTTATCATAAATTTTGCACGAAACAAACCCATCTACAATAGATAGATCCAAAAACGGGGCCTCGGTATCAGAAGAATTTGCTTTATTTAACTGAAGTTCTGGTGGATAAATCTGACTGATCAAACCATCGAAATAGGTATTATCAATATTTAATAAATCATCTAAATATCTAGAAGTGGAGCTAAAAGCTTCAATAATTTCAGATTGGTTATCAATGGAAAGCGCGACAACATGAAGTCTCTTTCATAACAATACAAGAACAGATCAGCCACAAGAGGTGCGCAATTCGTACCCATCGGAATACCCACAATTTGTCTAAATAACTTAGTGCCGAATCTGATACAAATATTGTCAAGTAGAAAGGTGAGGGCATTGCACACTTTCTGACAGGACCAAAGTGTATAATTTTATGCTCTTTAGAAGTGAAAAATGCATTTCTGACATAACATGCAAGATAGAGAGAATCTTCTCTGTGAAAAGCCCATTCAATTAAATCATTTACCTTTTCTTTTATAAGATTATGAGGAAGTGTAGTGTAAAGAGTGGAAAAATCGTAAGTAGACAGACTTGAAGCACGAAAATGTCTGGATTTCAATTTATTTAAAACCTCATTCGATTTTTTTATAGACCAAAACAGATTTCTTCCTGATCTTTCAAAGACTTTATAACAATATTTTATCCCATGCGTTTGAAAAGCAGTAAGACAGGAAGTTAATAATATAGAAAGTTCAGTGGTAGTGCAAGAGCTAGAATTTGCAATAAACCGTGCTTTGTAAGGTCTTTTATGAAGTTTTGGTAACCAGTATAGCGTAGCAAGCTTGTCTTGGCCTTCGGTAACACTCACAGCAAACTTGGTGGCTGGATGACAAATATGTTTATCTACTGCAACCCTCTCTTCAGCTAAAGGCTGAAGTTCATAGACCGTTCCCATCTATGGGGGACATAACAGTTGACCCCAAAGGAGTCGCAAAATTGTTGGACAAGCTCAACATACATAAGGCATCTGGGACTAACGGTCTGCATGCCAGGGTGCTTAAGGAATATAGTACTTAAATATCTCCCCTGCTGGCCTTTATTTTCAATCTAACACTTGCTCAGGGCACTGTTCCAGATGACTGGCGACAAGCAAACGTAACCTCGGTCTTTAAGAAAGGAGAAAAACATGATGCTGCGAATTACAGACCGGTGTCGCTCACATGCATCTGTTGCAAAACCCTGGAGCATATATAAGTAAGCAACATAACATTAACACGCACCTAGCCTCTGAAAGCATTCTTGCTGACTGTCAACATGGTTTTCGAAGTCGAAGTCTTGTGAAACTCAATTAGTTCAATTTGACCATGACATAGTGAGCAATCTGGATGGGGCCATTAATCGTGGCCACAAACAGACTGACCTGACTGTCATGGATTTTGCCAAGGCCTTTGACAAGGTACCTCACAGGAGGCTATTGTACAAACTGGACCATTGTGGGATAAGAGGATCCGCACTTAAGTGGGTTAGCTCATGGCTCTCTGGACGCACACAACAAGTTGTACTTGACGGCCAAGCGTCGGATCCAGTCCCTGTTTTGTCTGGTGTCCCAAAAGGTTCGGTACTTGGACGGGACCTTTTCTTGATATTTATTAACGATCTTCCTGATAATATCAGGTCATCTGTTCGCTTGTTTGCTGATGATTGTGTTTTGTATAGGAATATATATACTTCTTCTGACTGTCTTATCTTACAAGATGACCTGGATAGCCTAGCATGTTGGGAGGCCGATTTGCAAATGAAGTTCAATGTGGCCAAATGTCATTCAATGAGGGTGTCGCGGCACCCTCCAAACAAGCAGATTAAATTCAACTACTCATTACATCAGCATTCTTTGGAACATGTCCAGTCCGCAAAATATTTTGGTATCACCATTACTGATAATCTTGATTGGGGTCAACATATTTCTGTGATTACCTCTAAGGCAATTAGAACATTAGGGTTTCTTAGACGCAATTTGGCTTTTGCACCTCCGCAGACAAAGGATGTTGCATACAAAACCTTGGTTTGCCCTCAACTAGAGTATGCATCACCTGTTTGGCATCCCGATGTTAAAACTCAGGTTCAACAGGTTGAGAAGGTTCAGAGGACGGCTGAACGATGGACCTGCAGGCGATGGAACAGAAGTAGTGTTGGTGAAATGCTCAACGAGCTGATGTTGGAGGCCAGTCGCGATCAGTCCTCTTTAACCTTCTTTTATAAGATACACTCTGACACAGTGTCTCTCAATAAAGATAAATACTTGACCCCTGTGACTACTTCAACTCAAACAAGGGCATCAAAACTAAACAACAGTCAATATCTTTGGTACCAGGCCTATAGTGAAGCCCTGAAGAATTCTTTCTTCCCCAGAACTATTCCTCACTGAAACAGTCTTCCCTCCTCTGTGGTAAATGCCAAAACTGCAGAGGAGTTCAAAGCCCGCATGGTGTAGATTGAGACCCAGAGGTGTGCGTTTTATTACACCTCTAAAAGCAGATTGTAAATAGTCATTTTCTCACCTTGCCTGTGTAGACAGTCGGTGCATCTTATTTGCAGACTATGTTTTGGCCATACATGGGGATATTACTGTGATTTTGATTACATTCCTATATGTATTTCTTCTACCTAAAATAACATAACTTTTCATTTAGTTTGGTCGTTAAACATTTCCTTGTCGTAATTCGCTATGTAAATAAAGGGTTTAACAACTTTTGAATCATTGCGCAATGACAGTAAACATGTACATTGTTATGGACCTTATTTTCCAAAACTGTCTTCTGCCTCTTGTCTTTTTTTTTCCTTAGAAATTAAGCTTTTACGGCCACTCCAATATTGTTTCACCTATTTTAAGCCGAGTATTGACCAGGGGTTGTCGAAAATCGGAGTACCCGGAGCTAAACTTCCTCGCCTTCAGAGCTCTCGTCTTGTAACCGATACACAGATAACCGCTTAAACATTATTTTTTCTATCATATCACATCCATCTCTACCTGGATGTACATATTAAAGAACACGTGTCATATCCTTGAAATGGATATTATGTATAGTCTATACAATTCGAATGAGGTTTTAAAAAATTAAAATCCATACGTTTTCTTGCTTTTAGTTTTATACGTACGATAAACACTATACTTCCTAAGAATCTTATAAAAGAAAAAAAAAATAAAAAACTTAACACATGGTTTAATTGAATTGGCATATCTAGATAAGACGTCCTCTATCTTGCATGTAATGTTAGAAATGGTTTGTTTTCATTTGCAAATACCATAAAAACATATTATGGTCATGACAGAAAGCGTGAGAAACCCTCACTTTTATACTTGACATCATTTATATAAGATTTGATACTAATTTATTTAGATAAATTGTGAATATGTCGATGGGTACGAATTGTGCATCCGAATTGTTACAGATTTGTTCGTTTTTATGAAAGAGATTTCTTGATGTCCATTTCCGTTTAAAACAATCTGAAATCATTGAATCATATAGCTTGGCTCCATGATATTTGGATGCTTTATTAACTAATTATAATACCAACTTTTATGGGTTGATTAGTCAAATACATCTCACAGAATTCCTGTTAAATAAAGCAATTTCTACTCATGTCGAAGTCCCAGTTTTAGATTTACATTTATCTATTGTAGATAGGCGTTTTTTATGTTATGGTTTGTCTTTGAGTGTGTATATCGCTTATATTATTTTGGTTTGGATAGCCAATGGGCCGTGTTGCAGTGTTGCAGCTGGTGTTTGGCCGTGTGGCGGCCGTAAAACGTCTCCCCGTATATCAACCATAGTGCAGTTTATATTTTACTTTTGATCCTTTGAGATCAGCGTGAATATTCTGAGAAATCAGAAATAGATTATTGGTTTAGACTCATATTCTAGACAGGTTTTTTAATTATTTGGACCCCATTTTGATTTATATCAATCTCTGAATCAACTGCCTAGTCGAAATTCGCTAAATTGCAGTATGTTTCCTCTGGCTTTCTTTGCCGGATCATTACATGTTACTGATGAGGCTTTATTAGCCGAAACTACGTAGTATGGCCCATCTTTATTCTTATGAATGTGTTCAATGCTCTTAAAGGAACTCATTTTTTATTTTGATTGTGGGAAAGTAACTATCCTTTTGACTTTCCGCTACTGATGTTTCCATTAGGGTCTTGTTGTTTTTCAGGTTTGTGCTTCTTTCTCTTTGGTGTCTCTGATGGGAGCTGTGGGTTAATTGTATCGATTCCTGATCATTGCCTTCTCTTCTATTTTGTTTCTTGCAAATTTAATGACAAACACGATGATTTTGCTATTGCGATTGTAAATTTTCCTATCTTGATGTTCCTCGTGCGCCATACTACGGTTATTATATTTCGCAATTATTTCGACTTGTCATAGTGTCTTGTCAACTTCAACACCCGTAATTAACTCTTTACTGCTTAACTTCTTAATAAATGTCATTCCGATTTAGCTTCTAAATTCAATGTTAGTCTTAAAATCTCTCTTACAAAACGGCCTATCAAAACCCGAATTCAATGTTGACAACTTTTTAAAAATTCCGGAAAAAAGTATATGCTGGTATATTTACATTTCCAGTGTAAAGTCTAATGTAAACTTATAGAAAACAATTGCATCCATACTTCCATGAACGCATCGAATCACATGATTTCAGTGACGTTAAGTGACGTCATTCTAAACCATTGTTCTCTACGGGCGCTGATGACGTCAACGCTGATCTGCTCTTTGTAGAAAAACAGCGTGTACATGTTTTTCAGCTTTCAAATTTATGCAAAATTGCAAAATTTATGATAAATGCGATGACTTTGATTTTGAGATTGTAAATTTTCCTTTTTTGGATGGTGATGTTCCTCGTGCGCCATCCTATGGCGTTTATATTTCGCAATTAATTCGATTTGCTAGAGTGTGTAGTCATGTAACTGACTTCAACACTCGTAATAAATTATTAACGGCCAAACTCCTTAATCAGGGTTATCGGTACCATAAACTACGCAAAGCCTTTTCAAAATTTTATAGACGCCATTCTGATTTAATTTCAAAATTCGATATTGGACTTAAATCTCTTCTGCAACAAGGTCTATCGGAACCCGAATTTTATGGTGACTTAGTATATAAATTCAGAAAAATATATAACCGCAATGACTTCAGCACCCAATTTCGTAAAATCATTCTTCGATATAAAAAGATTGGGTACAACATGGATATTATACGACAGACTGCATGCATGGTAGTTAACCCAATCATGGTTGGCAACTTTGCTTCCCTCATTAATTGCACGCCGGTGGGTCAGGCCTCAGATTCTATGACGGCTCCAACGTAAAGGCTTATTGAATATTAGAGAGATAATGTTGGTTGGTGCCTGATGCTCTGTCTCTGGTCGGGCTCATCGGAGTTTAACTGTTGGTTTTCTTTTGCTCCAGCATTTCAGTGGTTTCTTGCTGTCGAGCCCTCACCGTTGTCTCACCTCTGTGGTTCTTTGATTTTTGTGTTCACGGAGATGTTGCACTGATGAGTTAGGAGGCCTTCATGCGGACTGAACAAATTATTTGTCTAAATCGCGACGGAAGTAAGGGCGAGGATTGTGGCCACGTAAAATCGATTTAAGCCCCCCCCCCCCCCACAGTGGAAATCTTCCACTGGCCGTTCCGGGGCGGCTCTTCTGTGGCGATTTATTTATGTTGTTGTTTGTTACTTAATGTGTGTATCACTTGTGTCTTTTGGTTTTGGATGGCCATATGGCCATTTTGTGGGAAAGTAACTGTCCTTATGGCCTTCCTTTGTTTAGGTTTCCATTATGGTCTGGTCGCTTAATGTTTGTATTTCTTTCCTTTTGGTGTCTTTTATGGGTGGAGTAAGTTAATTGTATCAATTCCTGATCTTTGTTTTACTTTATATATTTTTTGGTTTGGTTTGGATATTCCATTTGCCATTTTTGTGGGAAAGTATCTGTCGTTTAGGCTTACAGCTAGTAATGTTTTCATTAGGGTCTGGTTATTTCATTTTTTGTTTTGTCTTTCCTCTTTGCGACTCTGATGGGGCTTTCGGATAATTGTATCGATTCCTGATAAATGACTTCACTTCTACGTCTTCAAACAGTTTTTATGTGTCATGAAAGTAGCTGTTGTCAAAATACCCAAGCCATAATCTGAACTCATAAATCCGTAAACGAAAGACGAATCAGAATGTTAAGACCAACAGGCATGGACCCAAATGGTTATACAAGGCGTCCATGCTTTATTTAATTTGTCTATTTGCCTAAACGAAAGAAATGACAGATATTGATAAACGAGTTACAGTTATTACAAACAAACATCTAATTTTATAAATTAGATTTATCAATATATGAATGAAAATATCATCGGAAATTGATTTAATCAGTGAACTGAAAAACAATAAATATCTTTCTTTCGAAGGAATGGTTAATAAAGGCTTTCACTTATTCGATTATACATGTATTTATTCGAAGGAATAACCGTGTACAATAATATATATTCTGTATACATTTGCAGGGTGGTAGATTGTTTTAGTATAATATTAACAGTCAAAGCATATTTTTAGGTGGGAGACATAATGGTGAAATGAAATGTCAATAGGAAATTTTAGGCACATTTTGAGCTGATTCCCTTGCCTTTTGGTCTCTATATATAAAATTTGGCATAGCAACAAAATCTATTATTCGAGAATGCAAAGAAGCAGGAAATATTAATCTCTTAATTTAATCCATATATATGACGGAAGAAATAACACAAACCATGGAGGTCGTGTGATTAGCAATTTGTGGTAGATAGAAACTCTCAGACTAGAAAGAAAAAGTCACGCGGGAAAGGCCTTGCCACAGCCCATCGGGGCTTGAAGAAATAGGTTGTTCTGCATGATGCTTCCATGCAGAGCTGAAACCGACCGCACATTAGTACTGGTAAACCGCTTAGAGGGTCTAAAAATAGAAGTGGAGGCAATGATCAGAAATCGATACAATCAACCCACAGCTCCCATCAGAGACACCCAAGGGAAAGAAGCACAAACATGAAACAACAGACCAAATGGAAACATCAATAGCGGGAAGCCAAAAGGACAGGTAATTTCCCCAAAAATGGCCAATAGGCTATCCAAAATAAAGTAATATAAACGACAAAAACACCCAAAGCCAAACCATAACTAAAATAAACCGCGGCAGAAGAATCGCATTGGAACGGTCAGCGGAAACGAATTCGACTGGGGGCTTAAATCGATTTTACGTGGCCACAATCCTCGCCCTTACTTCCGTCGCGATTTAGACAAATAATTTGTTTAGTCCGCATGAAGGCCTCCCCCGGAAATGTGGTGCGAGATGGACCGTCCATGCATATAAACCCTACTGGTTTCATTGGGTGGCAGGGCTTGAGATGTCATTTCATCTCAATGTCGGATAAAAGTCCCACCAAATGGGAAGGAACGTCTCAATAATGGCGTATACCGTGTTAACGGGGACGTAAATCTACAATGAAACACACTCAGGAAAGGCCACAATCAAAGAACGCGGCAATCTGAAGCCAACCGTTTCTTCGTCTGTAAACGATAGACGTTTTTCTGTAGTTAACATGTCCGATATGTAAATCTACGGAATTTGATATATGTGATAACCTGGCATACTGCAAATTGTAAAATGCAGTATGTCGAGCAAACTAATCGCATGTCAAAAACACGATTTAACGAACGCTATCGTAGAATGAGTAAGCCTAAAAGAACTGACACTTTCCTGTACCGTCATTTCAGACGTACAGGTCATTCTATTAAAGATATTTCTATACAGCCAGTGGAAAAAATTATTATGATGTAAATTCTACAGCCAGGTTTAGAATTATTAAACGGCATTAAACTGAGTTAAAATGGATTAAATTATTACAGACACCTTTTCCATTGGGCTTTAATGACAACATTTATCATGAGGGTAATATATCTAAAATTCCCGACTTTGATATTTTCTCGCTTCTGGACTGTCGAAAGCGTAAAACTAGATCGCACGGAACCAGCAAAAATGGTAATAATAAACATAAATTACGTGCTTTTAAAAGAAACAGTACCAGACTGAAGTGACTGTCCATCATATTATTGAATCATGGACGCCAACCAATGCTTGCTTTTTTAAGCTCATTGCCCATTTCGGTATCACGGATTCTGGATACCGAGGCGAATAAATTCTACGATAGTTCTAATCAGTTATACGACGCTGCTCTTTTAACTAGAGGGTATACTCAGCATGCTCTTCGTCCTTTCATCGATTCTGAAATTAATCACAAACGTCATTACATCAAAATATCCTTCATTATAGCCCCGCTTTGAAAAAGTGGGGCTATATTGGATTTGCCATGTCCTTCTGTCATTCCGTGATTCCGTTAATTTGTGTTGGCTCCATAACTTTGTATCTGCTTAACATATTTTCATGAAACTTCACACAAATGTTAAACACCATAAGACAATGTGCAGAGCGAAGGAATTATAACTGTGGATTGCCTACTTTTGGAGTTATTGCCCTTTGAACATTTTCCGTAATTCCGTAATTCCGTTAATTTGTGTTGGCTCCATAACTTTGTATCTGCTTAACATATTTTCATGAAACTTCACACAAATGTTAAACACCATAAGACAATGTGCAGAGCGAAGGAATTATAACTGTGGATTGCCTACTTTTGGAGTTATTGCCCTTTGAACATTGAAAAATCCATAACTTTGTATCTGCTTAACATATTTTCATGAAACTTCACACAAATGTTAAACACCATAAGACAATGTGCAGAGCGAAGGAATTATAACTGTGGATTGCCTACTTTTGGAGTTATTGCCCTTTGAACATTTTCCGTAATTTCGTAATTCCGTAATTCCGTGATTCCGTTAATTTGTGTTGGCTCCATAACTTTGTACCTGCTTAACATATTTTCATGAAACTTCACACAAATGTTAAACACCATAAGACAATGTGCAGAGCGAAGGAATTATAACTGTGGATTGCCTACTTTTGGAGTTATTGCCCTTTGAACATTGAAAAATGGCAATTTTAATTGTGTCCGCTTCATAACTCGAAAACCGTTTGAGATATTTTTAGGAAACTTCACACAAATGTTAAGCACTATGAGACGATGTGCAGAGCGCAGGAACCATAACTCTGCATTGCTTATTTTTGGAGTTATTGCCCTTTGAACATTGAAAAATGGCAATTTTAACAGTGTCCGCTTCATAACTCGAAAACCGTTTGAGATAATTTCATGAAACTTCACACAAATGTTAAGCGCTATGAGACAATGTGCAGAGCGCAAGAACCATAACTCTGGTTTTTCGTATTTTCTGTGTGTCTGTCTGTGTGTCTGTCTGTGTCTGTTAACAATTTTCGTGTCCGCTCCATAACTTTAAAACCCATTCACATATTTTCATGAAACTTCACACAAACATTAAACACCATGAGATGGTGTGCAGAGTGCAGGAACCATAACTCTGGATTGCCTAATGTTTGAGTTATTTCCCTTTGAATATTGAAAAATATCAATTTTAGCCGTCTTGCTCGATAACTCAAAAACCGTTTGAGATAATTTTATGAAACTTCACACAAATGTAAAGCACCATATTACGTGTGCAGAGCGCAGGAACCCAAACTCAGGATTGTCTACTTTTTCAGTTATAGGCTTTTGAATATTAAAAAATGGCAATTTTAACTATGTCCGCTCCATAACCGTTTCTGATATTTTCATGAAACTTCAAATAAATGAAAAGCACCTTGAGATGATGTGCAGAGTGCAGGAACCATAACTCTGGTTTGCCTACTTTAGGAGTTATTGCCCTTTGAACATTTAAAAAGGCAATTTTGACTGTGTCGGCTCCATAACTCACAAACCATTTGAGATATTTTCATGACACTTCACACAAGTGTAAAGCACCATGAGACAATGTGCAGAGCGCAGGAACCCTGACTCTGATAAACTTCAGCCTTAAGCTGTAGAGAGGGCTTTAGTTGATGACCACAATTGTCATTCAGCCACCAAGTTTGCTGTCTGTGTATAGAAGGCCACGACGAGCTACCTACGTTATATTGGTTACCTAAACTTCATAAAAGACCATGCAAAGCACGGTTTATTGCAAATTACAGCTCTTGTACCACCACTGAACTCTCCAAATTATTAACTTCATGTTTCACTGCCATCAAAATGCATGTGATAAAATATTGCGACAATGTCTTGGAAAGATCAGGAAGAAATCTGTTTTGGTCTATAAAAAAAATATAATGAAGTTTTAAATTAATTGAAATCCAGGCGGTTTCGTGCTTCAATATGTTATATAAAAAGGTATATTCTTCGGAAGCAAGGAATACACCACATAACTGAAAAAATATGGAGTCTACAAGTTTTCTGGACCAGACTAGCTAGCTTCGGCCAATTAGGCCTCATCAGTGACCCTCAGATATTTTCAAAATTCCACAATGGAATCAATGATCCCAAAAGACAAGAAAATATTATCTACACTATGATGTAGGGCAGGGAGACGTTTAACCGCCGCCACACATTCCCACACACCAGCTGTAGTGAAGTTAAATATGTTCTATAAAAGGGTTATCCTTATGAAGCAAGGACTACATCACAGAAGTAAAAAATATGGAGTGTACATGTTTTCTGGGCCAGACTAGCTAGTTTCGGCCAATTAGGCCTCATCAGTGGCCCTCAGATATTTTAAAAATTCCACAATGGAATCAATGATCCCAAAGGACAAGAAAATATGATCTACACTATGATGTAGGGCAGGGAGACGTTTTACCGCCGACACACATTCCCACACACCAGCTGTAGTGAAGTTAAATATGTTCTATAAATGGGTTATCCTTTGGAGGCAAGGAATACACCACAGAAGTAACAAAATATGGAGTGTGCATGTTTTGTGGGCCAGACTAGCTAGTTATGGCCAATTAGGCCTCATCAGTGACCCTCAGATATTTTCAAAATTCCACAATGGAATCAATGATCCCAAAGGTCAAGAAAATATAATCTACACTATGATGTAGGGCAGGGAGACGTTTTACCGTCACCGCACATTCCCACACACCAGCTGTAGCAAAGTTAAAGTTTGAATATGGGTCATGTCGGGTCAAAAAGTAGGTCAGTAGGTCAAATATTAGAAAAACATTGTGAATACTATAGAGTTCACAGGTTTGGTTCGATCGACATCAAACTTTCTCAGAATGATCGACTTGACCATATCTGGGTCAAGTTCGAATATGGGTCATTTTAGGTCAGAAAGAAGATCAGCAGGTCAAATCATAGAAAAACCTTGTGAATACTCTAGAGGCTACAGTTTTGGTCCGATCACCATCAAGCTTGCCCAGAATGATTATCTTGACAATATCTCAGTCAAGTTCGAATATGAGTTAGGTCGGGTCAAAAAGGAGGTCAGTAGCTTAGGTCAAATCATAAATCATAGAAAAACACTATGAACACACTAGAGGCTACAGTTTTGGTCCGATCATCATCAAACTTGCTCAAAATGATCATTTGACAATATCTCGTTTAATTTCGAATATGGGTCATGTCTGGTTAATGAGTAGGTTAGTAGGTCAGATTGTTGAAAAACCTTGTGAACACACTAGAGGCCCCAGTTTTGGTCCGATCATCATCAACCTTACTCAGAATGATCATCTTGACAATACATGGGTCAAATTTGAATATGTGACATGTTTGGTCAAAAAGTAGGTAAGCAGGTTAAATCATAGAAAAACGTTTTGAACACTCCAAGAGGCCACAGTTTTAGTCAAATCATCATAAAGCTTGCTCAGAATGATCATATGGACAATATCACAGTTAAGTTCGAAAATGGGTCATGTCAAATCAAAAAGTAGATCAGTAGGTTATTTTGTCATAACTTTTGAACCGTTTGAGATAGAGCCTTCTTATTTGGCATGTAGGTTCCTTGTGACAAGGGCTTCCCACTTATATAAAGATTTTACCTGTGATCTTGACCTGTGACCCACCTTATAGCTTTTGAACCATATGAGATAGAGCCTTCATATTTGGCATGAATGTTCCCTGTGACAAGGTTTTCTTAACCATGCAAAACGTTTGACCCATGACCTTGACCTTTGACCTACTGTTCCATAATTTTTGAAGCATTTGAGAAACAGCCTTCATATTTGGCATGTAGGTTCCTTGCGACAATGTTGCTTAGATGACCCTCTACCAAAAAAAGGCTAAAACGATCCCACTCAAATCAACAAAATGGCAACCGGAGCTTAAAATAGAAAACTATTGTAAATTTGATTCAAACGGAAACTCCACCTGAACCTTAAGGCCAATTTTGATTCAAAGTTTACAGGAATGTTGCCTAGGTTACTCTCTACCAGATAAGCTAAAATCACTCTTCTGATGAACAAGATGGCCATCAGAGCTAAAAATAGAATGTACTGGAGATAGTGACACACAGGTGAGCGAACCAGGGTCTTCTTGACTCTCTTGTGTGTGTGTTGGGGGGATTGTTGTCTTTCTTGTTTTCTCTGGAAAAATCCGTAGCAGCTTATCTTAATTGTTTCCTAATGAAAATGCTTTATCTTGACATATTTGTATTTATGACGCGAACAAGTCCGTGAAATGAACACCCCACTAAACCCAATTTACTTTGTAAAGAGAAACTTTGGGTTTAAGGGGGTAAACATTTTTTTTTTAATTCCGGATGTGCTGTGTTTGCCGGTACTTGTCCATCATCCGTTTCGGTTTCATAACTTTGGGTTGAGACACACTGATGAAGATTAAATATCAGAAAGGCCTCTGTGTCACTAAATTTGGTATAGTTACGCCTCATTTGCAGTATAAATGAGAAAAATATCATGTACTTTTATCATAAAAGTAGCTATTTTGGAGATGTGAAAAAATACACTATGTCACAAGGGTGTCTTATCGTGAAGAAATTTATTTATGATATGACGTCGCATTTGAGAGCTGAGACTGTAATAACGCCATGTAATATTTTCTAAAATTCATAGTGAATCAAATATGCAAATCAGCTAGATACGCCCCGTAACGTTACATGTACGACGTCCTTAACGACTTTGCGTTTACTAATTGCGCAATATTGACATTTTTGTAATCAATGGTGGATAAAAATGTGTTTTAAATGCTATATGATAAAGAGAATCTTGCATTCGTACTCATGTATTATTGAATTTATTGAACGGGTTGAGGAAAGGGGATAACTTGCGAGGCTTTCGTACTCATATATTACTGAATTTATTAAACTCGTTGAGGAAAAGGGATAAAATGAGCCTCGCATTTTATCCCTAAAAGGAATAAAATGAGCCTCGCATTTTATCCCTTTTCCTCAACTCGTTTAATTAATTCAATAATACATGAACACTCATGTGAAATCCTTTATATTACAGGCGTCACAGAACCTATACATGTGATTAAAAGAGGGAATGGAAGTATTTCATCGCCAGACTTGGATGGAGACGGATTTTATGATCATAACCTTGCTATACTATGGAGAATTGAAGTCCAAGTAGACTATGTTATTAGATTCCAATTTGACTACATCAATATAGAAATGTCTTTAAACTGTTCGAGAGATGGATTGTTGGTAAGTGAAACACAAATTCATCATTACGAAAACATTCCTATACAAATACATTGTAACCGTTATCGCCGAAAAAAAATGAAATTATTAAGAAGACAAAGTTTGATATTTTTCTTATTTCTGCTCTAAAATATAGATTGTGGGTATCCGTTAGAACCGCCTCGATCAAATATAGATTGTGGCTACTCTTTAGAACCGCCTCATCGAGGCGGTTCTAATGAGTACCCACAATCTATATTTTATAGCAGAAATAAGATAAAAAGGGTTTACCCCTATAAACCCCAGTTTTACTATATAAAAGTGGTGTTCAAGGGGGGGGGGGGGGGGGGCAAAATGTTATAGGCGTGGTTTCGTAATGTTCGGATTAGAGTGCAAATTAGTTCGGATTAGATTATTGAAACTAGTACGAAAATATCATTCAGGATAGGCTACAATCAATGGACGCAACCATATTAAGTTACCTGAAGAAAGTAAGCGACATTGACGCACACACAAGAACATCAGACGAAGCATTAACCGACGGTAAAAAGCCAATCGCCACCTATAAGCGAAACTGTTCTAACTTTAATATTTTATTTTTTTCAAGGAGAAACAAACTGTTTTTTTTTTATACAGCAACAAGAAATAGTCAGAATCCCAAATGTTAAAAATAGAAGTGGAGACAATGGTCAAGAATCGATACAATTAACCCACAGCTCCCATCAGAGACACCAAAATAAGTAAAATTAAAATTTTATGTAAGATTTTATTTTAAACATATGATCTGAAACGGATTTTTATAATTCTTAAAAATAAAGTTACAGTATTTTCGCACTTAAAATGGGGAAATCTGCATTGCATGTTACGTGCGGAACTATTGTAATTGCATTTTTTTTCACAATTTCATTTTGATGGATATCTTCAAGTAAAGAGTTTTCAAGTGTACAATAAATAAAATATCACAATGTGAGTCTGGATAGTATTTTATTTCTTCAGTATGCCAAAGAAAGATGATTGTTTTCCGAACATTCCATTAGAATGTTTGCCTGTTCCCATACACCATTTTTCATGAGCATGATAGTTTAACTGTTTTAAAATTTAAGGTTCTCATTTCATTGCATGTACGTTGATTATTTCAGCCTTTATAGAACAAGAAAATATCTGTAGAGTTATACCTGTTGTATGCCCCTCCACGAAGTGGGGATGGCATGTAGTTATGTCTTTGTCTGTACCTAAGTATGTATGTACGTACGTCACCCTTTGTATTACTCCAGTTTTCTCCGGAAGTCCTCCTACAGTATTTGATGCAGTGCATTGAAATTTGCAACATAGTTCATACATGC
This sequence comes from Lucinisca nassula, assembly GCA_963580285.1. NCBI lineage: Eukaryota > Metazoa > Mollusca > Bivalvia > Lucinida > Lucinidae > Lucinisca > Lucinisca nassula. The sequence continues at coordinate 115,548,328 of OY757024.1, forward strand.
ATTGGACATGTGCATAAAGGTAACATGATTCTGATCCAGCCCCTTATTGCAGAATCAAGTCCCTTTGAATGACTTAAACACTTTGACCATATGGGTAGCATAGAATGTTAAATAGTACTATTTTTGGTATGTGCAATTCTTACAGTATTTGATGCAGAGCATTGAAACTTGCAACACAGTTCAGAAAAAAAAAAAAAACATATTACGTGTGCATAAAGGAAACAAGATTCTGATCAAGCCCCTTGTTGCAGAATTATGTCCCCTCGAACGACTAACCAGTTTGGCCATATGTGTAGCATAGGAGGTTAAAAAGTACTGTTCTCCCCAAATTCACACAACGTATTTGAAGCCGAACATTGAAACTTGCAACACAGTTCAGACATGCCTTGAACTGTAAATGTGCATACAGGAAACAAGATTCTGATCCAGCCCCTTGTTGCGGAGATATGTCCACTTGAACGCCCTTCATGCGGACTGAACAAGTATTTGTATAAATCGCGGAGGAAGTAAGGGCGAGGATTGCGGCCGCGTCAAATAGTTTGACCCCCACCCTCTCCAAGTGGAATTCGTTTCAGTGACCGCTCCAAGGCGGTTCTCCTGTCGCGGGGTATTTTTTGTTATGGTTTGTATTTGAAGGTATGTATCGCTTATTTTGTTTGTTTAGGATAGCCAATTGGCCATTTTGTGAGAAAGTAACTATCCTTTTAGCTTTCCGCTATGGATGTTACCATTAGGATCAAGTTATTCATGTTTTGTGTTTATTTATTTTTGGTGACTCTGATGGGAGCTGTGGGTTAATTGTATCGATTCCTGATCATTGCCTTCACTCATATTTTGATGCAGTGCATTGAAACTTGCAACACAGTTCATACATGCATTGAACATCATCATCTATGCATAAAGGTAACGTGATTCTGATACAGCCCCTTATTGCACAATCGTGTCCTCTTGAAAGTATTAAACAGTTTGGCCAGACGTGTAGCATAGGATGTTAAACAGTAAATTATTGTCTCCTCCTCCTACAGTATTTGATGCAGAGCATTGCAGCTTGAAACAAGTTCAGTCATGCATTGGACCCGTGCATAAAGGTTACGGGATTAGGTTCCGGCCTGCTGTTGCAGAATTATATCCCCTTGAACGACTAAAGATTTTCGCCACATGTTTCTTGGAGAATGTTGCATTTTCTAGTTTAGTTTGTGTTCCTGCCTACTGCATATGTCAAGCAAATTACTCATCTAGTGAGGCATATGGTGGGGGCATTAATCTACTTTTGTGGTTGTTTTGTTTTTATGCCAGCCACCGAGAATCTTTGACTCGGGGATGGGGGATATAGTATTTGCTTTGTCTGTTTGTTTGTCTGTCCGTCACAAAAAAATTAACCTTGATCATTACTTCAAAAGTATTTGATCTAGCCCCATGAAACTTCACACACTTATTCACCATCACAAGGGCTACATTCTGATCAAGAGCCATAACTCTGTTATTAATGTGGCTGAATTATCTCCATTTGAAATGTTGCAGTTGTCTGTTTGTTTGTCTGTCCGTCACAAAAACTTTAACCTTGACCATAACTTCAAAAGTATTTAACCTAGCCCCATGAAACTTCACACACTTATTAACCATCACAAGGGATATATTCTGGCCAAGGGCCATAGCTCTGTTGATATTTTTGGCTGCATTATCTCTGCATTATCTCTTGAAATTTTGCAAAAAACTCAGAAATTGGCTCCAACGGGGCGGTGGGGGGGGGGGGGGGGGCTGGGGGTTTATTGATCACCTATAGTGACAGCTGGGTTGCAATTGCATTTGTTTTCTTTCTTGGATGGGGATGTTCCTAGCATGGCATCCTACGGTGTTAACGTTTTGCAATTAATATGATTTGCCAGAGTGTCTATTCATGGAACTGACTTAAATTGTTAACTGCTTAACTTCTTAATCAGGGTTACCAGTATCATAAACTACGTAAAGTAGAAGTAAACCAAAGATCAGGAATCGATACAATTAACTTACTCCACCCATCAGTGTCGACGGGGACGTTAAACCTAAAATCAAACAATCAAATCCACCAATCAAAGACACCAAATGGAAAGAAACACAAACATGAAGCGACCAGACCATAATGGAAACCTAAACAATGGAAGGCCATACGGACAGTTACTGTCCCACAAAATGGCCAAATTGCCATCCAAAATAAAAAAGACACAAGTGATACACACAGTAAGTAACAATCAACAACATAAATAAACCGCCACAGAAGAACCGCCTTGGAACGGTCAGTGGAAAGAATTCCAGTGGGGGGGGGGGTGCTTAAATCGATTTAACATGACCATAATCTTCGCCCTTACCTCTGTCGCGGTAAACACTAATATTGTTTAGTCCGCATGAAGGCTTCCTAACTCATCAATGTAACATCTCCGAGAACATAAAAATAAAAAAAAAACTACAGAGATGAAACAAGTTTGAGGCTCGACAGCTTACAACAACAGGATTGCTGGAGCAACAGAAAACCTACAGTTAGACTCCGAGTAAAGCCTTCTCCAAGTTTTAAAGGCGTCATTTCGATTTAGTTTCCAAATTATATGTTCAATCGGAACCTGAATTGTATGGTGATTGAGTACGTAAATTCAGACAAATATATACTTTGGTGTCTTTTATGGATGGAGTAAGTTAATTGTATCAATTCCTGATCTTTGCTTTACTTCTACTTTCAATGACTTCATTGCCCAATTTCGTAAAATTATTATTCGATACAAAAAGATCGGGTACAGCATAAAAATTACACGGCAGACAGCATGCATGGTAGTTAACCTAATCACAGTTGATAACTTTGCTTCCCTTTTTAATTGCACGCCGGTGGATCAGACCTCAAATTCTATGACCGTTTAAGCGTAAAGGCTTGAACGGAACGAAGTAAGGGCAAAGGAAGTAGGGGCGAGGACTGTAGCCACGTAAAATCGATTAAAGCCCCCAAGTGGAATTCGTTTCTGCTGACCGTTCAAAGGCGGTTCTTCTGTCGCGGTTTATTTTTGTAATGGTTTGTCTTTTGGTGTTTGTGTCGCTTATATTATTTTATTTTCGATAGCCTATTGGCCGTATGTGGTGCAGTGGTAAAGGATCGGAGCTGAGATCGAAAGGTAGCCAATTCGATCCCCACAAGCACCACGTGTTGTTTCATTGAGCAAGAAACTTTATCCACATTGCTTAGTACCGATTCCTACGCAGGAAAAGAAGGTCACATGGAAGATTAATACTAGTACTAAATGAATAAGGTCGGTTATTAATTATTATTATTTTATTATTATCATTTTGTGGGAAAGTAATTGTCCATTTGGATTTCCGATGTTGATGTTTCCATTGGGGCCTATTGTTTCATATTTGTGTTTCTTTACCTTTTGTGTCTCTGATGGGAGCTGTGAGTTAATTTTATCGATTCCTGATCATTGCCTCCTCTTCTAATTTATTAAAAAAATGTTGGTAATGTTGGTTGGTATCTGATGCACTGTCTCTGGTCGGGTCCCTCGGGTCTAACTGTCGTTTTTAATTTGCTCCAGTATTTAAGTTATTTCATGTTGTAGGGTCCTCAGCTTGTTTTATCTCTGTAGAAGTTTAGTTTTTATGTTATTGGATATGTTGCACCAGTGAGACCCCCCTCCGCCAACAACCCAGTGAAAAACTTTCAACTGGCTATTCCAAAATGGTTTCCTGCCGCAGTTTTTTTTTTGATATAGTTCATCGTTGGATTATATATTTTTATTTTTGATAGCCATTCGACCAATTTGTGGGAAATTAACTGTCATTTTGGCTTTTCGCTTTTGCTGTTTCAATTAGGGTAATGTTTGTGTTTCTTTCTATTATGTGTTTCTGATGGGTGGTGTGGGTTAATTGTATCGATGTCTGCTCATTGTCTTTGCTTCTGTGTTTTAACTGTATGGTCTGGATCATTGATGCACACAGAATACTCAAGTTTTGTTACCTATTACAAATTGTATCTAAAATAAAATATATGATTAATTATATACATGCCTCTAAAGCATACTTGCGTTGTTTCTTTTCCTCAATCTTGACTTAGCATTTTAAAACTAGTGAATAAACGCATTTCTTTCTATTCTCAAAATACTAACTTATTACCTCCAAAGCCTTAGACGTCTTTAAGTAATCTTAAACTAGGTATTCAAGAATTTCATAAGAAGTTTGTTTTGGCCCCTGCAGACAAGGCCGCTAACAACGTCGTCGTTGCATGACGGTTCCACTATGTTAACACGCTTAAGCAGGAGCTTGGTGGTACTAAGGCCTATGAACTTCAGCCTTAAGCTGAAGAGAGAGCTATAGTAGATAAACATGTTTGTCATTCAGCCACCAAGTTTGCTGTGTGTGTTAACGAAGGCCAAGACAAGCTTCCTACGCTATACTGGTTACCAAAACTTCATAAAAGACCTTACAAAGCACGGTTTATTGCAAATTCTAGCTCTTGCACCACCACTGAACTTTCTAAATTATTAACTTCCTGTCTTACAGCTATTAAAACGCATGTGATTTAATATTGTGATAAAGTCTTTGAAAGATCAGGAAGAAATCTGTTTAGGTCTATAAAAATTCGAATGAGGTTTTAAATAAATTGAAATCCAGACATTTTCGTGCTTCAAAGTAGAAGTAAAACAAAGATCAGGAATTGATACAATTAACTTACTCCATCCATAAAAGACACCAAAGGGAAAGAAATACAAACATTAAGCGACCAGACCATAATGGAAACCTAAACAAAGGAAGGCAATATGGACAGTTACTTTCCCACAAAATGGCCATATGGCCATCCAAAATTAAAAGACACAAGCCTGTCTACTTACGACTTTTCCACTCTTTATACTACACTTCCTCATAATCTTATAAAAGAAAAAGCTTAATGATTTAATTGAATGGGCTTTTCACAGAGAAGATTCTATCTTGCATGTAATGTCAGAAATTCATTTTTCACTTCTAAAGAACATAAGAATTATACACTTTGGTAATGTCAGAAAGTGTGTGATGCCCTCACATTTCTACTTGACAATATTTATACTAGATTCGGTACTAAGTTATTTAGACAAATTGTGGGTATTCCGATTGGTACGAATTGCGCACCTCTTGTGGCTGATCTGTTCTTGTATTTATTGTTATTAAAGAGACTTCATGTTGTCGCATTCCATTGATAACCAATCTGAAATTATTGAAGCTTTTAGCTCCACTTCCAGATATTTAGATGATTTATTAAATATTGATAATACCTATTTCGATGGTTTGATCAGTCAGATTTACCCCCAAGAACTTCAGTTAAATAAAACAAATTCTTCTGATACCTAGGCCCCGTTTTAGGATTTACATCTGTCTATTGTAGATGGATTTGTTTCGTGCAAAAGTTATGATAAACGCGATGACTTTGATTTTGAGATTGTAAATTTTCCTATTTTGGATGGTGATGTTCCTCGTGCGCCATCCTATGGCGTTTATATTTCGCAATTAATTCGATTTGCTAGAGTGTGTAGTCATGTAACTGACTTCAACACTCGTAATGAATTATTAACGGCTAAACTCCTTATTCAGGGTTATCGGTACCATAAACTACGCAAAGCATTTCCAAAATTTTATAGACGCCATTCTGATTTAATTTCAAAATTCAATATTGGACTTAAATCTCTTCTGCAACAAGGTCTATCGTAACCCGAATTTTATGGTGACTTAGTATATAAATGCAGAAAATTATATAACCGCAATGACTTCAGCACCCAATTTCGTAAAATCATTCTTTGATATAAAAAGATTTGGTACAACATGGATGGTATACGACAGACAGCATGCATGGTAGTTAACCCAATCACGGTTGGCAACTTTGCTTCCCTCTTTAAATGCACGCCGGTGGGTCAGACCTCGGATTCTATGACGACTCCAACGTAAAGGCTTATTGAGAACTAGAGAGATCTAATTCAAGGTAATGTTGGTTGGTGCCTGATGCTCTGTCTCTGGTCGGGCCCAACGGAGTCTAACTGTTGGTATTCTTTAGCTCCAGCATTTCAGTAGTTTCTTGCTGTCGAGTCCTCACCGTTGTCTCACCTCTGTGGTTCTTTGATTTTTTGTGTTCATGGAGATGTTGCACTGATGAGTTAGGAGGCTTCATGCGGACTGAACAAATTATTTGTCTTAATCGCGACGGAAGTAAGGGCGAGGATTGTGGCCACGTGAAATCGATTTAAGCCCTCCAGTGGAAATCATTCCACTGACCGTTCCAAGGCGGTTCTTCTGTGGCGGTTTATTTATGTTGTTGTTTGTTAATGACTGTTTGTATCATTTGTGTCTTTTTATTTTGGATGGCCATATGATCATTTTGTGGGAAAGTAACTGTCCTTATGGCCTTCCTTTGTTTAGGTTTCAATTATGGTCTAGTCGCTTAATGTTTGTGTTTCTATCCCTTTGGTGTCTTTGATGGGTGGAGTAAGTTAATTGTATCGATTCCTGATCTTTGTTTTACTTCTACTTTTCATGTTGTCGCTTTCCATTGATAACAAATCTGAAATTATTGAAGCTTTTAGCTCCGCTTCTAGATATTTAGATGATTTACTAAATATTGATAATACCTATTTCGATGGTTTGATCAGTCAGTTTTACCCCCCAGAACTTCAGTTAAATAAAGCAAATTCTTCTGATACCGAGGCCCCGTTTTTGGATATACATCTATCTATTGTAGATGGGTTTGTTTCGTGTGAAATTTATGATAAACGCGATGACTTTGATTTTGAGATTGTAAATGTTCCTTTTTTGGATGGTGATGTTCCTCGTTCGCCATCCTATGGCGTTTATATTTCGCAATTTATTCGATTTGCTAGAGTATGTAGTCATGTAATTGACTTCAACACTCGTTATAAATTATAAACGGCTAAACTCCTTAATCAGGTTTATCGGTACAATAAACTACGCAAAGCCTTTTCAAAATTTTATAGACGCCATTCTGATTTAATTTCAAAATTCAATATTGGACTTAAATCTCTTCTGCAACAAGGTCTATCGGAACCCGAATTTTATGGTGACTTAGTATATAAATTCAGAAAAATATATAACCGCAATGACTTTAGCACCAAATTTCGTAAAATCACTCTTCGATAGAAAAAGGTTGGGTACAACATGGATATTATACGACGGACTGCATGCATGGTAGTTAACCCAATCACGGTTGGCAACTTTGCTTCCCTCTTTAATTGAACGCCGTTGGGTCAGGCCTCAGATTCTATGACGGTTCCAACGTAAAGGCTTATTGGGAATTAGAGAGATCTAATTCAAGGTAATGTTGGTTGGTGCCTGATGCTGGGTCTCTAGTCGGGCCCATCAGAGTCAAACTGTTGGTTTTCTTTTTCTCCAGCATTTCAGTGGTTTCTTGCTGTTGAGTCCTCACCGTTGCCTCATCTCTGTGGTTCTTTGATTATTTGTGTTCACGGAGATGTTGCACTGATGAGCTAGGAGGCCTTCATGCGGACTGAACTAATTATTTGTCTAAATCGCGACGGAAGTAAGGGCGAGGATTGTTGCCAAGTAAAATCGATTTAAGCCCCCTAGTGGAAATCTTTCCACTGACCGTTCCAAGGCGGTTCTTCTGTGGCGATTTATTTATGTTGTTGTTTGTCGTTACTTACTGTGTGTATCACTTGTTTTTTTTTTTTTTTTTTTTTTTTTTTTTGGATGACCATTTTGTGGGAAAGTAACTGTCCTTATGGCCTTCTTTTGTTTAGGTTTCCATTATAGTCTGGCCGCTTAATGTTTGTGTATTGCAAAAGAGACTTCATGTTGTCGCTTTCCATTGATAACCAATCTGAAATTATTGAAGCTTTTAGTTCTGCTTCTAGATATTTAGATGATTTATTAAATATTAACAACACTTATTTTTATAGTTTGATCAGTCAGATTTATCCTCTAGAACTTCAGTTAAACAAGGCAAATTCCTCTGATACCGAGGTCCCCTTTTTGGATTTACATTTATGTATTGTAGATGGATTTGTTTCTTGCAAAATTTATGATAAATGTGATGATTCTGATTTCGCGATTGCAAATTTGTTTTTTTTGGAGGGTGATGTTCCTCGTGCGACATCATACGGGGTTTATATTTCACAGTTAATTCGATTTGATAGAGTGTCTAATCATGTATCCGACTTCAACACTCGTAATTAATTATTAACCGCTAAACTTCTTAATCAGGGGTATCGGTATCATAAAGAACGTAAAGTAGAAGTAAAACAAAGATCAGGAATCGATGCAATTAACTTACTCCCCCCTTCAAAGACACCAAAAGGAAAGAAACACAAACATGAAGCGACCAGACCATAATGGAAACCTAAACAAAGGAAGACCATAAGGACAGTTACTTTCCAACAAAATGGCCATATGGCCATCCAAAATAAAAAGACTCAAGTGATACACACAGTAAGTAACAAACAACAACATAAATAAACCGCAACATAAATAAACCGCAACATAAATAAAGTAAAGCCTTTACTAAGTTTTATAGGCGTCACTTTGATTTGGTTTCAAAATTCAATATGAGACTTAAAACACTTCGGCTACAAGGCCTATCGGAACCCGAATTCTATGGTGACGTAGTATATAAATTTAGAAAAAGTACATGCCTGTAATGACTTTAGTACCAAATTTCGTAAAATCGTTCGTTGATATATAAAGATTGGGTACAACATCAATATTATAAAACAGACTGCATGCATGGTGGTTATCCCAATCACGGTCGGGCTTAAGATTATAAGACGGTTCCAGCGTAAAAAACATAAATGAAATTTTATTGTATTTTAGTATTCTCTATTTAGTTTGGCGCCTGATGCTCCGTCTTTGATCGGGCCCCTCGGAGTCTAACTGTTGGTAGTCTTTTGCTCCAGCAATTCTATTGTTGTATGCTGTCGAGTCCTCAACCTTGTTTCATCTCTGCAGTTTTTTTATTTGTATGTTCTCGGAGCTCCTCTTCTATATATTTAGATGATTTATTAAATATTGATAATACATATTTCAATGGTTTGATCAGTCAGATTAACCCCCCTGAACTTCAGTTAAATAAAGCAAATTCTTCTGATACCGAGGCCCCGTGTTTGGATTAACATCTATCTATTGTAGATGGGTTTGTTTTGTGCGATGTATGATAAACGCGATGACTTTGATTTTGGGATTGTAAATTTTCCTTTTTTGGATGATGATGTTCCTCGTGCGCCATACTATGGCGTTTATATTTCGACTGACTTCAACACTCGTAATAAATTATTTACCGCTTAACTTCTTAATGAGGGTTATCGGTACCATAAACTACGCAAAGACTTTTCATAATTTTATAGACGTCATTCTGATTTGGTTTCTAAATTCAATGTTGGACAAAACATTTCTGCAACATGGCCTATCGGAACCCGAATTCTAAGGTGACTTAGTATATAAATTTAGAAAAATACATGCCTGTAATGACGTTAGTGCTCACTTTCGTAAAATCGTTCGTCGTTATAATATAACGATTGGGTACAACATAAATGTTATACAACAGACTGCATGCATGGTCGTTCACCCAATCACGGTTGGTAACTTTGCTTCCCTCTTTGATTGCACACCCGTGGGTCGAGCCTAAGATTATATGGCGGTTCCAGCGTAAAAACATAAAGGGAATTTTATTTTAGTATTCTTTATGTGGGTCAGCGCCTGATGCTTCATATTTGGTCGGGAGACTCGGAGTCTAACTGTTGGTTTTCTTTTGCTCCACAATTCTGTTGTTGTATGCTGTGGAGTCCTCAACCTTGCTTCATCTCTGTATTTTTTTATTTGTATGTTCTCGAAGATGTTACACTGATGAGTATGGAAGCTTTCATGCGGACTAAACAAAATTAGTGTATACCGCGACGACACAACAGACCGCATGCATGGTGGTTAACCCAATCACGGTTGGCAACTTTGCTTCCCTCTTTGATTGCACATCCGGTGGGTCGGGCCTTACATTAGATGACGGTTCCAGCGTAAAAACAGAGATGGAATTTTATTTTAGTAGTCTTTATGTTGATTGGCGCCTGATGCTCCGTCTTTCAACGGGCCCCTCGGAGTCTAACTGTTGGTTGTCTTTTGCTCCAGCAATTATATTGTTGTATGCTGTCGAGTCCTCAACCTCGTTTCATCTCAGTAGTTTTTTGATTTGTATGTTCTCGGAGATGTTACACTGATGAGTTAGAAAGCCGTCATGTGGACTAAACAAAATTAGTGTATACCGCGACAGAGGTAAGGGCGAGGATTATGACCAAGTATAATCGATTTAAGACCCCAGTGGAATTCTTTCAACTGACCGTTCCAAAGAAGTAAAACAAAGATCACGAATCGATACAATTGATTTACTCCACCCATCAAAGACACCAAAGGGAAAGAAATACAAACATTAAGCGACCAGACCATAATGGAAACCTAAACAAAGGAAGGTCATAAGGACAGTTACTCTCCCACAAAATGGCCATATGGCCATCCAAAATAAAAAGACACAAGTGATACACACAGTAAGTAACAAGCATCAACATAAATAAACCGCCACAGAAGAACCGCCTTGGAACGGTCAGTGGAATGATTTCCACTCGGGGGCTTAATCGATTTTACGTGGCATCTTTTGTGGCGGTTTATTTATGTTGTTGTTTGTTACTTACTGTGTGTATCACTTGTGTCTTATTATTTTGGATGGTCATTTGGCCATTTTGTGGGAAAGTAACTGTCCTAATGGCCTTCCTTTGTCTAGGTTTCCATTATGGTCTGGTCGTTTCATGTTTGTGCTACCTTCCCTTTGGTGTCTTTGATGGGTGGAGTAAGTTATTTGTATCGATTCCTGATCTTTGTTTTACTTCTACTCTGTTTCGTGCAAAATTTATGATAAACGCGATGATTTTGACTTTGCGATTTTAAATTTTCCTGTTGGGTGTCGATTTTCCTCGTGCGCAATCCAATGGCGTTTATATTTCGTAATTTATTCGATTTGCCAGAGTGTGAAGTCATGTAACTGACTTCAAACTCGTAATAAATTGTTAACGGCTAAACTTCTTAATCAGGGTTATCTGTACCATAAACTCCGCAAAGCCTTTTTCGACTTTTATAAAGGTCATTCTGATTTAATTTCAAAATTCAATATTGGGCTTAAATCTAGTCTGCAACAAGGTCTATCGGAACCCGAATTTTATGGCGACTTAGTATATAAATTCAGAAAAATATATAACCGCAATGACTTCAGCACCCAGTTTCGTAAAATCATTTTTCGATGTAAAAAGATTGGATACAATATAAATGTTATAAGACAGACTGCATGCATGGTAGTTAACCCAATCCCTGTTGACAACTATGCTTCCCTCTTGAATTGCCCGCTGGTGGGTCAGGCCTAAGATTCTATGACGGTTTCAGCGTAAAGGCTTAGAGAGATCTAATTAAAGGTAATGTTGATTGGTGCCTGATGCTCTGTCTCTGGGCGGGCCCATCGGATTCTGTTGGATTTCTTTTGCTACATCATTTCAGGGGTTTCTTGCTGTCGAGTCTTCATCGTTGTTTCATCTGTGTATTTATTATTTGTGTTCACGGAGATGTTGCACTGATGTGTAACGAGGCCTTCATGCGGATTGAACCATTATTTGGCTTAATCGCGACGGAAGGGCGAGGATTGTGGCAACGTAAAATCGATTTAAGCCCCCCCCCCCCCAAGTGGAATTCGTTTCCGCTGACCGTTCCAAGGCGGTTCTTCTGTCGCGGTTTATTTTTGTTATCGTTTGTCCTTGTGTGTATGTGTCGCTTATATTATTTTGTTTTGGATAGCCTATTTGCCATTTTGTGGGAAAGTAACTGTCGTTTTGGCTTTCCGCTGTTGATATTTTCATTAGAGTATGTTGTTTCGTGTTTGTGTTTCTTTCCCTTTGGTGTCTCTGATGGGAGCTGTGGGTTGATTGTATCGATTCCTGATCATTGCCTCCACTTCTATTTTTCAAAATTATACATTTTATAAGACTATGTCACAAATGCTTATATGTGTCTGGGTGCATTGGTTTCCTAATGATTTTGACTTTTGTGGTCTTCAGCATTTGAAATATATCAATCTGTCAACTGAAAGGCGTTTGGTTTGTTGATACTGTTAGGAGATGTTCATCTGATGAGTTTGGAACAATTTCGCGCGGACTGAACAAATAAATCGCGTCGGAAACAAGGGCGTGGATTGCGGCCGCGTAAAATCGATTTAAAGGCACATTTTTCGATTACATAACACCCAAATAACCGTATATTAAAAAATCCAGTGTTGAGATAAAATACACGTTGGGTATGCTGGCTGCCATACAGGAAGGGGACCAAGTAAGGGTAATAAATTACCTAGGGATATGACTTTGACATAATGACATCTATTCATTTAAACATAGACACTTATTTTGATTTGCATGGAAGGAACAACATCATTTTTCTCCATTTTATATTTAGTGATCGTTATTTAAAATAATTATAACAGAAAATTCCTATTTAAATATATTGGCATTTTTTCTTCCACGAAAAATGTTTTTTTTTTCAGATTAAAATCCTGATATCTTTCTTATTTCTGCTCAAAAGATATATTGTGGTCCTCGTTAGAACCGTCTCGGCGAAGCGGTTCTGACGAGTACCCACAATCTGTTTTTCAGTGTGACTGGTCGTTAGAACTGCCTCCATGAGGCGGTTCTAACGAGGACATACAATATATATTTTTGAGCAGAAATTAGAAAAATAATGTATACGTTCTAAATCGGGGTTTAAGGGGCCCAAATAAAAAGGAACAATTTAAAACAATATTTTGTTGGAACCAATCTCTGTAAATTATACTATCACTCAAGTAGCCTTATTGAGCCCCCTAATAAACATATCCATTTGCTCATAATCACCTCATTATCACATAGATAAGATAATACTTTGATGTGCACTATGGTCCGATGGACATGTTTATTGGAGATCATTAGACAGGCCACCCCTTTTATATAAGGCTAAAAATGTGTCTTTAAGCCCCACACCCTCCCCCCAGTGAAAATCTTTTCACTGACCGTTCCCAGTTTGTACTTCTGTCGCGGTTTATTTTTGTTACGGTATGTCTTTGAGTGTATGTATCGCTTATGCTTTTTTTTTCGGATAGCCAGTTGGCCATTTTGTGGGAAAGTAACGAGTACCCACAATCTATGTTTTTTAACAGAAATAAGCAAAATAGCATACACCGCTGTAAACCCTAATTTTCCTGATTGAAAATGGAGTTTTGGGGGTCAAATTAATTAAGGCGTGTTTTCGTGATGTAAAATCCGGAATGAGTGTTCGAGAGCGATTACAATAAGCCTGAAGCTTTCGTCGCAATTAAGGGAATGGGAACACCTTAAGGGGAGTCAACACCTGCACAAGTACTTTTGTCTACCATTTCAATAGGGGTCAATCATGTACCATATACTATTATGCGATGCATACATGTGAACTTATTCTAATAAATATTGTTTAAACCAATATGTGTCAAATCTTAAAGGAATGATTTTGCTCCTGAGGAGCAAATTCTTTCCTTTTACAGTAGACCCCTTTTTTCCGCTGGACAGGGCTTATAGAAAGGCAAACAGGAAGTCCCGAAAGTTGTCTCACTTTGAAAAATGGCGGAAAATCAGCCAGGTGTTCCCATTTCCCTTAATCTAAAGTAAATTAGAACGAACTAACTGTAGCAATAATTGTCGCAGCCAAGTCAAACAGTTTCGACATGCTTTACTATATTTCAATCAGGATTGTAATATGTTAGTCCTGTTGCTAGAAAATTGCAACCAAATAGGACACTCGTCCATCTACGACGCTGAAAAGAATTTATAGAGACTTGGAAATTTAGACATAGAAAAAGATAGTATTGAACGGTCCAAGTTGCACGCACACACGACAAAACGTAAGTAGCCAAACAGAAAGCAAACACTTTGCTGATCATATTGCGCGGATAAGCAGGCTGATCTGCACCGTTGCTATTTTGAAAATGACAGAAACAGCATTTCTTGTGGCAATCTTGATTAAGATTACTGAATAGTAACCATATACGATGAGAACAAATGTTCTACTTTATATCTTTTATGTGTATGGGAGTCGGGCTTGTTTCGTTTGAGGTAGATTGTACACAACGCATGCGCTTTGAACAAATAGTGAATCCCATACCAGACACCGCGTTCTGTAGCGTTTGATATGGGTGTACAGTTTACCAATATCCCAAAGATAGAACACTTAGCAAACATGGTTTATCACAAGTCTGGTACACAGTTGTAAATGCCGAAGACAAAATGCCTTGTTGAAATACTTATATACGAGGGATGATCGATATGTTGTGAAATAAAAATGATGGAAACCCACAGCTCCAATCAGAGACACCAAATGGAAAGAAACACAAACATGAAACAACTAGACCCTAATGAAAACATCAACATCGGAAAGCCAAAAGACAGTTACTTTCCCACAAAATGTCTCATTGGCTAACATAGTCCCCTTCAGCATTTATACACTTTTGTCAGCGCTGTTTAAGGGTCTCAATGTCACTTTTACAGAAATCATATTCTTGGCTGTTTAGAAAGTCATTCATTGCATATTTGACGTCATCTTAAGACCAAAAGCGGGTTTAGGAAAAAGATTAAAGTCCGACGACGCGAGATCTACGGAACCCGGGAAGGGACATACTTTTTTTTATATTATTTGTGAACAAGATATTAAGATGTGCGAGCAAGATAATATCTTGTGCGCACAAGATCATATGTTATGCAAACAAGATATTATCTTGTGCGGACAACATAATTTATGTTGTGCGGACAGCATATTATCTTGTGCGGACAAGATATTATCTTGTTCACACAACATATTATCTTGTTTGCACAACATAGAGCTTTGGAAGTTGTGCGAACAAGATATTATCTTGTGCGGACAACATAATTTATGTTGTGCGGACAGCATATTATCTTGTGCGGACAAGATATTATCTTGTTCACACAACATAGTATCTTGTTTGCACAACATAGAGCTTTGGAAGTTGTGCGAACAAGATATTATCTTGTGCGGACAAGATAATATTTTGTTCACACAACTTAATATCTTGTGCGCACAAGATAATATGTTGTGCAAACAAGATATCTTGTACGCACAAGATAATATCTTGTCCGCAAAAGATAATATGATGTCCGAACAAGATAATATATTGTCCGCTCAAGATATTATCTTGTTCGCACAACATAATAAAAAAAAATGTCCCTTCCCGGGTTTCGTAGAGATCAGGTGAATAAGGCGGGTGCTAAAAAAATTTAAAGCCACAGGCTTTAATTAATGGCAGTCATATCCACGACAGACGGGTTGCTTCATGCGGACTGAACTAATTATTTGTCTAATTGCGACGGAAGTAAGGGCGAGGAATGTGGCCATTTAAAATCAATTTTAAGCCCCCCCCCCATTAGTCTCACTGACAGTTCCATGGCGGTTCTTCTTTTGCGGTTTATTTGTGTTATGGTTTGTCTTTGAGTAGATGTATCGCATATATTATTTTGTTTTTGATAGCCAATTCGACATTTTTTGGAAAAGTAACTGTCCTGTTGGATTTCCGCCATTGATGTTTCCATTAGGGTTTGTTGTTTCATGTTTGTGTTTTTTTCCCTTTTGGTGTCTCTGATGGAGCTGGTGTTTAACTGTTTCGATTCCTGCTCGTTGCCTTCACGTCTGTTTTGTGAACAGGAGCATTGTCCTAATGAAACAATACACATTTCGTGAGCTTTTTGCAGCCCTTAAGTGTAATATGTTCCCGTAACTGCGTCAGAAGTGAAGCATAGTATGTGTGATAGATTGTCTGTCCCTTTTGGAGATACCTTTCAGCAGAATACCGTCTGCATCCCAGAAAACCGATGCCATAACCTTCTCAGCTGATGGAACAGTATTTGCCGTCTTTGGCGGGGGTAATCGAGACTGTTCCATTGTTTCAATTGTTGTTATGGCCTTAGGAGTAAAACTCATCCATAGTGACAAATTACTGAAGAAAGTCGGCAGTATTTTATGTGCGCCTTGTTCACTTCTGATTAACTGTCAGAAGCCTATTGGGCCGAAAGCTTTCGTTTTGCAAGATCCTCTGTCAGAATATAATGAAATCTTTTCTGTGAAATACCAACTCCAATTGTTCTATCCCTTTTTGGGGCCCGTCTGTCAGTCATATCAATATCACGGATTTATTGACCATTTCTGGGGTACTTTCAAGGACGGGTGTCATCCTTAAGGCTCTGTCTGCCGCGCTTTAATTCTTCCACCCACCGTTGCACTGTAGCATATGGAGTCGCATCGTTCCCTACTGTTGCTATCATAACATTATAGATATCCTTAGATGTTGAAAGTTGAAGGAGAAAAGATCAGGAACTGCCACATTCAGACCAAAATATAGCTAGGAAAAGAAGTTAAAACAGACACGACAGCAAACAAAACGCCAAACAGGCAAATTGAGACAGCTCTTTCCCAGACATATGGTGACTCAGAATGTCAAACGCTAAATAAGAAATAGCAATAGACATAACGGGGACGGGGATAGGGTATCAGAATTACCAACATGGCAAACATTACTAATAACGAACTCCCAAAAAGGGGTTGGGAGAATCATAATCATCAACGTAAGAACATATATGATTAGGAAAATAATCGGATCTACTAATACAAAACTTGGAAAAAAAACATAGCCAAAGCATCGACTTGGAACGGTCAGTAAAATTACTGGTGGGTTTTAAGCAGTTTGACTGATATTCAGAAATGGGTGTGACAGATTTCTTTATTCAGCAAGAAGACTGGCACAGAAAGCATGTACACTATTTTACAGTTCTGTGGTGTATTCCTTGCTTCCAAAGAATAACCCTTTCTAGAACATATTTAGTTAAATTAACATAATCCCATCCCTCATCCTGACTTACACTGTGGTTCAACTAAAAAATTGTTTGGTCCATGTGAAGGTTTTCTAACTCATCAGTGAATCAACTAGGTAAACAAAAAATCACAATTAAAGCCAAGTTTACACAATGATGAGGACTCGACAGTTATATGCGCTGAGCCATCCGGTGCTGAACACAACGCCACAAAAACACTGGAGCAATAGAAAACCAGCAGTTGGGTCCCTTTGGAAAAGACATAAAAATCCGGCTACGACCAACTAATAAATGGCTTTAAGGCAAAGCAACCATAGAGTGAATCCCGATCCACCGGCGTGCAATTAAAGAGCAAAGCATAATGTCTGACCGAGATTGGGTCAAACACAATGCATGCAGACGGTTGAATAAATTTTATATTATATCCCATGCGTTTGTAACGTTAAATAGTATTATGAAATTGTTCCGATAAGTTAGATTTGCCTTTAGTTTTCTTAATCTGTGTATAAAGTCGCCAAATATCTCAGGTTGCGACATCCCCTGCAGCAAAAGTCTATTAAATCCAACCTTAAATTTAGAAGTTAATTGGTTGTGTTTGTTTGATTTGAGGTTTAACGTCCCCGTCAACACTGTAAACTAAAGGTCATTTTGGAGACGTTGCTTCCAATTTTGTGGGACTTTTACCCGACATTGAGATGAAATGACTTCTCGAGCCCTGTCGCCCAATGAAACCAATAGGGTTTATAAGCATGGGCGGTCCGACTCGTGCACACCCCTTTTCCTGCGCAGGCTTAGATCCTCTGTGCGGTTTACCAGTACTCGTGTGCAGGTCGAATTCAGCTCTACGTGAAAGCATCATGTAGCCCATATATTTCTTCAAGCCCCGATGGGCGGGGGCCGAGAAGTTAATTGGTAGCGTCAGCCATGAAACTTAGAAAATGCTTTTCGAAATTTAAAATATCGATATCCCTGATGTAGCAGTTTAGCAGTTAAACTTGTATTACGAGTGTTAAAATCAGCGACATGACTGGACACTTTTGCGAAGCGAATAATTTGCGAAATATAAACACCGTAAGATGGCGAACGAGGAATATCACATTCTAAAAATGGGAAGTATACAATATTAAAATCAAAATCATGGCCTTATCATTAATTTTAATTGAAACGAATCCATTTGAAATGTTAAAATGCAAATACAAAAACGGGGCTTCGATATCAGAATTATTAGCAATTGTTGTCAATATTTAAAAGATCGTCTAAATATCCTGAAGTAGAGGTAAAGGCTTCAAACCCGCCAGCTTGACTTTAGCTAGAATGTGAAGTCATAAAATCTCGTTTCCTAACAAAATAAAAATAAATCAGCTACAAGGGGAACACAGTTTTTACCCATTGGGATACTTACGATTTGTCTATATCATTTTCCTCCAAATCTTATGTAAATATTATATAAAGAATAAGATAAAGCGTCACACAGTTTTGCGAGACCAAATGTATACTTTTTTAGTTTTGACTTCTGTTCTAAGCACCGGGTGGCTCAGTGTGTCTGTCATTGTATGCAACTAAAGAAGTGCACCCTCTTTGAAAAAAAAATGCAATCAAATAAGTAAGTTTTTTTTTCTTTATCAAGTTATGAGGTAAAGTTGTGTAAAGAGTGGAAAAGTAATATGTAGACAGACTAGACCCTCGGAAACCTCATAAATTTAATTTATTAAGTACCTGAGTAGAATTATTTATAGAGCGAAGAAAAGTTTTACCTGATCTTTCATAGACAATTTCACAATTTTTATAATATGATTCGTAATAGGGGTGAGACACGAAATTAATAATTTAGAAAGCTCCGTAGTCGTACAAGATCTGCAGTTAGCAATAAAGAGGGCTTAGCATGGTCGTTTATGACGCTTTGGTAACCTATACATCGTGGGAAGCTTATCCTGGATTTCTTTAACATTCACAGAAAACCTTTTGGGTAGTTCGTTGCTTTGGCCATCAAAACCCTAAAAACTGACTTGTTTCATCTAATAGATCTGTTCGTAGGACATGGTACCATTCTGTTCCTGTTTTAAAGTGTTAATATATGTTAACCGTCAGACAACGACGACATTATCAGCAGCCTTATCTGGTGGATCCAAAACGTTATTCCCTATGAAATTCTTGGATACTGTGTTTCAAATGACGGAAAGTAGATTTAGGTTCTGGCGGTAGAAGATTGGTATTTTGGGAATAATAGTCAATACGTATATCAATAAATTGAAACCTGTAAGTTTTCAATTCTTTTAAATCACTATACTCAACACCTTCCCGCTTACACCAACGGTCGCCGAAAATGTTCAAAACAGAAGTGGAGGCAATGATCAGGATTCGATACAATTAACCAACAGGTCTAATCAGAGACACCAAAGGGAAAGAAACACAAATATGAAACAACTACTCCTAATGGAAACATCCATAGCAGAAAGTCAAAAGGATAATTACTTTCTCACAAAATGGCCAATTGGCTATCCAAAATAAAATGATATAAGCGACACAAACACCGGAAGACAAACCGTAACAAAAATAAACCGCGATAGAAGAACCGCCTTGGAACGGTCAGCTGAATCGAATTCCACTTTGGGGGGGGGGGGGACTTAAATCGATTTAACGTGGCCACAATCCCCGCACTTACTTCCGTCGCGATTAAGACAATTTAATTGTTCAGTCCGCATAAAGGTTTTCTAACTCATCAATGCAACAGATCCGTGAACACAAAAATTAATAAAACACAGAGATGAAACAACGGTGAGGACTCGACAGCAAGAAACCACTGATAGGCCGGAGCAAAAGAAAACAGAATCCGATTGGCCCGACCAGAGACAGAGCATCAGGTACGAACCAACATAAGCCTTTACGCTGGAACGTTCATAGAATCTGAGGCCTGACCCATCGGAATGCAATTAAAGAGGGAAGCAAAGTTATCAACCTTGATTGGGTTAACTACCATGCATGCAGTCTGTTGTATAACATTTATGCTGGACCCGGTCTTTTATATCGAGTGAGTGATATTTTGTTTATAGACACCTCAACCTATTGGTCATTTGGTGTCTGATAATTTTCTATAAGAATGTTTGGGATAATGAAAACTGTTAAGACATTAAAAATTTAGACTCAACGTAGCTATTTACAATTTATTAAAAATCTGGATTTCTTTAAGAAATGATAAAATCTGTTTATAATGTATTTGATTAAAAAGTTCAAATATGTTGTTAACATGATAAAATCTATCACGGATGATTCCAAAAATCAGCGCATTCAATTAAAATATGCTTAATGATGTAGTCTTGTGCGCAGGCTATGCATTGGGGCTTATCTATATTTTTTAAAATGAAAGAATGCGTGATATGAGTATGACCTATTCTACACCGGGTCAGTATGACTTGCTCTTTTCGATTATTGGGATAGCTATATGATTGAATAAAATTTGATTTGATTTCATGAAGTTTATTGAAATGTTGCTTATCCCATAAGTTCTGACAACGATTTTGTATATATTTTCGAATATGATGTTTAAAATCGGAAAAAGGAATCTTGATGGTAGCCGGCTGTTGATTTAATGCAGATTTAGCTTCCTTATCTGCTTCTTCATTTCCTTGAATGTTGATATGACTAAGAATCCAACAAAATAAAATGGTTTTTGTTGATGACAATTCAAAATAACGTTTGAAAATATGTTGGATCAATGGATTTGGATGATCTAAATGTTGAAGTGAGTCTAAAACAGAAAGAGAATCCGAGAATATAATGAATTTGTCATAGTCTGTATCTCTTATAGATATGAGAGCAACATTAATGACAGTAGCTTCAGCAGAAAATATCGAGCATTTATCTGGTAAACGAACATTAAAAGCTTCGTATCGGTTTGTGGCTGAGCATGCTACTTTGTCATCTTGTTTAGATCAAACTATATAAAAGGACATATAATTGTGATATTTAGAGGTAACCTCTAAAAATTTAGTTTTAAAAACAAGAGGGTTGGTTTCCGACTTTTTACTCTGATTAAGGTCGTGCAGAACTGTAGGAGGCTTTAAAGTCCATGGTTCCTTTTTAGAGGAAGAATACTTGGCAATATTATGTACATTTATGTCGGCCCCCTTAATGATAGGTTCCATTCGAAGACCAAACGGTTTAAGGGCATGAGGTCTGTTTTGATAAAATTGTTGGTATAAAGGATAAAATACATCGTTATAAGCAGGATTTTGAGGATCTGCAGCAAGTTTGGTAAAATACTGTAATGACAATTTTCTCTTCTGATGTATAACGATGGCTCGCAAGCCTCAGAATATAGACTTTCAACGGGTGATGTACGAAATGCACCCAAAGCTAAACGTAAACCCTGATGGTGAATAGTATCTAAACTTTTTAAGTATGATTTTCGAGCGGAACCATATACAATGGAACCAAAATCTAATTTGGATCGGATAAGTGATCGATAAAGGTTTAAAAGTGTACTTTTATCGCCTCCCAAATTCGTACTGGATATGACCCTCAGAACATTTAAGGCATTTGAACATTTTAATTTTAACGCCTTAATATGTGCTTTGAATGTCAGTTTTTTGTCAAAGACAACTCCAAGGAATTTCGCCTCTTCACACACAGGAATTTGTGAACCATAAATTTTTAAGAACGGATCATGATGAAGGTTCCGTTGTTGACAGAAATGGACACACTGAGTTTTAGTTTTTGAAAATTTGAAACCATTTTCTGTCGCCCATTTTTCTATTTTATTCAAATTTTCCTGGAGTTTCTTTTCTATAGTTTCCATGTCTTGTGAACGATAACAGATGAGAAAGTCATCAACATTTAGAGAACAGTTAATATCGTTGTCAAGACATTTAGTGATGTTATTGATTTTTATATTAAAAAGGGTTTGTGATAAGATGCTTCCCTGAGGAACACCCTGTTCTTGCTCGTAATTACCAGACAAAGTCTGACCAACTCTTACTTTGAAAGATCTGTTAGAAAGAAAGTTAGAAATGAAAATTGTCAAATGACCTCGAAGGCCAATTTTATGTAGATCTTTCATAATGCCATATTTCCATGTGGTGTCATACGCTTTTTCTAAGTCAAAGAATATGGCTACAACATGCTGTTTTCTAATGAAACCATTACGAATGAAGGTTTCTAATCTGACTAACTTATCGTTAGTGCTACGATTTTTCCGGAAACCCGTTTGATATCTGGAGATCAAATTAATTGCCTCCAAATACCAGACGAGCCTCTTATTGATCATTCTCTCCATAGTTTTACAAACACAACTTGTTAAAGCAATAGGCCGATAATTTGTAGGATTAGTATGATCTTTGTTTGGTTTTGGGATTGGAACTATAACAGCTTCCGACCAACATTTGGGAAATGTACCTTTTTCCCCATATAAGATTAAAAATGTCTAGAAGACATTTCTGAGAAGATTCTGGAAGATGTTTCAGAATTTGGTAGTGTATGTCGTCCGAACCAGCAGCTGAATCATTAGCTTTTTGCAAAGATTCTGAAAGTTCAGCTGTCGTGAAAGGAAGATTATATTTTTCGTCATTTTCAGACTCAAAATTAAGAAAGTTCTGTTCTTCCTCCGTTTTAATATTTTGAAATTTATTACTGTAATGTTCGGATGAAGTGTTGTGTTCAAAAGTTTCACCCAATTTATCTCCTATTTCCTTTTTAGTTTCGTATGTAGTGCCGCTAGTCTGAATGTGTGCCATTTATTTTTCTCAACATATTCCAGATCTTCTTCATCGGAGTTCGTGAATTTATTTTAGAGACGTACTTTTGCCATGATGTTCGTTTGGCTGTTTTTAAAGTACGTCGAGCTTTAGCTCGCATTATTCGTGTTGTATTTAAATTATCTGCGGTCGGTTGTCTGTTAAATTTCTTCAAGCTATTTTTTCTATTTTTAATAGCTTCTTTACAATCCTCATTGAACCAAGGCCTATTTTTCTTTGGATCTGTCGAGGATTTAGGAATACACTCGTGAGATATTTCTAAAAGCGATTCTGAAAAAGACATGATTGGATCAATTTCATTTGTAAAATTCTCAAATTGTAATTGATCTTCACAAAGTGTTTTAAATTTCTCCCAATCGGCTTTTTCAAATTCCATCTTGGTGGAGAAATGTCATTTGCTGGTTCAATTTCATTAATAATGATAGGAAAATGATCGCTCCTATGAAGGGCATCATGAACCGACCATTCATAATCTAAATAAAGGGATGGAAGACATATGGATAAATCAATGGAGGAATAGGTTCCATAAGCTGGATGTAAATATGTATGTTTATTGTCATTTAATAAACATAAATCATTCTCAGTGATGAAGTCTTCGATAATTTTACCTTTATCATTCAAATCTGAACAACCCCAAAGTTGGTTTTGTCCATTAAAATCACCCATTATTATAAAAGGACGAGGAAGTTGAAGGATTAAGTTTTCTAGATCATTCTGATCTAGATGGGATTGAGGCGGTACGTAGACGGAACAAACAGTAATGGATTTAGTCATGGACACTATTATAGCTTTTGCTTGTAGATTTGTAGTAAGATCGATTGAGCTATGAGGAGTATCAGATTTTACCAAGATGGAAGCTCCACCCGAGGCTTTTAAGCCATCGTTGTGGATATAATTGTAAGCCGAATAATTAGTAATGTTTATAATGTCAGACTGTTTTAATTTAGTTTCCTGAATACATAATATTTGGGGAGAAAATAACGATATAAGTAATAATATTTCATTGCAATTTGCTTTAATTCCTCGACAATTCCACTGAATTATTTTATTGTATTTTGTTTTATCCATGAGAAAATGAAGAGATTAATATTAATCACTGTCCATTTCTTGGTCTGGATCAAGATCCCGATAGCTATTTGCTATTTTGATAGGATCTGATCCTTTGTTGTCTGTTAGAAGTTTTGGTTTGGTGTGGCTTTGGCGATTCTTTTTTATCTTTATCCCTTGTTCGTGATGGTCTTGGCGTGTGTCCCGAGTGTGAACTGGGTTTTTCCGTGTGTTGAGATGATGATCTCGGTTTAACAGAAGCAGACGATTGTGATTTGCTAGATGCAGAAGACTGCGAAGATTGTGAAGATGATGATGTTGAAGCAGTTTGGGAAGAGTGGACAGGTGTTTTTTTTAATTCTTGGAATAATTACTTTTGAACTCACCGTGATTTTGCCGCCATTTTTATCCCATTGGCACGCTTTCTTTTCTGGTTTTGGAGCTGCAGATTGAAGGATTTGCGAAAAGGTAAATTCTGGTTTATTTTCAAACATTTTTTTTTTTTTGGCTTCAAAGTAAGTGGTGTGATTGGAAACTTTAATTTTCATGATTTCTTTCTCATTTTTCCAAATCTGACACTGATTTGATCTAGATAGATGGCTTTCACCACAGTTCACACAATTCTCAGCATTTTTGCATTGGCTGGTATGGTGGTCATGACCACCAGTACCGCATTTTTCACAAATTGATCCTGGGTCTTCGGGACATCTTGGTTCATGATGACCAAACCTCTGACAGTTAAAGCACCGCAGAGGGTTTGGTACATACATTTCAACTGGAACGATTCTGTAGAAAATTTTAAGTGCTTTGGGAGGAGTTTCTTTGTTGAAAGTTAACAGAACGGTGTTTGTTTCTATGATTTTTCCTTCTTTTTTAATCGTGAATCTTTTGACGTTGGTGACTCCTTGGTCCGATAAATATTCCAAAATATCTGCCTCTGACTCACCTTTAAGAATTTTGTCTTTTACGATACCTTTAGAAGAGTTAAGGGAGCCGTGAATTGAACAAATAATGGGCAGATTGTAAAATGTGTTTAATTTCAAAAGGTTGTCTGATTGAATTTTTGAAGCCGTTTCTACCAACAAGGAGTCATCTTTTAATTTTTTAACCCATTTAACCGTCCCTATCAATCCTTTCATTTGTTTTTCTATAATGAAAGGTGACAGGGAGGTTATCTTGGTTTCGTTAGTTGATTTGACGGTTAGAAATCTTGCGAATCGTTCAGTTGTTTCCGAGAACAAGGGAAATTCTTGATAGTCGTTGTCGTTATCCGATCGGGGTCTTTTTAAGGAAGCCATGATTTAAATTTATGATTCGATACCTATGCGCCCCACCCTCCTTGGAGCCCTACAAGGGGACGTTTAATGAAAATGGATCTCCTATTTTCAACGCCAAGGCTGCATTGCTATTAAACTCGATGACAGGACCAGAGTCCTTCCGCTCCACCTCTGCTTTATGTCTCCAAACTATGCATCTAGTTTTCAAAAAGAAAAAAGATGAATAGTTTGGATCCATTCCCACCCATATTCTCTCCCTCACAGAAGCATCTGCTGAATTTTCCCTAGTACAAGCCCACCGATTGATCCATCAGCCGCCGCCCGTCAAACAACACTCAAAGATAGAGGAATAAGAAAAAATTAAACCCGGTTTGTACCATAAAGATACGTAAAAAGTGAGAAGGAAGTAAAGAACAAGCTGTGCGATTCTAGGGCTTGGCACGACTGAGCCGATTGATTCAAGCCGGATCTAGCCCAAACCCCTCGTCTATCTGAAATATGGGCCAAAATGATGTGTTGGAAAGCTGGAGATCCCTGGGCTTCCCTTAATGATCAGGATCCCTTTTTCCAGCATACGAGACGCCACTCACGGCAAACAAGTGGCTCCTGTTTTAACAGGGAATTTCATCCCCGTTCACTACAGAAGGAAAGTGACCTGTATATTTTATTCCCTACAGTCAAGGGAGACCGAAAACGTTTGCTTTAATAAAAGCTTGGCTTTGAAAATAGGAGGTCCTTTGCTAAACATGTGATCCACGATTTTGGTAAGAAATTGAGGTGATAAGTTTCCGAAAGAACAAAGAATTTTATAAACTACTAAAGAAATAAGTTGTGTTAGATGATAACATACACTTCAGAACTTAGTGATAAGTATCTGATTCTGATAAATTTGGAGTAACATGAAATAACTTTGGAGTAACATGAAGTGACAAGTTACTTATCTAATAACGTATACAATTGCATCTTTCATTGATGTGCAGAGTGGTGGAGCATGACAAAGTGACACATACACAGTACAAACACATATGTTAAACACAGATGAGGTTCTCTTCTTTGCAGTGCGCTGCCCACCAGCAATGATGATACACGTACAAATGCAGCGTGGTAGTAACATGAGATGTGAAAGGTTTAAAAGGATAGATTTCGCGTAAGGAATTTTATAAAAAAATGTTAAGATGCATTTGAACAAACTTAGTAAAAAAAACCCTATCGAACGGACGATTGTTCTGTATGTTGGAGGCTTTTACCCAACTGCCACAGAAGCTGAAGGCAGCCACCTATTTCGAGGCACCGGGTGGTCTCGGCAATGGGACTGTTTTCGGTGGGGTCTTACCACTCTGCCACACTCCCGAAGGCAGCCGCCATATTTCTACCCCCCCCCCCCCCCGGGCTGGCGCGGGGCGCTTTTATATCGAAGAATGATTTTACGAAATTGGATGGTGAAGTCATTGCGGTTATATATTTTTTTTCTGAATTTATATACCAAGTTCGGTTTTCGAGAGACCTTGTTGCAGCTGAGATTCCAATATTGAATTTTGAAATTAAATCAGAATGACCTCTATAAATGTTTTAAAAGGCTTTGCGTACCGATAACCCTGATTAAGAAGTAAGCCGTTAACAATTTATTACGAGTGTTGAAGTCAGTTACATGATTAGAAACTCTGGCAAATCTAATTAATTGCGAAGTATAATCGCCATAGGATGGCGCACGAGGAATATCACCATCCAAACAAGGGTAATGTACAATCTCAAAATCAAAAACATCGCGTTTGTCATAAACTTTGCAAGAAACAACACCATATGCAATAGGTAGATGTAAATCCAAAAACGGGGCCTCGGTATCAGAAAAATTTGCTTTATTTAACTGAAGTCCCTGGGGGGGATTTGACGGATCAAATCATCTAAATAGGTATTATCAATATTTAATAGTTCAAGGCCTGGAATATTTCATCCTGACGTTTATTTAAATCAATGCGAGAAGGAAAACTGTATTTAGGACATTTTGAAGCAATTATGATTTTAAGAGTTCCCTTTATAAAATGACCAGCGGCAGGATACATGAATTAGGCGCTTTGACCGTCTAATGTATCAGGAGTGTTAGCACGATTGTCGAAATCTGATACTAGTTGATTAAAATTAAATATAGGATGCCTTATATGCTTGTTATATGTATAAAAAATATATGGGGTTCTTTATTATTAAAATAATCAGGTAATGAAAAAGTTACAAATTTGTCTTTAAATGTACTAGGCAAAGTCAATCCCTTGTTTATAAAAGTTACTTTTTAATAAAATAACGTTTGTGATTTATTTAAGAAAAGATTGTTTGGCGAAAAAAATGTGTTCAACCTTTATTATGCAAATATTGGATCACTGCTCTTTCACCGATTTAATCCATTTTTCAAAAGCTTCTTATATTGTTTACTTTCGAGTGCTACTTTATCGATGTAAACGAACCAGATGAGACCATTCCTTGGGTACAAGGCTCTATGTAGTGAGAGAATAGTAGGACTTAAACAGAACATCCCAGCCTACCTCCTTCATTATGAGACTCCCAGCATATCAATCAATATGTTCTATAAAAGGGTTATCCTTTTGAAGCAAGGAATACACCACAGAACTGGAAAATAAATTGTAATTCCACAATGGAATCAATGATCCAAAGGACAAGAAAATATAAACTACACTATAAAGTAGGGCAGGGAGACTTTTTACGGCCGCCACACATTCCCAGACACCAGCTGTAGTGACGTTAAATGTGTTCTATATAAGGATTACCGTTTAGAAGCAAGGAATACACCACAAAACTGGAAAATATGAAATGTACATGTTTTCTTGGCCAGACTAGCTAATTTCGGCAAATTAGTCATCATCAGTGACCCTCAAATATTTTTGAAATTACACAATGGAATCAATGGTTCCAAAAGACAAGAAAATATAAGCTGCACTATAATGTAGGGCAGGGATACCCTCGTAAACCGGACACGCTTTTAGTCCGATAAACAGCTGTTATAGTGCCCACAAGAACACAAGAAAGGTAATTGACAGATGGTCAAAATCAAATCAATAGGCCCTTTAAAGGCATTTATTCTTGATTATTGAGGTCTATCATTTCATTGCATAATATAATGTACCACTCAGTGCTGACTGAAGAGAAGTCCTCTGTCTTCAACAGGTAAGGGTTCTCCTTGGGGAAAATCAATAATTTACTAACTGTTGACTGTACTGTACATTATTGATTTTCCCCTTATGTATCTCAGTCAGGGGATTCAATAAAAGCTACTAATCACCCTATTAGGGGCTGCCTTTGATCTGCTAAAGATAGTATACCACAGGGAGCAATAAAACAATTATCAACACACGGTGTGTTTTACTGTTACAGAATAAATGCCTTTAAAGGTCTTCCTTGGTTGGATCAAAAACACGTTTTGACATTTTTTAGATATATGACGGGAGCAGCAAACTATCATCAGTTGCAATGGAAGTAATATGCGGCAGATTGCTTGGCGTTTTGACTGGCGAATCAACATATAATAACCTGAATGTATTGTTCTTCCTCGATGGTTTTGTGCACTACAATGGTTTTATTCTAACTTTTATCCAGTCAGAAGGTATGACACTCTGGTTCTTTATTTTTCACAGTTAATAAGGGTCTTCATTTATCACAGTTAATGAAGGTCTTCATTTATCACACTTAATAAAGGGATTTACTTATCCTGGCAGTAACAATTAAACGTAAAGTCCAACTTTTATAAATCAAACACACCTGGAACCATGGCATTTTGTTCGAAATAGGGGTACTTCGAATTTCTGAGGTTTACATACGACAGACTGCATGCATGGTAGTATATCCAAAGACGGTTGACAACTTGGCTTCCCTCTTAAATAGCACGCCGGTGGGTCAGGCCTCAGATTCTATGACGGTTCCAACGTAAAGGGTTATGTTGGTCGGTACCTGATGCTCTGTCTCTGGTCGGGCCCATCGGGGTCTAACTATTGGTTTTCTGTTCACGGTTACCAGCAGGGAGGGTTAATGGATTTTTTTGTTTCAGCCATAAAAGCCCCAATTAACCCATTAAGCTTCCAACCTCATTTTGACCCCAAAAATCCTTATTTTGGCAAATTAAGCCCCCAAACCAAAACATGATTGTTTTATTTGCCAAATGAAGCCTCCCAACCATAAAAGAATTTCACCCCAACTGGCTGCGACATACCAATGGCACCTCGTATAACACCGCGGGCAAAAAGCCAGAGCCCCAGGGAAAGGTCCATAACCCTCGTCGGACTGGGGTTCTAAGGCTCTATGTCTTACACGTACGTATATATACTACGCATATAATTCTTATATACTACGAATATTACAAAGCACTTACCTGTCGCCATTTCGCCCTGTCAGGGCTCATTAGCGTGCCTGGAAGATACGGATGGCTGAGCGCCGTCGCCAAGCCGTTGGTGGGAGTAGAGCTCAACCACGGACCGCCACCATTTTTGCGGCCGAAAAATGTGGGTAGCAAGTCTCTATCATCCCCTTGCAGTAAGTCCTTTAATCTCCTCACATCTGCTTTGACAGCTTCATACTCTTCTTCCAGTTCACGCACCTTGGAGATCAGCGCTTTGACACGTTCATTGGTCTTCAACATGCTTTGGTACACTTGCTTTTTCCTTTTTTTAGCCCGTGCCAACTCGAGTCTGGTTGTTTTTTGGCCCCGTCTCTTTCCGTTGTTCCATCACTCAAAAAGGCATCAATAGAACTGCGTTTTTGTGCCATGTTCAGGCAGAAAATTGTGTTCACAGTTTATCCATTTGTGTGTGGGTGATTATATTATGTATATCATTTTATAACCGTTATCTCTGTTTCTAGAATATTTCAAAACATTACACTGGAGGAAATGAAATCCGATTGGTTGATTTGACAAAAGCGTTAAGAGGGGGAATCCACTGATAACTGTTGTAAAATGATATACAACACAAAAAACATAGCCTCAGGGGACGGCCTTCCACCCTCGCCAGCTTCCAAGGTTCGTGGGCTGAATGTATCCAAATTCTCATTCTAGGACGGCGCACCACCAAACCATTGAGTGTATGGATTCATCGTCTGCATATCTTGTGCCCGACACTTTTAGAGATGTTTACGAGATCAATAGGACCACGTGATTTCTATTGTACTGCATAAGAAAAAGAACATATCGCTCGCCCATAATACCGTCAGCTTCGATTATAACTGACAAAAAAAAAAAAAAAAAAACGAAACTGACAAAAAAAATCGAACCTGACTGAAAATGATGAGCAACGATTAACATTTTTGCGTGAAAATAAAATTTTCTTTTCACTTCTTTCTCAAAGCTGACGCTAAATTTGTGTTTCTACTGGCACAGTCTAACAAACAAGTGAGGGAGGTAACTGTCACACTATTAGGTAAAATGAGAAAACGAGAGTTGTGTTTCATAGTACTATGCTCTAGGAAGTAATATGCACCCCAAAGACACTGATCAGCCTGTTTGCCCATTTCGTCCTAACACGTACTCATTTCGTCCTAAAGACACCGATCAAATGTTACAAGCCAGCCGTTGTCCAAAATGGTAGGTTGTACATATTTCGTCCTAAAGACACTGATCAGTCCATTCCGTCCAGTCTGTTGTACCCTTTTCGTCCTAAAGACAAAACTCATAAGCGGGATGAGGCGACTTTGCCACCAGGCCCGTCGATGCGATCCCCAGGATGACACAGGCAATCTCGCTGTCTTTCTGGTCGTCACTCGGATGGTAAAAGTCTGAGAGCAGGGGCTCGTGCCCCAGGAGGTCAAGCTTTTGCCCGACCACCTGCGCATACAGGCGCATCGCGTCATCGACGTCTTTGAAGGTTCGAACGGCGCACCCCTGGCGGCGGAGTTCCTCAGTGATGAAATCAATAAGCTCGGTCCGTTTTGGAGACCATCTGCCTTTGCAGCCTGTAGCAGTTCGACTGCTTTATCGTGACGCTTGCGCTCTTCGTCGACACCGGAGCTTT
Organism: Lucinisca nassula; assembly: GCA_963580285.1. Classification (NCBI taxonomy): domain Eukaryota; kingdom Metazoa; phylum Mollusca; class Bivalvia; order Lucinida; family Lucinidae; genus Lucinisca; species Lucinisca nassula. The sequence goes on from OY757024.1 coordinate 115,579,314, forward strand.
TCAAAATGGACAACAAGTAGTTCGATCTCGAAAACGCCAAGGCGTTCACAAGGGCCTGTCACGTGACTTCCGGTGAGTGGGAGGTTAAGCTGGCATGTGGCTCAGTTCAGCCTCACACACACCCAAAGGCAGCGTGCGTAAAGATAGACGAGGGGTGGTCTAATCGAGAAAGAACAAGGTCCAAGTAACACAAATATCTATTTACAACGTCACTTCAATACAACAGTACACAACACACACTCACACTTATGGAAAACAAGAGTTACGTATGGCCATGCGCATAATGCTCTTAGGAGCAATAAGTTAATTCCTTATCTGTTCCCGTTTCAGGAATGGAATATATGTGTTCATTTTTGAACTCTACACGTTTAAGGAGATCTCTGAAATTATACACGGTGCATGTATACGTCCTTCATACGACTGTATGCGACCTTCATGTTGGAGATACGTCCTTCATGTTAGATTGGTTTCTCTGAATAGACGTCAAGTATGGATCACCCTCTTTGCTTGACGAAATAGTAGATAAGATGCTCCTACGGGCCACAGGTCATTGGTAGATCATAAAGCCCTTGTAGATGTCTGAAATTAACGAACATCTCATAATAATCTCTGCTAACCTCAACTTTCCATATTCTCTCCCTGATGTGTGATGCCATGCCCGCGCAAGTGGGGGTTGTGAAACTTTCAAGATAGTTTGACCTTTGACAAATTCGATAATTGAAAGCTACCCTCATTGCACGGGACACCTGTATACAGAGATCACTAGGAGCGGGCAAGCGAACGTTATATCAACGTATGTTCGACGTCAATGGTCAGTAGTATAGGGTCTGAGCGAGTCTAGACCACCACCGCCTAAAAAAATGTTTAGCTTCTTCAGACCACCCCTAAAAATTTTTTAGCTTCTTCAGACCACCCCCAAATTTTTTTTAACTTCTCCAGACCATCCTAAAAAATTAGCTTCTCCAGACCTCTTCAATGTTTATAGCAACCAAATCCTCCATCGTGCTGTTTATTGAAATGTCGTCTTATAATTCCAAATTGCGATATAAAGAAAGAAGTTTGGCATTTTCAAATTCTATGTTTTTCATTTTTTTCTATTTTCATTTTTTCATATGGTTTCCATTTCAGTTTCTTGTCCATAAATAATATTATATCATCTTTTTTTTCTAAACCCTCATCATCTAGTTCATAATATCTTGATACTAAACAATGTTTATGAGAATTTGTTTTCTCCTAGAATAACATAACTATTGTCTTCTTTAGGGTTCTTTTTACAAATATATCATTTTTTATTGATTAGATAAAGTATTTCTCTGAACCTATTTCGTTTCCTTGCTAAATTTACACCAATAACGTTCACATTGTTTCTACGACCAGCAATATATACTGTAGATTCTGGTATATCAATAGAAAAACGATTATAAAATTCAGATTCTTTATCCGACCAAATATGCATCGGTTTCCTTTCTTTAAATAATGTTTTAAATGCTTCACTTACTGTTACTCCTGTTTTATTTTTCAATGGAATTAACCAACCATATGTACTAAAAACATCTATAACTGCTAATAAATATTTATAGTGTTTATTTTGTTTTGAATATTGTTGCATATCTATCAAATCAACAGCCCATGTTTGATCTATTGAATGAACATAAACACGCCTTTTAGCAAAAGATCTTATAACTATGATGTAATTCATCTGCTAATTTATTTGATATTTTTTCTCTATTGGATATAAATGTATTTTTGTTAGATCCACACTCAGAACATATACCTTTTAACATTTGTCTATTATTAGTTGTTGTTACTTGTTTCACTGAATCATTTTCAGTGTGCTTTTTACAACGTAAACAATTTTTGGATGCTCCATTTTTAATATAACTAAAATTATTTTCAAATAAAATGAGTGAAGGAAAAGTTTGTAAATATTGTTCAACATTTAAACCGTTTAATTCATTTGCAAAAGAGAAAACGTGTCCAGATGGACATAGAGGAAAATGTAAAGATTGTGACAGAGAACGAAAACAATTACATTATCAAAATAATAAAGAAAAATATAAAAAAGCATATCAAGATTTTATTTCTCGCAATCCTGATTATTTTAAATATTACGTTAGAACATAATTAAATTCGTATTCTAATAAAAAGGCAAGAAATAAATCCAAAGTATTTAAAAATGCTATTAATGAAACTATTATTGATGACATAGAAGAAGATGATATAACGGCTTATATTAATAAATTAAAAGATAACATTATAATACAATCACCCCATTAAAGTGAAGATAATAATTACTTCTGAATTTAATAAACAATTATCATTTGATATAATAAAATGTCATTACTCATCCTGTTCAAGTTATTCAATCAAATAATAATGTAGATGAATTTTATAATAAACTAAAATATAAATTTGAAGCATGGATTGGTGAGTATCAAGAAAGAGGTTCTGGTTTTGTTTTTAGAAATATTAAAAGTGTAGAAGTAAAAACATAAATATAATTATCAAAGAGCTTCATCTTATATACCTTTAAAGTTTAAATCACGTAATATTATCAATGTTAAAAACACAAAAGATAACAAATGTTTTTTATGGTCTATATTAGCAAAACTATATCCTGCAGATAATCATAAAGAGAGAGTAACAAAATATGAACCTTATGAGAATGAAATTAATATGACCAATATTGAATATCCTGTTTTAATAAAAGATATCCCAAAAGTAGAAAAACAAAATAATTTAACTATAAATGTGTTTGCATTAGAAAATTCAACAAATAAACAATCTTTATATTTCATAATTATTTATTTTTCATATTTCAGTTTATATTTCAAATATGAAAAGTGAAAATATTATTGATCTTTTATATATAGAAGAAAATGAAAACACACACTATTGTTTAATCAAAGATCTAGATAGTTTTCTATGTGATAAAAATAAACATAAACAACACACATGTAGAAACTGTTTACAAGGTTTTCAAAGACTAGAAACATTAGAAAAACATAAAAAGATATGTCTAGATCATGACTATTGTAAAGTATGTAATATGCCAAAGAAAGATAATATTCTTAAATTTAAAAACTATCATTTCAAAAATAGATAACCTTTTGTTATCTATTCAGATTTTGAATCGAATATTATCCCTTTATCTACTTCCCAACCTGACCCAAAATAAATCATATGTTAATCCAATTAGAAAACAGTTAATAGTTATGGTATCTATGTTCAGTCTGACTATCCAGAAATTTATAAACCACAATACTTTTCTTATGTTGGTGATGATGCAGCAAAGAAATATGTAGAAAAAATAATAAAAAATTTCAAGGATACAACTTATAAGATTTACCTAAATGAAAAGAAACAACCAATTTTAAGTAAACAAGAAAAAGAAGTTCAAGAGACAACAGAATGTTATATATGTGGAAAGGAATTTGAAGATGAAAACAAAGTAAGAGAACATAATCATCTTTCTGGTAAATATAAAGGAGCAGCTTGTCAATCATGTAATACAAAAGAAGGTAAAACAACAAAGCTAAAACCTGTTTTCTTTCATAATGGCTCAAACTATGTTTTCCACTTTTTAATAGAGGAGCTAATGAAATATGAAGATGATTATAAAAAAGTAAAACTTCTATCCAAAAAATCAGAAAATAATATTTCTATAGATTACGGTTCCAATTATAAAAAACTAAGATTTCTAGATTCATACAGGTTTATGTTAAAAAGTTTATCAGATATTGCAAAATCAACAGATGAATTTCCTATTTCAAAAAAAGAATTTAACAGTAGCGAATCTCAGAGGCCGGCGTATGTAGATTTAAAAACATTTTTCTCGAGAAAAAATTCGATGGGACTATAATTCAAAGATGAAAATGCCTGTCGAGTCAGAATTTCATGCTCTTGACACAACCTGTTTGATAAAATTCACCTTTGAAAAATAGACAGATAGGAAATTTGTGTACATTTCTTTCCGATGAAATACCACACAAACACCATTCTCAGCAAAAAGTGTGTATAAAAATGCGGTAAACTTGAGAAAAATCTGGGTCGTTTCAGTGGGTTCAGAAAAGACAAAAATTAATATATTTAGCGATAAACTGGAAATTTTTCACCATAATCATTAAATCGGAAATTGAATAATCTGCAACTGAGTTAAATTTCAGGAAAATCTATTTCTGACCATTTTTTTATTCCAAAAAAACTGAACTACTTCCGGTCGTTGAACAGGAACAAAAGCCAGCCTACATGGCTATTAACACAGGAAAATAACGAGACGAAAACACTAACCCTGTAGTATTTCTCCAGCTACTGATTTGTTTACCCCGCCTGCAGTTCATCAGGTTTTCCCAGTAAATCAGAACTCCCGATGTTTACTTTATTTTTCCATTTGTGTCAAAAAATAGCCTCGAAGAGTCTGTCAATATACGCATCTTCCATGCCATAATAGGTATATTGCCAACAACAACAACAAAAACATATGACGTATACATTTGTACTGACGTCATATACGAAAAACCAATACTACCTTATTTGCCCATCAAATAATCAAGATCAAATAACAATGTAGACCAACAATATGGACATAATGAGCACCTTACTCTGTTAATTGCCAGTTCACGCACAGCCTAAGTTTCAACTAGTCCCATCCACCTCGAAACACAAATAACCTTAAATTTCAATCACGTTTGCTCAACGATGCTTTATTTTAGTTGTCACTACTGCTCAATCATGATAGAGAGAGAGAGAGAGAGAGAGAGAGAGAGAGAGAGAGAGAGAGAGAGAGAGAGATAGAAAGTTTGTTTGATTTGAGGTTTAACGTCCCCGTCACACTGTAAAGGTAATTTTGAGGACGTTGCTTCCAACTTTTGGGACTTTTACCCGGCATTGAGGTGAAATGACATCCCAAGCCCTGCCGCCCAATGAAACCAATAGGGTTTATAAGCATGCAAGGGCCGACTCGCACCGCTTTGCCTGGGCAGGCTTAGATCTTCGTAGCGGTTTATCAGTAACCATGTGCGGGTCGGTTGCAGCTCTGCGTGGAAGCATCGTGCAGCCCATCTATTTCTTCAAGCCCCGATGGGCGGGGGCAGAGAGAGAGAGAAAGAGAGAGAGAGAGAGAGAGAGAGAGAGAGAGAGAGAGAGAGCCAGCCAACAAATCATGTCGGGACATCACTGTCGGCCCAACATTGGCCCGCTGTAGCATAGCATGTCGGGACATCACTGTCGGACCGACGTCGGCCCGCTGGTTTGTGTGTACGAGAGAGAGAGAGAGAGAGAGAGAGAGAGAGAGAGAGAGAGAGAGAGAGAGAGAGAATAATTTGATTGCACTCTGACGTAAATGAAATGAAATAAAATGAAAAAAATCTGCCCAACCGAGCCAGCAAAGCGTGCCGGACCAACGTCTGGCCGACAGCGAAACGACGTCTTAACGCTGGGCTAACTTACGTCGTATCGCTGTCGGTCCGACGTTGGCCTGTTTGTGCTAGCCGGGCACTATCCGCAAGAAAGAGATACCTGGGTCTCAAAGTAGAACCACAAAAGTCGCGCGGTGGAGGATGCTCCTAGAAAACCGACCAAAAGTGGATAATTTATTTTCATTCGCTGTTTTTTTTTTTTTTTTTTTTTACCATCCCTATTAGTTTTTTGTGTGTTCGTGATGGGGTAATTTATCGGACTTTGCCACATAGTGCGATACAGGCTTGTTTGTAGAAATTATTTCTACAAACAAGCTGTAGCGCAATGGAGACAAGCTGTAGCGCAATGGAGAACCTTCCCCCCCCCCCCCTCTCCCCACCCCACCCCCGAACCCCCACAATCTTTCATGCCCAGTGTCAAAACAATTGTATGATCGTAGGCGGTTTATCCTTTTCAGGCAGGTAATCTTTGAAAGACGAAAGCCGCCTCACCTTGAAATTAATGAATGTCATGTCATAATTAAACCCCCGTCTGAGTATAGGGCTAAGCTGAGAAAAAAAGTCCTGAGCGAGGATTTAGACTTTTTCGTCCTGTATTTGTTTAACGTCCCCGTCAACACTGCATGTGTAGGTCATTTTAGAGACGTTTCTTCCAATCTTGTGGGACTTTTACCCGACATTGAGATGAAATGGGCAAGCGTTAAGATGTCGCATCGTTGTCACCCGACGTTGTCCTGTATTTGTTTAACGTCCCCATCAACACTGCATGTGTGGGTCGTTTTAGAGACGTTGCTTCCAATTTAGTGGATCATTAACCCGGCATTGAGATGAAATGGGCAAGCTTAGATCCTCTTAGCGGTTTACCAGTACTCGTGTGCGGTCGCTTTGAGCTCTGCGTGGAAGCATCACGCAGCCCAACTATTTCTTCAAGCCCCAATGGGCGGGGGTCAGGCCTTTACTGAGCTTTTATAAATCTAAGGGTCTACAGAGTCTACTGTTCACACATACGAATGCAAACAGTGTAGATCCAGATAAGATGCCGCAAAATAAGTTATCTCAACCATAACGATTGTCATTCTATTACTGATTTACATCGACCAAAAACCCGATGGGTGAGTACTATCACAAAAACAGACCTATATAATTTTGACACCCTTTTAACGCCACTTAAGTGTAGTAAAACTGGGGTTTACAGGGGTATACTTTGCCACCGCCCACCGGGGCTTTCAAAAATAGATTGGGCTGCACAATGCTTCCACGCAGAGCTGAAACCGACCGCACACGAGTACTGTTAAACTGCTTAGAAGGTCTCAGCCTGCCCAAGCAAAGTGGCGCGAGTCCTGATGACCTACACATGCAGTGTTGACGGGGACGTTAAACAAATACAGGACGAAACAGTCTAAAATCCTCGCTCAGGACGTTAACCTCATGCATATAAACACTATTGGTTTCATTGGGCGGCAGGGATTGAGATGTCATTTCATCTCAATGTTCGGAAAAAAGTCCCACAAAATTGGAAGCAGTGAGTGAGTGAGTGTTTGAGTTTTACGTCCCATCAACAGCTAAGGTCATACGGAGACGGGGCCTCGGTTTAAAGACTCATCCCAAAGTCTGGAGAAGCCCGGGATCGATCCTGCGATCCCTGGTTTACAAGGCGAGTAGCGTAACCACTACACCCCGGAGGCTTCTAAAGCATTGAAGCAATGTCTCCAAAATGACCTAAATAGTGTTGACGGGCACATTAACCGCAAATCAATCAATCAAACAAACAAACAAACAGGGGTATACATTATTTACCCGACATTGAGATGAAATGACATCTCAAGCCTACCATCCGAGGTAGGCCTACCCGCTTGTCCAGCGGGAACACAACGTTTACGCAACGTCGTATCAACGTCGATGCAACAGAATGATGGTGCATCGACGTTTAAAAGTAATTTGCCCCACCCAACATTGAGATGAAACGACATCTCAAGACTACCACCCCAGGTACCCGCTTGTCCAGCGGGCACACAACGTTTACGCAACGTCGTATCAACCTCGATGCAACAGCATGATGTTGCATGGACGTCTAAAAGTCATTTGCATCACCCCCCCCACCCCGAAGCGGTTTTACACCAGCACAAAAGCTCGGCGCAGAAGCTCATGCAGCCCAATCCAATTTTCTCCAAGCTATGATGGAAGTCGGTGTCATTTTCTGAAGGCTCGAACATAACAGTCACCACTCACAGGCTGCAGTATTTAAATGGAATACCGACAGATACGATGCCGTCAGATAGACTTTGAGAGAGAGAGAGAGACAGAGAGAGACAGAGAGAGAGAGAGAGAGAGAGAGAGAGAGAATCGTACCAGTGATGCGTTTTGCATAGGATTTACATGGATCTGGTGAAGGATTGTCTAAGGATGTGAAACCAGTAAAAATTCTGATTCTGATCTACGTGTTCACAAACGGTTTTTGTCTATCTATCTATCTTCTTATACGGAATCGGTCATATTTGACCATTACCTCAGTTGCCGTATCAAAGTGTGAAACTGCTTAACTTACCGACAAAAATGAAGCAATCCAGAGGCAGTTAGTTTAGGTGTGGTCTAACAACCAAGGTTCATAACGTATTTTGACAAAACACGCCTTCTTTCAGCGTTTAAATTTTGAATAACTTTTCCTCGCAGCCATGTATTTTAAAAATCTGTGTATGCAAGCGATGCGACTAGGTCAAATATTGACCCAACTTCTGACGTCAACATCTCCAATACTGTGTTTACTTTCGTGTAGATACTCAGCTGGAAGACAGAATAATGTATAACAAACATTTTAGGAAAATTTGAACCAAATTTTTTTCTGACCATTTTTTTATTCCAAAATAACTGACCGGTACTTTTTGACCAGAAGTTTGTTTAAAAATATAGGTTACTTAATAAACGAAGCTTCGGAAACGTTCCGTTTCAGTGGCAACCATAACTGAAGTAATGAAACGTTTTAGGAAGTGTTGATGTTTTCATTTGTGCTTTTGAATGCCAATTTTATCATTTCTGACGACTGTATGCTTATGTTAAAATGACCGGAAGTAGCTTCGAATTTCACAATTATTTTTGCTATAAAAAAATAATCCCTTTCGCGGAAGCTTACAAAAAAATAAAATCTTGACGACGGCCTTAGCAACTCTCCTACTGTAATGATAATATTTCATTGTTAAAACAAAAAGGATATTATCCATATGAATATATAGATTCAATAGAAAGATTAAAAGAAAAACAATTACCCCCTATGGATAAATTTTATTCTACTCTAACACAAAAAACAATTACGAGTGAAGAATATGCTCATGCACAAAAAGTATGGAAAGTTTACGAGGGTGAATCGTTTTTAGATTATCACAATCTTTATTTAAAAAACAGATGTTTTAATTTTAGCAGATGTCTTTGAGAAGTATAGAACCTTTTTCTTAAAGCATCATGAAATAGATCCATGATATTGTTACTCTGTACCAGGATTAACTTGGCAATTTGGATTAAAATGTACAGAAGTGGAATTAGAATTATTAACAGACTATGAAATGTTATTAATGGTAGAAAACGGAATTAGAGGAGGGTTTTCTAGCGTTCTTGGACCCAGACATGATAAAGCATTCAATAAATATACACCCAATTACATGTACAATGGTAATGGAAATAGAATAATAGATGAAAATGAAATGAAAGAATGTTTAGAAGCATTAAAAAGGAGAAAATTTAAATGATTATCTTATTGAAAAATATTTGTTATATCTAGATGCAAATAATTTATATGGTTGGGCAATGTCACAGAAACTACCAACTAAAGATTTCAAATGGAAAGTAATCCAGACTATTGTTTACATATTCCAAAAGGAAGGGGTTGTATAATAGAATGTGATTTAGAATATCCCAATCATTGCAAGTTTAAAACAATGAAATATCCATTAGCTCCTGAGAAAATGAAAATAAATGAAAACCATTTAACAGATTATCAAATAAACTTATTAGGAGATAAGCCATTAGGTAAAGAAGAAAAATTATTATTAACATTATATGATAAAAAGAAATATGTTATTCATAATAGTATTCTAAAAGAATATATTAAACTTGGAATGAAAGTAAAAAAAGTTTACAGAACTATATCAATTAAAGAAAGTAATTGGTTAAAGAAATTTATTAATTTTAATACTGAATAAAGAAGAAAATCTAAATCTGATTTTGAAAAAGACCTCTGGAATTTAATGAATAATTCTTTCTACGGAAAAACATTAGAAAACATAAGAGGAAGAAGCGAAATTAAATTAACAACGAGTAAAGAAGAAGCAAAGAAATACATAAACAAACCTAATTTTAAAGATTCAATAATTTTTAATGAAAACTTTGTTGCAATTGTAAATAATGCTACTTCTGTTAAATTTAATAAACCTATTCATTTAGGACAATCTGTATAAGAGTATAGAAAGTTATTAATGTATCAATTTTATTATAATATAATTAATGAATTATGGCCAAAAAAACGAAATGGTTGCATCAGACTCCGTTTCTGGTGATACTCCAATTATTTAAAGATATAAAAATAAAGTATTTATTGAAAAAATAGAAAACATTACTGATGAATATGAATACTCAATAAATTTTATCATAAACTAAAAGATAATGATATTGAAGTTTGGACGGGTAAAGGATTTGATAAAATAAAAACTATCATTAACATGAGACAGAAAAAGAAATGTTTAGAGTTGTTACACCATTAGGATTCGTTGATGTAACAGAAGATCATTCTTTAATAAAAGATAATAATGATATTATTAAACCTAAAGATTTATCGTTAAATACTAATCTTTTATTCAATGATAATTATAAAATTTCTTATACCCCTCCTTTAAAAGAAGACTTCTTAAAATTAGAACCGTCAACTTTAGAAGAAAGAGCTTTTATTGAAGGTTTCTTTTTAGCCGATGGAAGTAGCGGAATTTATGGAGCACTATATTCTTGGAATTTAAATAACCAAGATCTAAATATTTCAAATAAATGTTTAGAATACTGTAAGGAATTATATCCAACTGATTTTAAAATAATAGATTGTATGAATTCATCTAAAGTATATAGAATTGTTCCAAAAGGAAATCATAAGTTAATGGCAATCAAATTTTATACTGATAAAAAAGAGAAATACATCACTTATAAAATTCATAATAATGTTTACAATTATAAACTATTCTTTTTCAGAGGATTTTATCAAGTAGATGGTTTTAAAAAAGGAAAAACTTGTGCATTCGCTTTTTCACAAAAATCTAAAATTACATGCTCGTGTTTACATTAACTTGTAACTTCTCTAGGATATAATAGTAATATATATACGAGAGAAAATAAACCAGATATACTTCAATTAAATATAACAAAAAAAGAAAAATATGCTAACGTAAAAAAGATAATACCATTAGGTAAACAGAAAAGAATAGTTTATGATTTATCTACAGAAACTGAAAATTTTAATTGTGGGTCTCCTTTGATCGTCCACAATACTGATAGCATATTCTTATCCATAAAAACTAAAGATATTTATGAAGATTGAAACAAATACAAAATAAACTAGATACATCAGGCTATCCAGAAAATCATAATCTTTATTCAGAAGAAAATAAAAAGAAAATAGGGAAGTTTAAAGATGAGTTACATGGTAAAATTTTGAATGAAATAGTTTTTCTGAGGAGTAAAGCATATTCTTTTACATTAACTGATCTTAGTGAAGAAGAAAAATTAAAAGGCATTAGCAAAACAACAATTTAAAACGATATAAACTTTAATGATTATAAAAATTGTTTATTTAATAATGAAATAAAAATGAATAAGATGTACACTGTAAATTCTGACAAACATACTGTGTTTGTAAATGAAATAAATAAAGCTTCTTTATCTCCTTTTGATGATAAAAGATATATATGCGAAAATGGAATAGATACACAACCTTATGGAATTGATTCATAATTTCCATGCAACAAATCCAGTTAATACCATAGCACCAACAACAAATGCAATCTCTTTATTTTTCTGGTCTTCTGATGGAGTTTAAAAATCACTCAACTTTGGTTCATGTGTAACATAATATTCTTTTACTGCTTGGTCTACTTCTTCAAAGGTTTTTTCTGCATGACGTTCTTTTTGTTTTTGTTCATTAAGAAAATCCAATTTTTGTGTTCTTTCATTATTCCATTTTACTTGTGTTGCTTCTAATTGCTTCCATTGCCTTATGTCTTTCTCTCTCTTTTTCTGCGTCTCTGCCAATATGTGAAAACAAATAATTACTACCTGAAAAAGCAAAGGCATTCGCTACTGCTCCACCAAGCATCATCACCACTGCACTAGCCATTTTATAAAATAATTATTTCATAATATTTTCTGGAATAATTCCTTGCTTGACCAACATATCTCTCGTCGCCATTGCGAGTAATATATCAATGGATAACATACCAATATCAGTCATATTAAAATCTACTTTTGGTGGTGGTCTTTTCAATAGTTTTCTTCCTAATTCTGCATATCCAACCGTTATTACATTCTCTACTGATACGTGATATAACATGTTTGCAATTTGTTTTCCATCAATTTGTGTTGCCATTTTTATAAGAATTTTTTGATTAATTAAACTCAAATGGATCGATTTCTTTTTGTTGTTTCGTGGGCGCTAAAGGTGCAGGTGTAACTTGTTTCTTATTATAAATATATAAACCCAATCCAACAATCACCTACTATACATAAAGGTATATATTTTTTATATATATTTATATATTGAACTTCATTATCATGTTTTATTATTTGCTTTGGAACTTTTAGTTCCACATTTTCATTCTTCAAAAGCTCTGCTTCTTTTCTTTTTAATTCAGCTTTTATCTTTTGTGCTTCTGCACCTTTTTTACCTGCAGATACTCTTTTTGGGTTTTTCGTTTTTTTCGTTTATTTCGCTCGTCATTTTTTATGTCTTTTATGTCTTATGTCTGGAAATCCAGATGTTTTGTTGTTGTTAGCATAGCAGTAAACGGTGCAAGATACATTCCATATCTATAATACAATTCACAACATGTTCTAGTCAAAGCGTGATTGATAAATGGATCTTCTTATAAATCCTGTATTAGTTTTGGTGGATTAAGAACATTAAAATATTTTGATACACCCATAACATATAAGTTAATAAAAGAATTACACAATGTCTTCGTCATACTTGCCCCTAGTCTTGCTTCGTATCTGCAGTATAGTGTGTTTATTTGTTCTGGTGTCATTGTATCAATGTCTGACTTTTGTAAGACTTCACCAAGATATTGTTTACTTCCTCCACCAGCAACAATGGCTGATAATCTTTCACGTTTTGTTTCATTGTTTTGATCATTGTTTTCTTTAAGTAGCTCTTTAACATCCATTTTATATAGTTTATTTTTTATTTTCAAATAATTATATACCACATATCCAACTACCGATACGACTGCAGTGTTTGTTATAATTGTTAGTATTTCAAGAAGCATTGCTTTTTAGTATTGCTTAATTTTGTTATATTACTTTAGCATTACTTATTTTTTTTTTTGTTAAATTACTAAAGCATTACTTATTTTTGCTATATTACTTAAGCATTACTAAAGCATTACTTATTTTTGCTATATTACTCAAGCATTTCTATAGCATTACTAAAGCATTACTAAAGCATTACTTGTTCTTGCTATATTACTCAAGCATTACTAAAGCTTTACTTATTTTTGCTATATTACTCAAGCATTACTAAAGCATTACTAAAGCATTTCTAAAGCATTACTTAATCAACCACCCAATAATCAGTAGGTTGGTCGGTTTTCAAAATTAATTTACGATGTTTCTTTTTCTTTAATTCTTCCTTTATTCTTTGCCGTTCTTCTAATGTGGGAATAACATCATTCTCTCTCAAACAATTTTCAAAACTATCTCTATCTTTTGTGTAGAACATACATAGCCATTTTGTTTGTTCTCTTAAATCTTTCAAAACTGAATTGTATATTTGCGATATAACCCATACCGATTGTTCTGCGTGTCTGCCTGAAAACGCGAGTTCAGACAACATGTCTTTTTTCTTTGTTAGTTCTTTTGTTGCGCTATAATCATCAATGATGTATAATGTAGGGGAATTGGCATATATTTAAAAAAAAAAAAACAACCATAATAGTTCTTGAAGCTTTTCTGTTCCATCTGACGTTATAGGATTTACGATTATAATATTTTTTGTTTTTGGTTTTTTAACATCACCAATCCAACTTCTGTTTTTTGTATGTCTTGTTCCATTGAATGGTCGGGCAAAGTATAACAATATGACTAAATACACCAGCATACTCTGAATCTAATAAATCTAGCATAAACTGTTTTTCCACAGCCAGTTTGACCACAAATAATTGCACAGTGTGGATATTTAGGTAGTTCCATTTTTTTATATTAATAATTTACTTCTTTAAATCTACCATCTTCAAAATTAATTTGCGCATCTTCTATAACAAACAGATAAACATTTATTGGTTCATTTCCTCCTGCTTTTGTAATTTGTATTGTGATGCCTTCTGATGCATTTGCAATTCTTCTTCCCGAACCGTGAAGTGTATTATCATCTGTTGAACGTAAATCCAACCATAAAGCATAATTAGTCGTTAGATATTTTTCTATTGTTGTATCAGTGAAATATAAATCTTTTAAAATCATTTGTTTCTTTATTTCGTTTTGAATTCAAAGCAAAATATTTATTTATTTTGTCCCACTGTTGGTAGGACTTCATTCCTTGACTATACAACTGGTTAGGTACACCTTCTATAGTAATTTCTACTCTAGTAATTACAGGATTGTAATAAGTTTCAGTGTCTGTTCTTTCAGGGTCTTCAAACAGCATCAGAATTCCTTTCATGCTTCTTGCAGGAACATTTAGATTGATATTCCATAGTGTATCAGATTTATTTTTAGATATTTTTTCTGTGTCTTAGTATTCTGTCATACAAAATAACCATTTTACCATCAACTTGTTGTCTTATTTCTCTTGATGAATAAGGATAAGAAACAATATCGAATTCTAAACAAATATTTTTGATTGTATAAGTTGAAGTTGCATCGGTTGATTGAAGTACTTTATAATAATCATTTAATTACTTTATTATAATCATTGAATGTAAGTTCATATTCTAATCTATCCCCGAGTCCTGCTTGATAAAAAGGCATATGGGTTTCCAATGATTCAAAATCAAGTGGAATACAAAACCTGTTTCCATATGCTTTTGCGATGGCCTGATCTTTATCTGCTGTTGCATTTTATGCCCCCCCACTCTAAGTTTCAACATGTTTGCTTTGCCAACGCCTTGGTATGCCATATTTATTCGTTCTGTAGGAGTCTTCCATAAATCAATATAACAATGATAGATGTCACTATCAACAATGGACATAACTTCATTTCCACTTATCCTAATTGTTGTTTTCTTAATTATTGCTCTTCCTATGTTTGGAAATATAGTTGCATTTGCATCTTTAGAGGTTAGTTCAATTTCAAATGCTAATCTGACTGTTCCGGGAACAATAACATCATTGCTACTTAGATTAGGAAATCTCACTAACAATTGTTGATTTTGGTCAACAGTTGATGGATTATTGGTTATCACTACACTTTGACGGATACCTCTCACACCGCACGGTTCTTTTATTTTTCTGTAAGGGTTTAATTTATTTCCATAAGTCGACATATTTTAAAAGATATTTATAATAAATAAAAATGGCTGTGATATTGTTTTAATAAATAAAAATGGCTGAAGGATTTGATTTTGAGAATCCTACATTTGACATAGATGATGATGATGATATAGATTCTAGATTACCTTTGGTCCCTGATGATCATGATCAGAGTATTATTCTAAATCAGGGTGATATAATTGATGACTTAAGAGGAGAGCTCGAACAGTCTGCTCTTCAAGACTATAAAGAAAAACTTGTAACGACGTTTTATAAAGAAATAAGCAATCGCTATCAAATTACGCCAGACAAAGTAGATTATGATCAGTTTAGATTATCCGATGATAAAAGTTTATATTGGGTTGTCGGCGACAAAGAAATCAGAATTACTGCAAAGCAAGGCCCAGCAACATTTCTTTCTTTGGGTTCTTTAGCAAACGAATACAACCGTGTAGTAGGTAGTGGCGGAACACGGGCAATCAAACAATATTTAAATTTACCAGAATATAAAAGCAAAACAAAGATAACTCAACATATTCTGGGAAGTACGCGAAATGATTTGCTAAATGCTGAAGAACAAATACCACTAAAAGATTTGTCTTCAACCAAAGATGTGCAAAATGTAGACACTGCAAATAATATTGAGACCACTCTTACATCTCTTGACAATTTAGAGCTGCCAGAAGTAAAAAGTGCACGCACACAAACAGAAGATCTAACATTCAGGGAACTGCAAGGTCTAGATAAGAGACTACAATCTATTCGCGGTGAACTTACAAATAACTTAGCAAAGCTGACAAACATTGATGATGACATAGCCAAAGAAAAACGAAAATTACAAGAAGCTGAAGATGAAATTAGCAGAAAAGACATAACAGCTCGTTTGAAAAACCTTCGAGATGAGAGAGCTGTAAGACTTGAGGCTGCTAGCGAAAACAGAAGCATTACGTAGTCCGGTAAATAGAATAAAAGAAACAATCACCAAAGTATTAAAATAAGACACTACATTAGGTGACAGAATTTAAACGTTATTTAGAAAACAAGGAATTACAGTTGTTAGTGTTTTAACTGCTTTTGGAATGATCATTGGTGTTATTGTTGAGACTTCTATTCCTACTACTGGTGGTGGACCTATAACCCCTAAACCACCATCAAAAGATGGTATAGAAAATTGGATAAAAAAAAACAATTAAGTAATCTTGGTAAACTATTAGCCATTCTAGCAGGAAAAGCAGCAGCAGCACTCCCGGGTATTATTGGTTCCATTGTGTCTTGGTTGCTTTCTGCTACTGAAAAAGTTGTTAGTTGGTTTGGCAATAATTTATGGGCATTTGTTGCTGTTGCTGGTTTGTTGTATGTAGCAGCAAAAGAGTGGATTTCTAAATAATTTTATAGAGTGTTAGTGCAGATATGCCGATAACTATTCTTCCTACTATTAATGCTGTTTTGTTGTCTTCGTGTTGTATTGCTTCTTTTGTGGTCTTTGTTTGAACAGTTTGATGTTTAACAGGTTCTGGTAGAGATTACTTCGTTGGTGTACCTTGTATAGTTGTAGGTTGTGTAGTAGGTGCAACAGGTTTAACATTTACATCACTATTGAAACCAAGAGAGCACTCCGATGTTGCAATTTCAATTTTATTATTATATCCAGCGAAAGTGCCAATTTGTAATATCATATCACTGGGAGACATGTAGAGACCAAGTCCGTATGTATAATCAACTTTACTTGTAGCATATTTCAATACATTTTGATATTTTGATATTTGGTCGTGCAAATCGATTGGACTGTTAATTGCTTCTTGAACATTTGCTAAGAATTGTTCGTAAGCATCAAATCCTGTGCCTATTTTTAGTATTTCTACACGTGTTTCATATTGTGCTCCTTATAGTGCCCATACAAATATTCTAATACTTTCGTTAATTCGTTCAATACATGGTTTTGTGAAGCCTTCTGATTTGTCTAATATAAACATTGTCCATGCCTCACTTATATCTACTGTATGTTCTATTTTGTCATTTGCACTAAAGAATGGCCCATCACTTCGATGTTCGTATCTGTATTTTTCATCTGGTTTAAAGTATTGAGTGTATTCTCCGAGACCGTGACTTTTAGAACTACTTTCCAATTTTTGGCGCCAATCTGTATTCATTGCATAAGTTTTGGTAAGTTGCTTTATCGTATGTGTTTTTGTAATAACAAAATTTCTCATCTGTTGGTAAAGGTGTTTTAAGTTCTTTTAAAATACGAGCAATACAATAATACACATGAAATGTATATACTGTTTTAGTTAGTCCTGAAGTGTTTTGCAAATGGTCGTTATAACTCACACCACATCCAGCAGTGGCACACCAAACAGCAAAATTCAATTGGCACTGACACCAGTCTTATGATGAATGAAGCCATGTATTCCACGGTTCATTGTTGTGTAATGTTGGATTTTGATAGTTTTGAAATAAGGCGGGAAACGTTACTGGAAAATGGTCATTTTTGTTAACATAAATTGTTTGTTTTACAAGTTAAATATTCTTTTTAGAATATTTAGTATGAGGGATATATGATGCATTGGGATTGTACTTGAATTTTTTAGGTATCATTTTTTATTAATTAAAAATGTATCATACAATTTCTGATATTAATAAGACAATACACTTGCAACAATATATAGATAACAAATGCGGTATTAAGAGAATTGGTTGAAGAGTTTTACTTATACTATAGGTTGGCATAATTTGATTGATGAATCTATCCAAAAAGGAACAGATAGACCAATACGTTTAGCTTCAGGATTTTACAGTTTCCAACAAATAGCAGATATATTTCAAAGTAACAATATTGTATTGTCTGTAAATGAAACAAATGACATAGTGTTTTGACATCGACCGTTGATTTAAAAATAAGCAAAGGATTAAAAGAGATGTTAGGCCTCGGAAATAGACGATTAAACGCAAATCAAACATATGAGGGAGAAATAGCATTAAATTTTGCACCTTATAAACAACAATATGTTCATCTTAAGCAGATAAATAGTGCTTGCAATTTCTTTGATGGTGCTCCTAGTAATATCCTTGGTGATGTTTCTGTTGAAAATAAATCGTTTGGTGATATTGTTCATACACGTTTTAGTAATCCGGAATATAAACAATTAACACATGGTGATATATCAGAATTAAGTATAAGCGTTTGTGATGAGAATGGTCAGAAAATAAACAACAATGGTTTACCAATTTGTTGTGTGTTAGAAATTTTATGATTAAAAATGAGTATATTTGGTGTTAAGAGTGGAAATCTTCCACTGACCGTTCCAAGGCGGCTCTTCTGTGGCGATTTAATTATGTTGTTGTTTGTTACTTACTGTGTGTATCACTTGTGTCTTTTAATTTTGGATTGCCATATGGCCATTTTGTGGGAAAGTAACTGTCCTTATGGCCTTCCTTTGTTTAGGTTTCTATTATGGTCTGGTCGCTTAATGTTTGTATTTCTTTCCCTTTGGTGTCTTGTATGGGTGGAGTCATTTAATTGTATCAATTCCTGATCTTTGTTTTACTTCTACTTTACGTGTTGATAGCAGAATATCAAATTTAGATAATATATTATAAAACGTCCATACAAATGAATACATTACAATATATGCTGAATCAAAAGGCTCTTTATCTAGAGATAAGATGTTTTCATTTGGAAATGGAGGTAGAGAGCGAACGGCCGGTTATGTTATGATGAAAGATGGTTATATTAAAAGTATGCGTCTGTCGTGTGAAAAGTCAAAAGATGAAGTGCGGGTTACTGTGATGGTGGATGGGGAAGTTTTGAGTGGGGGTATAGTTTATTTTGGGAGACACACAAAGTGTACATCGCGATTTTGATAAACCATTTTTAGTTAAGGCAGGAAGTGTTATCAATTTTTGGAGTGTACTGAATAATTTTACTGCGGTTAATACTGTTGCCTCATTATTAATTGAATTTAAAAATTATTTATAAAAATGAGTATATTTGGTGTAAAAACAGATAAGAATAATTTGACTTTGCGTATTGATGAATTACATAAAAAATTAGGAAATTTAAATAATATATTACAAAACGTTTATACAAATGAATTCATTACAATAACCGCCGAATCAAATGGCCCACTAACTAGAGGTAAAATATTTTTATTTGGAAATGGAGGTAGAGAGGGAGCGGTTGGTTATGTTATGAAGAATGATGGTTAATTTGACTTTGCGTATTGATGAATTACATAAAAAATTAGGAAATTTAAATAATATATTACAAAACGTTTATACAAATGAATTCATTACAATAACCGCCGAATCAAATGGCCCACTAACTAGAGGTAAAATATTTTTATTTGGAAATGGAGGTAGAGAGGGAGCGGTTGGTTATGTTATGAAGAAGGATGGTTACATTAAAAGTATTAGCCTGTCGAGTGTATCGTCGCTTGGTAAGGCGAAAGTTGGCGTGTTGGTGAATAGGGAACGTTTGGAAGGGTGCCGCGGCCTCGCTTTAGATATTGTTTCAATAAGTACACATTTTAATTTTGTCACCCCTTGTTTAGTTAAAGCTGGAAGTATTATTAATTTTATGAGTCTAGAGACTAATAAAACTGCAGTTAATACTGTTGTCTCGTTATTAATTGAATTCAAAAAATAAATATAAAAATGAAGCAACCTACAGCGCCGAATTTATATCCAGACATGTCTAGTGAAGACGGACAAAATTATAGATTACAGAAAAACAGATAGAAAAACAATTAATGAAAGAGAGGGATGTACGAAAGGCATTATACAAAACTATAAACGTGGAATTAACATTACTGATTGTGTTGATACTGCGTTAATTTTTTCAAGTGTTATTATGGCTGGTGTTAGTTTAACTGTTACGATTATGTTACCGTTGGAAATTGCTGCTGTTGTGTGTGGGGGTTTAGGGGTTTGTGTTAAACTTGTTAGACTTAGATTACATGCAAAAACAAAAAAACATTATGAGATTAAAACTATTGCTGATAGTAAGTTAAATAGTATAAAAGACTTGATTTCTAAGGCTTTGGTGTCTTTTATGGATGGAGTAAGTTAATTGTATCAATTCCTGATCTTTGTTTTACTTCTACTTTGACAGATGGGCAGATATCTGAAAATGAATTTAAGTTGAATTTAGATCAATTAGATAAATATAATAAACTGAAAAATTGCATACATTCAAAACAAACAGGATTAAGTGAAACGGAAAGAAAAAAACTCAGGGCTCAGGCTTTAGCCGAGGTAAAAAAAATAGGAAATGCTTGATTTTATTTAATAAAGTTATAATAATTAATGAGCCGCCTCCTGGTTATAAGAAATGCATAAACTAATGCAGATTTTACATTTTTACAATTTTCAGATTTTTTACAATTTTCAGATTTTTTCACTTTTAAAATTTTTTACATTTTTTTCGATTTTCGATATTTCAGATATTCTTTTCAATACGTAACAATGTGTCATCTTTTTCTTCTCTGGATATTAAACAGTGTTTATGGAAAAAATATTTTTCTCCTGGAATAATATCACTATTGTCTTCTTTAGTATTCTTTTCGCAAATATAACATTTTTTATTAATTAAATAAAGTATTTCTTTGAGCGCATGTTTTGTTTTATAAAAATAGTTACCATTTGTTTCGTTGCCAAAACTACACCAATGAAATCTAAAGATTTTACATTCACTTCTAACAAATAATACATCTTCTCCTCCTGGGAAGATATGATATTCCACACAATTTATTTTTAATATTTTTACAAAAGAATCTTCGGGGAATTTTTCAAAATCTACTTGTAAATCATATTGGTCCCAAGTGAACCAACAAAATACGCTACCGCGATGTTCAATAATAGTCATTACACTATTTTCTAAAAATACTTTCAGTTTATTTATTTTTTGTCTTAATCTTCTATTTTGGTATTCTACTCTTCCTTTATGTTTCAAATATATTTTTTCATCCATTTTAATTTTTAAATTTTAATTTTTTAGGGGTGGTCTGGAGAAGCTAAACATTTTTTTAGGGGGTGGCCTGGAGAAGCTTAAAAGATTTTTTAGGGGCGGTCTGGAGAAGCAAAAATTTTTTAGGGGGTGGTCTGGAGAAGCTTAAAATTTTGTTTCGGGTGGTCTGAAGTAGCAAAAAACATTTTTATGGGTGGTCTGAAGAAGCTAAAAAATTTTTATTAGGGTGTGGTCTGAAGAAGCTAAAAATTGTTTTAGGGGTGGTCTGTAGAAGCTAAAATTTTTTTAGGGGGTGGTGGTCTAGACTCGCTCAGACCCTATACTACTACGGTCATGACGTCAACGTCAAATTGACGTCACGACGTTGCGGCCGAATACACGTGGTGGGACTGATATAACCTCAGTGCACCAAAGCTTACTACATTTAAGACAAAAATATCACACTTTAGAAACGAGCTTATACATGTGAGAATAAAATACAGAAACATCACACTTTTAAATGATTGAAATTGTTCCCTAGAACGCTATTGCGCAAACAACCAATGCATTTCCATAAATATAATGTTTATCTAACAAAACATATGACTGAAATGACGGTGCAAAAGCTTGCCATTGTTCCCTACTTCTGCCCAGAATACGGACCGCGCCCACACGTTGGAACAGTATCACTGCGTGAGGCCGTTCTAACGAGTACCCACAATCTGCATGCCAAAGCAGAAACACGGAAAAATGAGAACACCAACGTCATATTAACACTGCAGCGACAATGTATCGCTCGGAGTACTCTGATATAAGTACACCGACTCTAAATAAGAATAAAGGGAACTCCCTCATGATGACAACCAGCCGTAGATGCCGAGACTCCTCGCCCTGCCAACCGGCGACAAGTAAAGGATGTCATTTTGTCACCATCATCTAGTACAGTATGCTCGCCCAGTCTTACACGCTAGACCGGTGAACAAAATGTACTCCCCTCAAAATAACTGAAAAATCTGCTTGGAGCCATATGACTGATAAAAAAAAAAAAAAAACATATCGCGCATAGACGCAGGTGGCGTCTGATCAGGGCCTACAGACAATGCACCCTGGCACTATTTCTTTAAAACTTTCATTGAATCTGAACAGTCTTCCAACGAAAGAAGAGAAAAAAATGTACAATAACATTACTGCGAAGATTCAGTGCTGCGTCTGATCAGGTCCTTCAATGCAATGAAGCGCCGATAATGATGGTATGTGTGACCTTAAACTGCGCCTGATCAGAATCTACACAAATTATATCGCAAAAAGATGCGTGCGTGCGTGCCCTATGAACAAACGCCGTCATACACGGTAACTTTTAATCCTAACGCAGCTATCTGCCCCTACAATCAACGGTACATAAATCGCCAAAATTATCTACCCTTTCAATAGATGGCGATCCATGTAAACAATAGATCCAGCGCTTAAGTTCCATTTCTTCTCTGTCCAGCACTAAGGTGCCCCCCCCCCCCCTTATGTGCTGTACAGGGAAAAGAAATGGCAATATTAACACAAGAAAGATACGGACAAGCAAGAATAGCGCTGCATCTAAGAATCAAAGATAATAAATAAAAATCATTTTACTCACTGCTATCGGCCAATGCTCGATACTGCAACATAGGCTCTGGAAATAATGTCCCACTCCCGATGTTGAGCGGTCAGTTACTTATATATGGATGTGTCAGTACACGTTTACGATCATGCGATGACCTTGCCACAATAGCTCGCAAAAGTCGGGTCGCCTGATCGACACGTCACCTGTATGGAGTATTGAACAGGCCAGCCAGCAGAGTGTTCAAGAAGGTTAGTTGGTTAGAAAATACGCCCTCTTAAAGACACATTTTTTTCCTTATATAAAAGGGGTGTCCTGTCTAATGATCTCCAATAAACATTTCCTTCGGACCATAGTGCACATCAAAGGCTTATCTTATCAAAGTGATTATGAGGTAATTATGAACAGATTTCTTGTTTAATAGGGGGCTCAATAAGGGTACTTGAGTGATAGTATAATTTACTGAGATTGTTTCCAAAAAAATATTGTTGAAATAACTCCTTTTTATTTTAAAATAAAGTAAAGAAAAAAAAAACACTGATATCCATTGTTTCCTTTACTCAAAGGTGCAAAGAAGTTAACAAACAAGGTAAATGAATTATTAACCTCAAAATTTAATCAATCAATTTACCTTTATTTATTTATATTTATTTATTTATTTTATTTTGGTTGAAAGTATGTGATACACAAATCATATAATGTCTAAAACATTAGCATTTTATAGTTTCAGTCAAGATGGTTCTTTGTTCTAGACACAATCATATAAGAAAAGAGAGAAAAAAAGATTTTTTTTTTTAGATTTTATTTTTCACCTTTTCAAGTTTAAAACTAAAATAACAAACACAATTAAATTTAGTTTTCTTATTTATATTGCAAACATAGGTTGTGGGTGCTCGTTAGAGCCGCCTCATTGAGGCGGTTCAAACGAGTACCCACAACCTATGACTCAATGAGACGATTTTAAGGAGCATCCGCAACCTATGACTTGGAGCAGAAATGAGGAAAATAATTTATTCCCCCCCTTAAACCCCCATTTTCTCTATAGAAAGTGGGGTTAAGGGGATGTTCCTTTTTCCTCAAAAACATATATTGTGTGTCCTCGTTAGAACCGCCTCTTGGAAGCAGTTTTAACGAGCAGTCACACTGTAAAAACAAATTGTGGGTACTCGTCTGAACCGCTTTGCCAAGGTGGTTCTAATGAGTACCAACAATATATGTTTAGAGCAGAAATAATAAAGTTATCTGGATTTTATCTGAAAGAAAAAAATCATTTTTGGTGAAAAAAAAAAATTACCAATATATTTGAATTGGCATTTTCTGTAATGATTATAAATAATGGCTACTAAATATAAAATCGGAAAAAAGTGCTGTTGTTTCTTCCGTGCAAATCAAAATAAGGACTAAGGTGTAAATAAATAGATGTCATTTGTCAAAGTCATACCCCTAGGTAATCTATTACCCTCTCTTGGTCCTCTACCTGCATGACAGCCTGAATACCCCAAGTGTATTTTATCTCAATGCTGGATTCTTTAATAAACGGTCATTAGGATGTTATGTAATCGAAAAATGTGTCTTAAACAAGATCTGTCTGATTTGACAGACGTAACTTCCATCAAGAACATGTTTAGGTGTGTGCAGGTCCAAAACCGTCCAAAAAGAACGAAGAAACCTACGTTTATCAAGGAAAACTAATAGGACAGTTTTCTCGACAAGGCCTAGCTACCTTAGTACAAAAATATAAAAATTCGGTTAAATTGTAAACATGTCAGTATTCTTGTAAGAGAGCAAGTAATTACATGCCTATAAGTCTCGGGTTGGAAAATAAGAACACCTTGTCGTGACAGGGTCCCACCAACGAGCATAACAATACTTGCCATGATTCCTTCATGATACCAGCAGGTACAATCCCCTGTTTAATTAGCATATCTTTGGTTGCCATGGCTAGAGCGACGTCAACTATGACCATGCCCACATCACGGGGTGTGAATGCTAGCTTCGGGGGGCTACCCCCATCCCCATCTTGCCAAGCCTGGCGGATCCCGCAGCGATGCCACAGACGACTGCGTTATGGTAGGGTGCGTTGACAAGCATTTTTCCATCAGTTGCCGGGGTTTTCATGGTTTCTGAAGACTTGACTCCATATTGAATAGATCTGGTCGGGTCTCTAATTGTTTCACGGACCGGGGTTTATCCTGTTGCGCAGATTACTTCCTATTCGATTTGTCATTTTTGCTGTTACTCTGAGTAACTTGTCGCCGCGATAGGCTCACATGTTGCAGAGCAACTAAAGCAATACAACCCGCAAGACAAAACCCGATGAGCCACGGGGTCTAGCCTCTTTGTCCTTTTGGCAGTATACCGTGATGGTCCTGTTGTTGCTTTGCAACATGTTGCTCTGCAACAGCATCGTTAACGGCGCCATCGTTATTCGTGACATGATGTTTTTCTTTGTTTGCGGAAGCTCCTTGAGCAGTCGTTCTTGCTTGGCCTTTCGAGCGGCGGCGCCGGCACGTCCGGTGTAACACTATTAATTGCTTTGGGTTTGATTGTATCAGTTTCTACAAGTTTTCATTAACTAAAGTGCTTGATCAAGTTTTAAAAGTCTAATATATGCATGCCAGTAAATTTCCTTCCATACAGCTAGTAGAATCCAAGTTAATTTATTCGTTATACTGAACTTTAAAATTAAGTAACGTAAGCATAAACGTGAGGCTGGACATGTATGGAATGTGTGAGTGGGGTGTGAGAGTGGTATAAAAGGGCTGTGCGGGAAGTCCCGGTGTGAACATGTTAAGTGCTAGGTTTTAAAGCACCATACTAAACCAATTGAACCTGAGTTGTCGAAATTATTATATGTTAGAAAATGAAACTGAAAACTTTAAAATGAGTTATTAACTGTGTTATAAACATTACTTTTGGTGCACGTGATCTAGGATAATTCGTTTAGTGTTGGACACTCATAATAAATGTAGAACAACAACGAAAATATAAAGACTATCAAAGAAAGTGTCTTGTGATCCTCGACGACGTTCAACGCCAGACAAGAAAGGACGGTAAGTGTTTTTCGATTTTTTGATTTGAAAATTCAACCATGGCGGAACAAGAACAGTACATAAGGGCAATGAAAAATGTAAGCGGTCAGATGACTGGGTTAACTACTACCATGGGTGCCCAGGGCGTCGCGAGAATCATAAAACCTTTCGAAGGGGATGTTAAAGAGTTTAAAAGGTGGATCAAAAGTATTGAAAAATATGTTATATTGACCAATCTTGACGTAAACGAATCAAAACTAATAGCATACCAATCAAGCAAAGGTCCAGTAAGTGACTTTTTGAAACGTCACTTAGATCAAAATGCAGGACATACTCGGGCCCAGGTAAAAGCTGAGTTGACCTCTCGCTTTGCTGAGGTCACTGACCACCAGTACGCATTGTCCCTACTAAGGAAAGTTAGACAGAAACGTGATGAGAGCATCCAGGTTTATGCAGAACGATTGTTGGCCTTGGCAGAAGATGCTTTTGATGATGTTGACGCCGCCAATGAGCAGCTAATTGGCTTTTTCATTGACGGACTACAACATGATTATATGAAAATGAAAATCATGCGTGCAAACCCAGATACTTTACAGGCTGCCATAAATGTTGCCAATACGGAACAGAATTTGCGTAGGCGATTCGAACTTAGGTCAGGGCATCCTATTTTACCATAATCTTCCAGCACTGAGGTAGAACCAATGGAAATAGGACATGCACGTCCAAAATGCTATAAGTGTCACAAAGTAGGTCATAAAATTAAGGACTGTAGGTACAAACAAGGCCAGATCAATTTTGTAAATGATCAAAATAAACCAAGGTCAAGACAAGCCATTACCTGTTGGAATTGTTCCCAAAAAGGGCATTATGCCAATGAATGTAAAGTAAGACGAAATGCACGAAATGGTGGCAGGCAACAAAAACATTCTGCTGCAGGCATTTCGGAAAACTAGGTGCACCTTTCCACAATGAAGCCGATGGAAAGGACAGATCAAAAAAGAAACCAAAATCAAATTATACCATTGCTTTTACAGGAAGTAAAAATTCATGTCAGATCAAAATTCAAAAACAAAAGTTTCGAGCTCTTTTGGATACAGGGGCTTCAGTTTCATTAATGCATATACGAGTTTATGATAGTTTAAAGGACAAACCAAAGCTGTACCCTAAATCTGCATCTTTACAGACTGTAAATGGTCAACCCTTACATTTAGATGGTTGTGCTGATGTTTCATTTGAAATGCAGGGAATCAAACTAAGTCAACCATTCTACATAGTACGAGATATGAATAGAAATTTGATTTTAGGCCGTGATTGGCTTGATAAAAATGGAGTTCGCATGTACTTTGATTTGGGATGTATCAGAGTAAACAATACATATGTTCCCTTGCAAGAGGATCTGTGTGTGTGTGAATTCGGGTTTAACGTCGCTTTCAACAATTTTTCAGTCATATCACGACGGTGTCTGGTTGCGACAGGGAGCTCAATGCTCACGTTTATAGTGCTGCCTCACTGAAGTATCATGTCCCAGACACATTATATGATACCACACCCAGTCACATTATCCTGACACTGGATCGACCAGTCCTAGCTCTACCCCGTAAATCTGAGTGCCAAGCGAGGAGCAGCTAGTACCATTTTTAACGACTTTGGTATGTCGCGGCCCGGGATCGAACCCGAGACCTCCCGTTCCCCGGAGCGGACACTCTACCAACTGAGCTATCGGGGCCGGTAACAAGAGGATCTAAAAGTATCTTCAGTAGTGAGAATGCACAGAAAAACCAAAATTAAGCCACAAACATTTGTTATATGCAAATGCAAGGCCAGAAATAGTCCAAATTTACCAACGTCATGCATGGATGAAATTTCACCTCCAGAAGTAGGTTTCTTAAATTATGAGCCTGGTTTGCTGGTAACAAATTCAGTAACAAAAATGAATGACAATAGAATAATACCAGTTTTACTTGTAAATAATACAAAAAAACATTCACTGTCAGAAAAGGAAGACCGATAGCAAAAAATGAGCAAATTGAAGGTCAGAGCATTATGTCGGTTAATGCTACTGCCCAGAACCTGGATTCAAGCCAGACTTCGGAAAATTTTGAAAATATTGACGTGCCAGAAAAATACAAGGAAAAATTAGTGCAAATTATCAAGGCCAATGCTGACTTGTTTGCACAAAAAGATTCCCAGTTAAGCCAAACAGATACCATTCAAATGAAAATTGACACTAGTGATCACCCCCCAATTAAAATGAAACCATAGAGAACCCAAATAAACAACCGAAAAGTTATTGATAATGCAATTGACGAAATGTTAGAGGCAAAAATTATAGAAAGATCAAAATCTCACTGGTCATTTCCTGTGGTCATTGTACAAAAGAAAGATGGATCAAAACGTTTCTGCATTGATTTAAGAAAATTGAACAAAATAACCAAAAAAAAAAAAAAAACTCATATCATTTACCAGTAATTGACGATATTAGGCAAAGTTATGTTAGGCAAATCCAAATATTTCACCTCTCTTGACCTTAAATCAGGGTACTGGCAGATTCTTATGCACCCAGCTGATAAAGAAATTACAGCTTTTGCTTGTCATCGGGGTCTCTTTCAGTTTAACGTAATGCCATTTGGCTTGACTAACGCACCCGCTATTTTCAGTCAATTGATGGCCATTGTACTTGAAGGCCTTGATGCATTCACGGTTGCATATTTAGATGACGTCCTTATATTTTCGTCAACACTTGAAGAACATTTGGTGCACATTCAACAAGTATTTTCGCGTTTAAGGTCACATTCCTTACGTCTGAAAGCGACCAAATGTAGCTTCCTCAAAGAGAGTACCAACTACCTTGGTTTTGTTATCAATGAAAATGGGATCATGCCAGAAGCACGCAAGGTTAATATCATCAAGTCATTACCAGCTCCTACCACTGTTAAAGAAGTGCGCAGTCTGGTTGGTATGTGTAGTTATTACAGACGTTTTATTAAGGGCTTTAGTGAGATTGCTGAACCAATTATCGCGTTAACTCGTAAGTACGCAAGGTTCAAGTGGGATGATAAATGTTAAAAAGCATTTGAAACACTTAAAGAGAAGTTGACCTCATTTCCAGTACTTGGTTACCCTGACCCAAATAAAATTTACTACTTGTATACAGACGCAAGCAACAACTGCGTAGGTGCATGTATAACCCAGCCTTGTACTGATGACCTTGAGAATAATGGGTCAAAAAGTGAGATTCTCAAACCAATTTTCTATCTAAGTCAGCGTTTATCCGATAGCCAGACTCGATGGTCCACCATAGAAAAAGAAGCTTTCGCCATACATTTTTCGCTACAGAGATTTGATCATTATCTACATGGTGCAGAATTTGTCATTAGAACTGATCATAAGCCTTTAAAATATTTGTTGGACTCCCCTATGCAAAAGTAGAAAATCCAAATGTGGGCTTTAGGCATAATGGGATACAACTGTCGCATAGAGTACATAGAAGGGTCAAAGAACCATTGTGCTGACCTACTTTCCCGTATTTCTGAAAGTGCAGACGTGACACAGGACAATGAACCCTATGAACCAGATATAAATGATAAGGCTTATGAAATAGGTGCATTGAACATTAACAGATTCAATCCCAGCAAATATACACGCACAAAGTTGCAGCCATCTGACCCCGTACAAAAACCTACATTAGGGGACAATTTGGACATTGCAACAGAGCAGTCAAAAGACCAAGCGTTAATGGAAATAAAGCTTGGATTAGAAAGTGGTAATTTGCCAGTTTCATTGCAAAAGAAACACATCATTCTGGAAAATATACTTTATTACATTTCAGATGTAGATTCTGACCCAGTTTTAAGGTTATACATTCCAGTACATTTGCAACCAGCAGTGATTCAGCAATACCATGATTCTAACGGTCACATGGGTGCAGACAAAACATTTGATGCTATAAGGTCAAAATGCTATTGGCCGAATTTATACAAAGAGTTGTGTGAATACATTGCGCGTTGTATAACATGTCAGTGTCGTAGCATCAAAAAGCAAAAAGCACCAATACAAGAATCTGATATACCTCCTTTCCCCTTTGCAAAGGTGAGTATGGATCTTTCGGGACCGTATCCGACTACAATGTCTGGAAACAGATACATTGTAGCTTTCGTTTACTGGTACAGTGGCTTCCCAGAAGCATTTGCTGTCCCAGACAAAACTGCAGACACTATAGCGCATCTAATAATCAACAAAATGTTTAATCGCTATGGTACGATAAGTACATTGGTGACCGATAATGGTAGCGAGTGCAATAACAAAACAGTACGTGAGACCCTGGAGGCAATAAACATTAAACATGTAAAAACAAGCATTTACCATCCGCAATCAAATGCAAAAGTAGAAAGCTGGCACAAGACTTTGCATGATGTGCTTTCCAAGGGCATACAAGGTCAAACGCAGATATGGCATCAATTTTTACCGAGTGTCCTCGGTTCGCTGCGCTTCCATGTTAATGAATCCACAAAGTTCTCGCCTTTCTTTCTGTTATATAATCGTGAAGTTTTGCTACCCATGGATAACATCTTGAAACCAAAACGTAGATTTGAGGGCGAAGACTTGCACAAAATTGCTCTTCAACAACAGCACAAGTCATTTGTTTTAGTGCATCGAAATCTAAAGCGAGCTAAGAAGCGTCAATCAAAGTACGCAAATAGAAATACCCATAAAGTACAGCTAGAGATAGGTGACCCAGTTTATTATAAAGTTCACAAACGCCCCAGCAAGCTGCATAACAATTGGATAGCTTATTACCGAATTATCGACAAAACAACACCAGTTAATTTCAAAATTAAAAACCAACTTGATGGCTCTGTAATTTCATGCCATGCAAATGACATTTTCAAAGCACATGTAGATGAGTGGAATATCCCCAAAGAAAGCAGCAGCAAAAGGCCATTACGCAAAGCAAGGTATGTTGTACCACCATCATCCGATGATTCAAGCAGTTATGATGCAGACAGTGAGGAAATACCCTTGGCACGTCTCGCGAAAAGGTTTAGAAATGTTCGCGAAAACTCAGACAGTGAAGGTTTTATTTCAAAAATGGAATTAGCAAAACATCAAAAGTACCATGCAAAATGGCCTCGGTCAAGTTCAGTGCATAGCTCAGCATCTGAATCCAGGGCAGACAGCACTGATGCAACCGAATCATATGATAACCAGTTGCCAGAAAACCAGTCCATGGTCACAGAATAAATCTGACAACAAAATCACAAAGTACAAAATCTGACGAAAGCAACTGTCAGATAGCAATTGAGTTTATTCGGTGAGCAGAATGGAAAAATTTCTGTTCATGGTTTACTTAAGGCTTCAAACTTAAAGTACACTAGGTACCAAAAGTACACAAAGTTGTGTAAGTGTATGATTCTAATTATGAAATGTGTCTTAAATAGTTTTCTGATATATTTTTCAGAACATGAGAGTACTTGGCCTGTTAACCCTTTTTGGCATAACGAGTTCAATACTTATAAGTGAAAATGTTATTTTCCAAACGACCAATGACATATCTATCACACACACAAACTGGCTGGCATCATTTGTCATTGACCTTGAACCCTTTAATCACTTCTTGATTAAATTAGAAGAAGACATAGACACAGCTTTGATGACTGCTGACATTATTTTAAGTGTATATGGCCAACCTGACAAAAGAGAATTTCGAACAACACTTTTTGGACTTAGGAAAGAGGTCATGTACCTTAATGAAACTCGGAACAGCATTTATGATGGCTTGTTAGAGTACAAATTACTACCACGTCACGGGAAAAGGGCAATACTCGAACCTCTTGGTGATGTAATAGGTTACATCTTTGGTTTTCTTACAAATAGGGACATGGAAAGCATTCACAGAAACATTCAAAATCTTGCAGCTAATCAAAAACAGATTATACATGTGGTACAAGAAAGTATATCTGTTTTGAACATGTCTCGTGTTGAGATATCTAAAAATAGACAGACAATCATGCGTTTGGTTTCCAGTGTAATTCGGTTAGATCGGAAACTAGAAAACTTGGTGAACGAATCTTTTAGACAAATAGCAGAAAACAGATACTTTATGGAAATGTATTTAAAACTTGATTTGGTCACATTCGAGATTAGAGAAATGATACAAAACTCTCAAGTCTATCTTGACCATCTAAAAACTCAGTTGAACTTCCTAACTCTTGGACACTTAACCCCAACAAACATTCCGCCTAGAAATTTATTGTCGTTACTACTTGAGATTAAAGATCATCTTCCTGTTACTCTTTCACTGATGTTTGACCCTAAGACAGATTTATTTAAGTTTTACAAAAAACTTGCAGACATCAGCTGTCTTATTGGACAACCAAATTGTATTTTTTTTCTAAAAATTCCTCTCCTAGAAGTAAACAACAGATTTCAAGTTATTAAAGCTTTTAATGTTCAAGTAATTGTCAATAACGATCAGACGAGTAACCCACAAATGACTACTATGACAGCAACATATCGACTTGAAAGTTCTGGTCTGCTCTTTAATCAAGCAAAAACAAAATACGCCCTGCTTTCATCTGATGAATTTGCAAGATGTTCTAATCCTTCAATTAATTTTTTGTAGCGTCTCCAGTGTTATTTTCCCAGTGAATTTAGCTAAATTTTGTATTGTTAACTTATTCTTACAAAAATCAAATGAAATTCAGAAATACTGTGAAAGTATTATACGGGTTAATACAAAGTAGAAGTAAAACAAAGATCAGGAATTGATACAATTAACTTACTCCACCCATAAAAGACACCAAAGGGAAAGAAATACAAACATTAAGCGACCAGACCATAATGGAAACCTAAACAAAGGAAGGCCATAAGGACAGTTACTTTCCCACAAAATGGCCATATGGCCATCCAAAATTAAAAGACACAAGTGATACACACAGTAAGTAACAAACAACAACATAAATAAATCGCCACAGAAGAGCCGCCTTGGAACGGTCAGTGGAAAATTTCCACCGGGGGGCTTAAATCGATTTTACGTGGCCACAATCCTCGCCCTTACTTCCGTCGCGATTTAGACAAATAATTTGTTCAGTCCGCATGAAGGCCTCCTAACTCATCAGTGCAACATCTCCGTGAACACAAAAATCAAAGAACCACAGAGGTGAGACAACGGTGAGGACTCGACAGCAAGAAACCACTGAAATGCTGGAGCAAAAGAAAACCAACAGTTAGACTCCGATGAGCCCGACCAGAGACAGAGCATCAGGCACCAACCAGCATTATCTCTCTAATTTTCAATAAGCCTTTACGTTGGAGCCGTCATAGAATCTGAGGCCTGACCCACCGGCGTGCAATTAAAGAGGGAAGCAAAGTTGCCAACCGTGATTGGGTTAACTACCATGCATGCAGTCTGTCGTATAATATCCATGTTGTACCCAATCTTTTTATATCGAAGAATGATTTTACGAAATTGGGTGCTGAAGTCATTGCGGTTATATATTTTTCTGAATTTATATACTAAGTCACCATAAAATTCGGGTTCCGATAGACCTTGTTGCAGAAGAGATTTAAGTCCAATATTGAATTTTGAAATTAAATCAGAATGGCGTCTATAAAATTTTGAAAAGGCTTTGCGTAGTTTATGGTACCGATAACCCTGATTAAGGAGTTTAGCCGTTAATAATTTATTACGAGTGTTGAAGTCAGTTACATGACTACACACTCTAGCAAATCGAATTAATTGCGAAATATAAACGCCATAGGATGTCGCACGAGGAACATCACCATCCAAAAAAGGAAAATTTACAATCTCAAAATCAAAGTCATCGCGTTTATCATAAATTTTGCACGAAACAAATCCATCTGCAATAGACAGATGTAAATCCAAAAACGGGGCCTCGGTATAAGAAGAATTTGCTTTATTTAACTGAAGTTCTAGGGGGTAAATCTGACTGATCAAACCATCAAAATAGGTATTATCAATATTTAATAAATCATCTAAATATCTAGAAGTAGAGCGAAAAGCTTCAATAATTTCAGATTGGTTATCAATGGAAAGCGACAAAATGAAGTCTCTTTCATAACAATACAAGAACAGATCAGCCACAAGAGGTGCGCAATTAGTACCCATCGGAATACCCACAATTTGTCTAAATAACTTAGTACCGAATCTAATATAAATATTGTCAAGTAGAAAGGTGAGGGCATCACACACTTTCTGACATGACCAAAGTGTATAATTCTTATGCTCTTTAGAAGTGAAAAATGCATTTCTGAAATTACATGCAAGATAGAGAGAATCTTCTCTGTGAAAAGCCCATTCAACTAAATCATTAAGCTTTTCTTTATAAGATTATGAGGAAGTGTAGTGTAAAGAGTGGAAAAATCGTAGGTAGACAGACTAGAAGCACGAAAATGTCTAGATTTCAATTTATTTAAAACCTCATTCGAATTTTTTATAGACCAAAACATATTTCTTCCTGATCTTTCAAAGACTTTAATTTGGGTTAAAACTTATGGGGCACATGTGGGCTATAATCTCTCAGACTGGGTTAAAATTCTCTATTGTTTGTCACAACGGAAACGCATCCACTATAAGCACGAGACCAACCATCGATATCATACATGTTTCTGCTAGATGCATAGCTAACTCAGAATATTTCTGTCTAACATCAGAATATGACATGAAAAGTGAGTTTCAAATGAAAGAAGATTCTCTTACCTTTCTTAGAAGCATTAGCCTAGAAGACATAAATGTATTGACTCCTTTGGAACAAAAGTATCCAAACTTCTCTAAGATAGAAGTCCCTTCCCACTTAAATCCGGCCAACGAAATGAGCTTAAAATATCTAATGTCAGAATTGGACAGTCCACGTGAAATAAAACTTAAGGATAATGACACTTGGCCAACATATGCCTATCTTCTGCTTGGTTTCGCAGTGTGTCTTATAGCTATGTTAGGTATATACATGTACCGTAAATATGGTCGAAACATATGCAATACTTGTTCTGCTATCTCGAATTATCATGAAAAAAGTCAAACACCTAAAACAGGCCATGTCACTCAACACGGCGTTGCGGCTACTGCCACAGAGCAAAGGACAGCTCACGATAAAATTGACTTATCGACGCCATGTAACGACGAGATGTCGCTAGACAAAATTGTTTTTATGGGCCCCAGTTCGACGATGGAGAAATGAAGAGCCTAATAAACATTACGTGTATACATGTACAGTTTATTCAGTGTCAAGACTTGACCAGACTTGTAAATAATGATGGCGCAAATCATAGAATGTTCATAATATTAACGTTATTACATGTTATAATCGATGTGCACATACGTTTTGTGGCTTGTGCATTTAACGCACTTGCCTAACAAAACATTCGTTATGTTTTAGGCAACTCAGGAAAATCAACAAAAGGACAAAAAGCAACAGCAGAATGGCGAACGTTAATCTTACAGAACTGTACCAATTCTCGTACGACAATGCGTTGTACAACATCGCTAGATTGGTGTTAACAGACATCAAAATCAACCACAAACGGCGCGAGAACATGCGGGGGAGACACGACGAAACCAGCGAATGGCACACGCCATTGCGTTGGACACGGTGCTGCATGTGGACAGAATGGCAGAACGCCGAAAGACAGCTAAGGCTGTCTACAACAGTAAAACGACACAGACGGGACAAAATGGCACCGATACCGAGTGCCAAACAACCAGTCGCCCCGGGATGCAGTTGCCTGTCACTGGCAGCTTAGAAGACGACGCCTCAGCAGAGCCACGGCGCT
The DNA here is from genome assembly GCA_963580285.1 of Lucinisca nassula. NCBI lineage: Eukaryota > Metazoa > Mollusca > Bivalvia > Lucinida > Lucinidae > Lucinisca > Lucinisca nassula. The sequence goes on from OY757024.1 coordinate 115,614,798, forward strand.
TTGTGCCTACTGACAGTGAACAGTGTATGGACGATGTCGATTAGACATTTTGTGGAATTCACTCAGCAGTGCTTTATAGGATAGTAACTGTTAAACATGTGTTCAATAGCTAACTTGTTTATACAACATTAAAGGTTAAAACCAAGAAGCTGCAGAGTGACATTCAAACCAGCTACTGATGACTGAAAACATAAATTTATGAACTGTAATGAAAAGTGATATCATATACTACATGAAATTAAGTATGTCATTCAAAATACTATTTTGCATTCTAAATGGGGGAGGAAAACATGTAACACTATTAATTGCTTTGGGTTTGATTGTATCAGTTTCTACAAGTTTTCATTATTAACTAAAGTGCTTGATCAAGTTTTAAAAGTCTAATATATGCATGCCAGTAAATTTCCTTCCATACAGCTAGTAGAATCCAAGTTAATTTATTCGTTATACTGGACTTTAAAATTAAGTAACGTAAGCATAAACGTGAGGCTGGACATGTATGGAATGTGTGAGTGGGGTGTGAGAGTGGTATAAAAGGGCTGTGCGGGAAGTCCCGGTGTGACCATGTTAAGTGCTAGGTTTTAAAGCACCATACTAAACCAATTGAACCTGAGTTGTCGAAATTATTATATGTTAGAAAAGGAAACTGAAAAACTTAAAATGAGTTATTAACTGTGTTATACTGGCTGAAACATTTTTCGGATCTTTTGGCTTCGTCACTCTTTGTGTTACAACAGGCTCCGCTAGTACAGGCTGCGCCAGTGGTTTTACTGGCTGCGCCAGTGGCGTTGCAACGTCCGCAAGCTGAGTTGCAGCGTCCGGCTGTTGATCCTTCACCATCATCGTATGATTCATCGTATTCTCCGCCAACATTGTATGATGAATTGATTGGACAGCAATGTTCAAATCTGGTATGCTTGAGAGTGATTAACGTTGCGACGAATGGAGCTAACCACATACCATAGCGGTGATAGAGTTCGCTGGCATTGCCTTAAAGGGTTCTACCTAGAAACGGATCGCTTTCAATATTGCGAACGAGTCCGTGTTGGACCGGGATCGGGACGAACAACCCGACCAGTCCCGCATACATTCAGAGAGCCGTGTTCGAAATCGTCTTTGACATGTCTGCCCCTAATCGGGTGGAGTGACGGGCGTAGAGCCTCTAGACCTCACAGTCACTCAGCTTCTCGACCTAGTCGACGATCAAGGCCTTTCCGTGAGCCACAATTCCGTTTTTCCTGGCCGACCCTCCTGCTACTGTTGCAGCGAGCCTTTCGCGGTATTCTTGCACCCTGTTATCTTTCCGTGGCTCTGCTTGTTGCTTCGCCAGTACTGTCTGGGCCAGTTGCGTGTCCGACGTCGCGGGTCGTCAAGTATCTGGTCTATCAGCTCATCGCAGTCCATTCGTATCGACAATAGGCAACAAGGGCGGACCTATCTAAAATGGAGTCGCAGGCATGCGCATACATGCGCGGTAAACATCTGGATAAACCGAGAAAGGATAAAAAGACAGCCAAAAGCAGCGCCATATGCACACCAAGTACAGCGATTACGGCCGCTACTGAGCATATCGGTGTTGTCGTTGCTTTACAACAGCTACGCAACTGCTTCCCAACGGCTAAGCTGATTTCTTAGTGATCATTAATCACGTAATGATCATTACATGATAATATAATCAGCGGGTTGATCAGTCTTCAACAGAAGCTTAGCTTGTTTTGTCTCAGCTAGCTACTGCCGCACCAACTCCCGTCCTCGTGCGGGGATCACGTCATTTTCACGCGGACAGTCTTCGAACGAGTCACGATCCTTGCAGTGGAACAGACAGACCCAGCGCGTCTGCTCGCGCAAGTCTTTCAAGACGGAGTTGTACTTCTGCGTGAGGACCCAGACAGACTGCTCCGCGTGGAACGCCAGCTCTGACAGCATGTCTTTCTTCTTCGTCAAAGCCCCGTTAGCGCTGTAGTCGTCTATGACGTACACGGTCGGCTCGCCCTGGAACACCCGGTAAATCGTAAGTAATCGTAAATGCGCTCCCCGGGGTCTAGAACGTAAATCTCAGGGTCCGCCCGGATCCAGTGTCGCTGCTAATACGTTCTGTTGTACCGTATGGTGGGACACAGAACCACTACGTGCTGAAATAACCCCCGCTTGGGGCCTTCGAGCAGATCGAGGATAAAAACGGTTTTTCCGCATCCGTTCTGCCCGCTGATTGTCGCCGAATGGGCCGTGCGCGGAACTCTTTTAATTGTTGCTCAATTAACCGCTGAGACAAACCGGCCATCTTCGAAGTTAAGCTGTGCATCGTTGATGACGTAGAGGTAGATGTGTAATGCGCCTGCCTCCTCGGTTCTTTTCGTTATCTGGATGGTCACACCTTCGCTGGCATTCACTATACGTCTGCCGGAGCCGTGGAGCCGGCCGTCGTCGCTTGTCCTGAGGTCAAGCCACAGCGCGTACTTGCTAGTGAGGTATTCTGCAAGGCTGACTTCGGCTAGGGCCAGGTCTTTTTCGACCGTTGCCACTTCAGGGTGTCGCTTGCTGTCGGCTGTTAAGAGGGCATCCATTGGCTGAAGATTTGGTTGGGGATCCCGTCGATGGTGACCTCGACCTTGTCGAATTTCGGGTTATAGACGGCCTCAGTGTCGCGAGCGAAGGGCTGTTGCGTGGCTTCATCTTCAAAGAGCATCAGGATGTCCTTCATGCTGCGGGCGGGCACGTTGAGATTGATATTCCAAAGGGTGTCTCTCTTGTCTTTGCCGATTTTGCGGTGCCGCAGTATCCGGTCATCCAGAATCGAAATGCGGCTTCTGTACTGGTTGTTGATCATTTGGGCCAGGTCTGGCAGGGTGACCGTGTCATACTCAAGACAGAAGTTTCCAATGTCGAGAGAGGCACCGCTGTCTGTGGCCTGGATAACACGGTTGTAGTCGTTGAACGTGAGCTCATACTCGAGCCGGTCACACTGCGCGCTCTGATAGAAGGGCATGTGGCTTTTGAGCAGCTCGAAGTCCAGTGGGAGGTAGAAGCGATTACCGAAAGCATCGGCGACTGCTTTGTCAGCTAGGACGGACTCGTCTTTGTCACCATTATTGATTCGGATCCTCGTCGTATTTCGTTCATTCGACGTGTCAATGCCTTGGTACTGGCCATTTTTCCTCTCTGAATCCAGAGATCGCAGTGAACAGCCACCAGTTTTTTTTTGCCTCACCAGAAATTAGGCAAACTCACCTAGTCTTTCTAACACTTTTAGGTGGCTTTCAATGCATTTAGGTAATAGCTTAGATCTATGCAAATTATTTCTATATGATTTGGTGAAGATATACATAACGGTTTCGTGGCAAACCGGGGTGAAAGGGTGGAAATCCCGCGGGATTTTTGAAAATCCCGCGGGATAAAAATAATCCCACAGGATTTTTTCTCCACTCCCGCGGGATTAAAATCCCATAAAAATATCAGGGATTTTTCTCCCACGGGAGAATTTCAAAATTTTAAATCTTGCTTTTAACTATCAAAATGGACCTACTTAACATTAAAATACATGCACAAAAAATATGGCTGCTCCTGCTCTAATTTCTATTTCTCCCGCAGGATTTTTCTCCCATGGGATTTTTTACGGAGAAAAATCCCGCAGGATTTTTTTATTTTTTAAAATGCTCTGGAATGAAGGTGTAATATCTCTTTTCTATTAATAAGGTCAATTAGAGAAGCTTACAATGAGTAAAGCATGAATATAACTATTTTAAAAAAATCCTGCGGGATTTTAATCCCATGGGATTTTTATCCCATAATCGAAAATAGGATTTTTCTCCCGTGGGATTTCACTAATTTCCAATTTCCAATAAATCTGCTTTGTTCGGACAAAGCTATAATAATTTTGTCCAATTATGTATAAAACATGCATAATTTATTGGTTTAAAGTAACTAATATTGACTCCATTGAAATTAACTCCCGCGGGATTTTTATCCCATTTCAGAGCACAGGATTTAAATCCTGTGGGATTATTTTATTTATTTCGTTTTCTTTTTTGGCTGTTAACCCATTTTGTAGCAGAAACCCCAAAACGGGTACCCTGGCAAACAGTGCAGGCCCAGATCAGACGCCGCAAAATGTGGCGTCTGATCAGGGCCTACATGGTTTGTGAAAAGTTAAGATATTTTCAAAGTAAGTTTTAAAGAAAACACAGCCTGACGCCCCTTAACTTTGGAATGGACTCCTGGTATATATAGGGAGGAAGATTCCATTTGGTACAAAAAGGGTTAAAATTTAAGAACAATGTAAGAAAATCAGACTTCAGGTCCTTCTTTCCAGTTAGTGGATTGGCCTGTCTCAGCTTTTAGGGTAAATTCTAACTTTCTTTGTCCGCATCAGGTTATCACCCCATCTAAACACTTCTCCAATAATAGAAGCCTTTAAGATACAGAAACTTCTGTGGCGATCGAAAGCTTTGAACAGACTGAGTGAGCTAAAATGGCTGATTAGAGTTTTTTTTTTTTTTTGCCATTACTGTAAAAATCCTAAAAATTCAAACACAGCCAGGCATTGCTGTAATATTCTCCTAAAATTTTAACAAATTTGTTTCATGATCCAGCAGGGGGGTCCAAAAGGAACAGATAGAATGGCAAATAGTGTTGACACTGATCAGACTGCTTCAGGAGCAGTCTGATCTAGGTCTGCACCTATCTGTACCAATACTTAGGATTATTATGGTACCAGGTTTTCTTTCAGAGTTGCTAAATAATGAAATAGATTTTATTGCATATTGCTATATGATCAGCCTTAGCAATGTGCTTTATGGACAGCCTTGATACAAAGCAGCTTCATCACATTACAATAATATATATTCATGTCCTAAAACTTCATTTTATATCACACTCCAATGAATTTCATTTGTATTTTTCTGGTCTCTATAGTAAAAACATATGTTGTGGGTGCTCTGTAGTACTGCCTCATCAATTTAGTTCTAATGAGTACCCACAATCTCTGTTTTTGAGCAAAAAGGAGAATAAATTAAACCCTAATGTACAGAACCCTGGTTTTCTTTACGAGGTAGGGTTTAGAGGGGTGTCCATTATACAGGCTTGTTGACCTGATGCGGACAAAAAAGTCTGAGTTTACCATAAAAATTCTAAGAATTAGGACACCTTGAGGACTTGCTATAGTTCTCCTAAAATTAAAAAAAAACAAGATGTGTTTGTGAAACACGAAAATGTCCCCGGGCATGGTCATTTTTTATTCAAAGTTGCTCACAGTTCAAGGTTTCTGTTTGTGCAGGAAGCCCTTGACACAAGAAACTTACATGCCAAATATGAAAGCTCTATTTTAAACGGTTCTAAAGTTATGAACAATAATATTTTTTCTTTAAAGCAGGTCAAGGTCACAGGTCAATAAAATCTGCATGAATGTAAAACTCTTGTCACAAGGAACCTACATGGCAAATATTAAGGCTCTATCTTAAAGGGTTCAAAAGTTATGAACAATTTTATTTTTTCTTTTAAGTAGTTCAAAGGTCAAGGTCCAAACATTTTGCATGAATGAAAAGCTCTAATCACAGAGAACCTACATGCCAAATATGAAAGCTCTATCCCAAACGGTTCGAAAGTTATGACCAAAAATGTTTATTTTTTTAAGTGCGTCAAAGGTCAAGGTCACAGGTCAAAATTTTTGCTTGAATGTAACGCATTTGTCACAAGGAACCTACATGCTAAATATGAAGGCTGTATCTCAAACGGTTCAAAAGTTAAGACAAATGTTAACTATTTCTTTTATGTAGGTCAAAGGTCAAGGTCACAGGTCAAATTTTTTTGTGTGAATGTAAAGCTCTTGTCACAAGGAACCTACATGCAAAATATGAAGGCTGTATCTCAAACCGTTCCAAAGATATGACCAAAATGTTATTTTTTTATTTTAAGTAGGTCAAAGGTCAAGGTCACAGATCAATTTTTTGCATGAATGTAAAGCTTTTGTCACAAGGAACATACATCCTAAATATGAAGGCTGTATCTCAAACGGTTCAAAAGTTAAGACAAATGTTAACTTTTTCTTTTATGTAGGTCAAAGGGTCAAGGTCACAGGTCAAAATTTTTTGTGTGAATGTAAAGCTCTTGTCACAAGGAACCTACATGCAAAATATGAAGGCTCTATCTCAAACCTTTCAAAAGTTATGACCAAAATGTTATTTTTTTATTTTAAGTAGGTCAACGGTCAAGGTCACAGGTCAAAATTTTTTGCATGAATGTAAAGCTTTTGTCACAAGGAACATACATGCTAAATATGAAGGGTGTATCTCAAGAGGTTTAGAAGTTATGACCAATGTTATTTTTTTCTTTTAAGTAGGTCAAAGGTCAAGGTCAAGGTCACACATCAAATTTTTTTGCATGAATGTGAAGGTCTTGTTACAAGAAACCTTCAGGCCAAATATGAAAGCTCTATCTCAAACGGTTCAAAAGTTATGGCCAACGTTATAGTTGTCCACGTACAAACCAACAAACAAACAGACAGGGCAAAAACAATATGTCCCCGCTATCGCTACCGGGGACATAAAAGAAGTGCCGCTCGAATGGCAAACAGTTTGAATTCAGCAAGGAGTCAAAGAAGTGCAGCTCAAATGGCAAACAGTGTAGACCATGATCAAACTGAAGGAGCAGTCTGATCTGGGTCCACACTGTTTGCCGAGCCTGACTGTCCCAATACTAATGATCAGTACAGTATCCATGCTTGTTATAGACACCTCTGAAGACACATTCTCACTAGATGTGATTTTTTTTGTTTGTTTGTATATGATGTTGTGAAAATAAATAAATGTGCATTAACTGCCAAATCTTTGTTGTTTTTCACAGTTGAGATATCAAATCAAATTATGATAGACCTGGTGCTCAACCCTTTTTAAGTCATGTCTATCAGGTCTGTAAATCTTTGTTCTGTATAGGCATATACAGTTGATAATTTCAGAACACTTTCTTACACCCTTATCTGCAGTGGCTGAGCCTGAACAGTTTTGAGTTTAGATTTTGCATCCCAGTCAATTCTATTAAGGTCACTTTGGAAACAATGCTTCTGATTTTGTGCGACTTTCCCTGTCATTGAGATGAAATGGCATGTTAATCATTGTTGTTAGAATTCCAACACATTTATTTACTATGTTGAGGGTACATTTTGGAATTGCCTAATCGAGTTGATCCAGAGAGTATCAACAACCTATTTTAGTGGAGAAATATAAACAAATAACCAGTGCTTCAGCTGAAGTGCACGACCCGCCGGATGCTTTTAGCTTTATGAGTGTTACCATATATGGGTATGGCGGCCATTTTGGTCATGTGACCTGGACATAAAACGGTTCCCCCAATAAATGCGCCTTATCGTAAGGAGCAAAAATATATCTTATACTTTAGTACTGTATTCTGAATCGTTTGCAGGATAAAATCCAACACATAAGCATATGTGTCAAAGTTTGACCTAGGCACAAAGAAGGTCAAGGTCAACCCAGGGTCACCATTTTAGCAATTTATGATGGGCCTACGTTCCAGATGCTATTTATCAAGTTTCGTGGAAATCTGCACAGTGGTTCTGGAGAAGACTATTTTTGAAGGGTTTTTACCAAATATTGCTTGGCGGCCATTTTGGTCATGTGACCTGGACCCCATGAGGAAATTTTGGTTCCCCCCATCCCGTAGAGGCTCCATATGAAATTTGACTTCAATCGGCCCAATGATTTCCGAGGAGAAGCAGTTCGAAAATTTCACATTTTTCGCCTCGGCGAGGCTGTACTAAATGGAATGTAATATTTCGCAAATTCATTGATAAGATCTCATTGATATTTATCAGCATGCCAAAAATTGTTTAAATATTCCAAGCGGTTAAGTCACTATCACCAATTTTCACAAACGGGTTACGGACGGACAGATAGACAGACCATATATGGCTTGGCGGCCATTTTGGTCATGTGTCCTGGACCCCATGAGCAATTTTTGGTTTCCCCCATCCCATAGAGGCTCCATATGAAATTTGATTTCAATCGGCCCAACGGTTTCCTAGGAGAAGCAGTTCGAAAATTTTCACATTTTTCGCCTCGGCGAAGCTATACTAAATAGAAAGTAATATTTCGCAAGTTCATTTGTTAGATCTCATTGATATCTATCAGTATGCCAAAAATTGTTTAAATATTCCAAGCGGTTAAGTCACTATCACCAATTTTCACAAACGGGTTACGGACGGACAGACAGACAAACCATATATGGCTTGGCGGCCATTTTGGTCATGTGACCTTGACCCCATGAGAAAATTTTGGTTTCCCCCATCCCATAGAGGCTCCATATGAAATTTGACTTCAATCGGCCCAACGGTTTCCGAGGAGAAGCAGTTCAAAAATGTTCGAAAATTTTCACATTTTTCGCCTCGGCGAGGCTATACTAAATGGAATGTAATATTTCGTAAGTTCATTGGTTAGATCTCATTGATATCTATCAGTGTGCCAAAAATTGTTTAAATATTCCAAGCGGTTAAGTCAATATCACCAATTTTCACAAACGGGTTACGGACGGACCCAAAGAAGGTCAAGGTCAACCCAGGGTCACCATTTTAGCAATTTATGATAGGCCTACATCCCAGATGCTATTTATCAAGTTTCGTGGAAATCTGCACAGTGGTTCTGGAGAAGACTATTTTTGAAGGGTTTTTACCATATATGGCTTGGCGGCCATTTTGGTCATGTGACCTGGACCCCATGAGCAAATTTTGGTTTCCCTATCCCATAGAGGCTCCATATGAAATTTGACTTCAATCGGCCCAACGGTTTCCGAGGAGAAGCAGTTCGAAAATTTTCACATTTTTCGCCTCGGCGAGGCTATACTAAATGGAATGTAATATTTCGCAAGTTCATTGGTTAGATCTCATTGATATCTATCAGTATGCCAAAAATTGTTTAAATATTCCAAGTGGTTAAGTCACTATCACCAATTTTTACTTACGGGTTACGGACGGACAGACAGACAAACCATATATGGCTTGGCGGCCATTTTGGTCATGTGACCTTGACCCCATGAGCAAATTTTGGTTTCTCCCATCCCATAGAGGCTCCATATGAAATTTGACTTCAATCGGCCCAACGGTTTCCGAGGAGAAGCAGTTCAAAAATGTTCGAAAATTTTCACATTTTTCGCCTCGGTGAGGCTATACTAAATGGAATGTAATATTTCGTAAGTTCATTGGTTAGATCTCATTGATATCTATCAGTATGCCAAAAATTGTTTAAATATTCCAAGCGGTTAAGTCACTATCACCAATTTTCACAAACGGGTTACGGACGGACAGACAGAATGACAGACTGACAGAATGACAGAATGACACGGTGATTTTAGGACACTCTTAGAAAAAAACGACTTCAGTCGGTTGCTTTTTCTGCGGGTCGTGCAATTGCCATATATGGCTTGGCGGCCATTCTGGTCATGTGACTTTGACCCCATGAGCAAATTTTGGTTTCCCCCATCCCATAGAGGCTCCATATGAAATTTGACTTCAATCGGCCCAACGGTTTCCGAGGAGAAGCAGTTCAAAAATGTTCGAAAATTTTCACATTTTTCGCCTCGGCGAGGCTATACTAAATGGAATGTAATATTTCGTAAGTTCATTGGTTAGATCTCATTGATATCTATCAGTATGCCAAAAATTGTTTAAATATTCCAAGCGGTTAAGTCACAATCACCAATTTTCACAAACGGGTTACGGACGGACAGACAGAATGACAGAATGACAGACTGACAGAATGACAGAATGACACGGTGATTTTAGGGCACTCTTAGAAAAAACCGACTTCAGTCGGTTGCTTTTTCTGCGGGTCGTGCAATCCCAAAATCATACACATGCCCTTAAAACTGCATACAACACAATTTAGCCTGGTAAATAAAGCACGATACAAAAATACAATGTACTTTGCATTTTCATTCCAAAAGAAGTTGCAAATGTTCATGTGTTTAAAGTTTACCCTTATCCCATTGTTGATGACTACCCCTGCCTTTGCAAACAGTGTAGATCCAGATCAGATGGCTTCTCATCAGGATTCAAACTGTTTGACATTCGGTTTCTGAATTTACAGGAATACATTACATCAAGTAATCTGATTGGAACAGAGTCAGAAAGGGGTGTGGCTAAACTGAATATGCAGCAGGATAAGGGTTAACACTATGCTCAGTATGTACTGTACTGAAGAATAGCATATGATCCAGTCATGATCAGAGCCCCATGGTAGCAAACATTTTGCAGGGCCGTAATAAAAATTGTTCCCTTTAGGAGGCTGCGGTTTCAACACCTGCCGGGTCAGCAACATCCTTTGTTACAATTTTAAAAACTTTCCTGTAGTTATTTGCTCGCTTTCTCTGATTCGAAAAGGGCATGCAGTTGTCAGTTCCTGACGAAAGAATGTGCAGGCTTAAGTATCAGCATTGAAGAAAGTGCGGTTAGATATGCTGACCAGCTCATTATGACCTAAATAGTGTTAACTGGGACATGAAACTCCAAACAAGCCCTTTAGCGGGTAAATGATTTTGCAGCTTGTTTATAATGATTATTTGGTCTGCATATATTTTCTCATTATGACAACACTACTGTGCAACCTTGCGTCCTTTGACACCACAGATCTGGACAATTTTTATATCCCCCAATATCAAGACAATAACTCCATAACTGGTTATGCCCTTCAAACATGATACATAAACATAAGAGAACAGAATTCACAAGCTCAATTTTACTGAGTTTCTTCAAACATTCAATACCGTAATGATCCTAATTATTGGGACAGACAGGCCTAAGCAAATAGTGCAGACATAGATCAGACTGCTACTGCAGTCTGGTTCAGGGTCCACACTGTTTGCCATTCTGCCTACACTTTTTTAACATCTTGCTGGATAGTGAAATTTAAGTTGTTATATGTTTAGGAGAATTAACCCATTTCAGACTGGAAACCCCATAAAGGGGTACCCTGGCAAACAGCGCAGGCCCAGATCAGACACCGCAGAACCGGGCGTCTGATCAGGGCCTCCACTGTTTGCAAAAATTTCAGCCATTTTCCAAATCAATTTTGAAGAAAACACAACCTGACACCCCTAAATTTTAAAATAGACTCCTGCTATATATAAGGAGGAAGATTCAATTTGGTACAAAAAGTGTTAAAGCAAGTCCTCAAGGTATCCGAATATTTAGGATTTTAATGGAATATTTTTCAAGGCTGCATATTCCATCCAGTGCTGGCTTTCAGTTGTTTTCCATTTTCAAAATAACCAGAATCGATTCAATATACGTATCATAATCTTTACACAGCACAAAAACTTATGAGGCGTTACTGAAGCTTGTAGAGTCACTATCTTCCTGGAGATTCTGTACAACTGAATAGATGAGGCATGTGACATACACCAAGATTTAATTCTAAAGCAATAACCTCCACATGCAGCAGCAATAATCTGAAATGGAAAGCAAGGCAGTTTTACTCTTACATGCTTTACACCTGTAGAAATACAGAGATTTCTCAGTGAAATAAAAATCGATATTGTCACTCTTTCAAGCAGTGAAATTACGATTTTAAATTTTCACACTTTGTGAATTTGATGTATCATTGAAAAATAACATACATTTTCATAGCTCGTGAGACAGGTCAACTGGAGGCATCAGTCAAGAGACGCCTACCTTAGGACTTATAGGCGTCCCCCACCGAGCCAACATCAGCAAACATGGCCCACACTCCACAGAAATCCCCGGCATCAGGAAGGAGATGTCCAAAGTAGCGAGACTTGCAAAATTTAAAATATATCAAAAAGTGGCAACCAATATTATACCAAGTTAACACAATGAACACATCTAAATCGATGCGAAATCACCATGAAAAATTTTTTTTCCCCATGCTGACGGCTGACTCTTTAAAATTACTTTAATAATTACAGTTTAAAGCATATAAGAAACAGAAAATTTTATTTTTTTCAGTGTAAGATCAATTTTTATTTCATGAACACCAAAACAAATATTTCACTCATGGCTTCGCCACTCTTGCAAATACTTATTTTTGGTGTTCATTCAGCTGACGCTTTAAAATTACTTTAATAATCACAGTTTATTTAACCCTTATCTTGCTGTTCACGACAACACCTATCTTTGCAAACAGTGTAGATCCAGATCAGATGGCTTCTGAAGAAGCCATCCGATCAGGATCTACACTGTCTGGCATTTAGTTTATGAATATGTAGCAATAAATTACATCAAGTAATTTGATTGGTTGATAGACAGAAATAGGTGTGGCTTAAATGAATATTCAGCAAGAGAAGGGTTAAAGCATATAAGAAACAGAACATTTGATTTTTTCATTGTAAGATCAATTTTCATTCCACTCATGAACACCAAAAGAAATATTTTCACTAGTTGCTTCCCAATCTTGAAAATACTTCTATTTGTGTTCATTTGGTGAAATATAAATCAATCTTACACTGAAACAATCAAATATCCCCTATATCTGCCCCAGGTACAGGAATGGAGGATTGCTATATTTTTTTTCAGATCTACTTCAAACTTTTTTGTAGGGTTCTCATTAGAACTCCCTCATAAATATAAAATGGGTTGTCATGTGACCCAAAGCTATAAGAACAAAAGCTCTTCAGTGCAGATGTCCACACGTGACTATCACTGATTTGTAGGAAGTCAACATAACAGTTATCTCTAGAAAACAGTTGTGCTATTCTTGTTGTTGTGACATCAGAGTGCTGTGTAAAAGAAAGATTGTCATACACTGACTTGTAATAACTGCTCGACTTTGGCAAACAATTTAGGCCCAGATGAGATGCCACAGATCATGGTGTCTGATCAGGGTCTATTTTTTACCTGGCCCCTGCCCATCTGGGCTTGGAGAAATGGATGGGCTGCATGATGCTTCCACGCAGAGCTGAAACCTATTCGCACACGAGTACTGGTTAACCACTCAGTACTTATAAACCCTATTGGTACGGGCCTCCGTGGCCTAATGGATAAGAGCGCTGACTCTTAGTCATTAGGTCTCTCACCGCCGTGGGTTCGAGCCTCGCTTGGGTCACGTGTGAGACGCCAAGTTCTGCAACGGAAGGTCAGGTGGTTTTTCTCCGGGTACTCAGGTTTTCGCCCACCTATGATTAACGATCGGCTCGATATGAGTGAAATAATATTGAAAGGGCCGTAAAACCCAAACCAAAAAAAAAAATAAAAAACCCTATTGGTTTCATTGGGCAGCAGGGCTTGAGATGTCATTTCATCTCAATGTCGGGTAAAAGTCCTACAAAATTGGAAGCAACATCTCCATAGTGACCTTTACATCGTTGATTGGGATGCTAGACCTCAAATCAAACAAACATCAGGGTCTAAACTCGTAGAAATTACAGGAATTTATGGGTAAATGCAAATCAGTCTGATTTTTCATTGAGGGCCACTTTCCCAGCTTAGAAACAATAGATCCAACAAAGCCTTTTTTTTTTTTTTTTTTTGTTTTGGTTTTATGGCCATTAAAATTAATTCACTTATTCTGAACCCTTTTTTAATTAGAAGTCAATGATCAAGAGCTTCACAAGTGGGGCATTATTCGCCCACGGCAAGTAATTGTCTGTACATATGACCTTGACCATGGGGGTACTGACCGGAGTCTTGCACGTGACACATTGTTTCATAATGCTTAACATTTGTGAAAAGTAATTTTAAAATCCAATATGAATAAATGAAGGTGCTAGCGGGTTAAAAATAGCCACAGTGACCTTGACCTTGAGCCAAGTACCCTGAAAGTCAAACTTGCTTGAGATATTATCAAACCCAACCCTTGTATGAAGTTATATTAAAATCCATCAGGAAATAAATGCGCTAGAGCGATGACAGAGTTTTTCTAAAATAGCCATAGCGACCTTGACCTGGACCTTGTAAGTCTAACTCACTCGAGCTATCATCACACCCAACATTTGTGTGAAGCTATATTAAAATCCATCAATAAATGTAGGTGCTAGAACGATAAAGTTTTTCTAAAAATAGCCAAAGTTTTTCTAAAAATAGCCACAGTGACCTTGAGCTTGAGGCCATGACCTTGAAAGTCAAATTTGCTCGAAATATTATCAAAAGCAACATTTGTTTGATGTTATAGTGAAATCCATTAATAAATACATGAGCTAGAGTGATGACAAAGTCGAACTCACTCAAGATATTATCATAGGCAATATATATTAACCCATTTAGTACCAAATGGAATCTCCCTCCTTATATATAGCATGAGTCCGTTTCAAAATTTAGGGGTGTCAGGTTTTGTTTTCTTCAAAATTTATTAGGAAAATAGCTGAATTTTTTTGCAAACAGTGCAGGCCCTGATCAGACGCCGTGTTTTGCAGCGTCTGATCTGGGCCTGCACTGTTTGCCAGGGAACCCTTTAGGGGTTTCCAGTCTGAAATGGGTTAATTCTCCTAAAACTATAACATAGCTGAACTTTTTGCAAACAGTGTAGGACCTGATCAGATGCCGCATTCTGTGATGTATGATCTGGGCCTGCACTGTTTGCCATGGTACCCGTTTTGGGGTTTCCGGTACTAAGTGGGTTAAGAGCGATGAAAAAGTTTTTTCTAAAAATAGCCACAGTGACCTTGGCCTTAAGGGCATGACCTTGGAAGTTAAACTGGCTCGAGATATTATCATAAGCAACATTTGTGTAAAGTTATTTTAAAATACGTCAATAAATGTAGGCGCTAGAGTGACGACAAAAGTACATACGTACAGGACAAATTCTATATATTCCCCCTCACAAGTTTGTTGTGCGAGGGGATAAAAAGGATCATACCTCTCAGTCATAATAATTGGCAGATTTTACCCGGAATAGAACTTGATCTGCATTTTATGATAATACATGTATACCTGTGTATAAAATTTGATTCCAATCCACAAAGGTTTTTAAAAGATATATTCCATGGAAACCATTTCTCGAGTAAAAATAAAGTTGAACTAGAAAAGTGTCCAGACGACACGGATGCCCCCGCCAAGGGCCCCACCTCACCCCGAAAATCCATGTTACAAGAAAACTTTTTAAGTGTGTGACCTTGTCATCAGGAACATTTGTGAGAAGTTATATTGAAATTGGTGAAAAAATGTAAGCACTACAGCAATGACAAAGTTTTTCTAAAAATAGCCACAGTAACCTTGACCTTGAAAGTCGAACTTGCTCGAGGTATTGTCATAAGGAACATTTGTGTGAAGTTATATTGAAATCAGTGAAGAAATGTAGTCGCTAGAGCGATGACAAAGTTTTTCTAAAAATAGCCACAGTGACCTTGACCTTGAAAGTGGAACTTGCTAGAGATATTGTCATAAGGAACATTTGTGTGAAGTAATACTGAAATTGGTGAAAAAATGTAAGCGCATGAGCAATGACAAAGTTTTTCTAAAAATAGCCACAGTGACCTTGACCTTGAAAGTCAAACTCATTCGAGGTATTGTCATAAGGAACATTTGTGTGAAGTTATTTTGAAACCATTGAAGAAATGCAGGCGAAAGAGCTATGACAAAGTTTTTCTAAAAATAGCCACAGTGACCTTGACCTTGAGGTCATGACCTTGAAAGTAAAACTCGCTCGAGATATTATTATAAGGACCATTTGTGTGAAGTTATATTGAAATCAGTGAAGAAATATAGAAGCTAGAGCTATGTTGTGCGAGGGGATAATTAAAAAAAATTTAAGTCTGTGACCTTGACCTAGAGCTCATGGGCATGGGTGGGGGTATCGCTGAATAAAATGGACAGGTATCTAACATCATACCAAATATCAACTCAATCCATCGCACGATTTGGAAAATATCAACTCTTAAAATATCTAATTAAAAATTTCTAAGTCTGTGACCTTGACCTTGAAGGCATAGGCATGAGTGGGGGTATTGCCAAATAAACATTTGGACCTGTAACTATCATCATAGCATACATAAGCCAAATCCATAATATAGTTTGGAAAATTTGAGCTCTTTAAAATCTTTCACATTAAAATTGTCTAAGTCTGTGACCTTGACCTTGAGGGCATGGGTGGGGGTACTGCTGAATAAAACATTGTACCTATATCTATCATCATATGAACCAAAGCCATCATAAAAGTTCAGGTTCTAGCAGGTACAAATACCTTAACTGGAGTCTTTAACATGGAAAATTTCTAAGTCCATGACCTTGACCTTGAGGCCATGGGCATGGGTGGGGGTATCGCTGAATAAAACTTTGGACCTATATCTATAATCATACCAAATATGAACCAATTCCATCAAATGGTTTGGAAAATATGAGTTCTAAAATGTTCAAGTCTACCTGTTACAAAAACCTTAACCTGAGTCTTTACCATTGAAAATTTCTTCTAAGTCTGTGACCTTGACCTTGAGGTCACACGCATGGGTGGGGGTATTGCTTAATAAAACTTTGGACCTATATCTATCATCATACCAAAGATGAACCAGTTCCATCAAATGGTTAGGAAAATATGAGTTCTAAAAGTTCAGGCTCTACCTGTTACAAAAACTTTAACCTGAGGTTACAGGATCACGTACGTACGTACGTACGTACGTACGTACGTACACACACACGTACAGACGGACGTACACATGTACGCACGTACGCACGTACGGAAAACCCAAAAACTATATGCCCCCGGCATCATATGATGCGGGGGCATAAAAAGGCCATAACTCTCATAATAATTGGCTGATTTTAACCGAAATCGAACTTGGCCTGTATTTTATGATTATATACCTGTGTATAAAATATGAATCCAATCCATCAACATGATCAAGGTTTTCAGAGACCATTTCATTCATATTATTTAACTGATTTTACCTGAAATCGAATTGGACCTATATTTTTTTATTATACACCTGTGTATGAAATTTGAATCCAATCAACCCACCTTTTCTAAAGATATCGTGTGTGTGAATTCAGGTTTAACGTCACTTTCAACAATTTTTCAGTCATATCACGACGGTGTCTGGTTGCGACAGGGAGCTCAATGCTCACTTTTATAGTGCTGCCTCACTGAAGTATCATGTCCCAGACACATTACATGATACCACACCCAGTCATATTATCCTGACACTGGGTCGACCAGTCCTAGCTCTACCCGGTAAATCTGAGTGCCAAGCGAGTAGCAGCTAGTACCATTCTTAACGACTTTGGTATGTCGCGGCCCGGGATCGAACCCGTGACCTCCCGCTCCCCGGAGCGGACACTCTACCAACTGAGCTATCGGGGCCGGTATCTAAAGATATCGTATCAATCTTTTCTAAAGATATCACAAGGAAACCATTCCCTCAGGGACTTACGGACTGACAGAGGTTATACAATATCCCCACCCCCCATTTGAAAATGTTAGGGGCATAAAAATAATCAAAAGGGAATAACTCGGGAACTAAGGATGGATATAGAATCACACCATGATAGACCTATTTTTCAAAATGGGCATATAAAAATGCAGATGGAATATCAAAAAGAGAAGACCCTGATCAGGAGCATTCTGATTTTGGTCTACACTGTTTGCATTAGCCTATATGACCCAATACTTAGGATCATTATGGTATATGCATTATTTCATAACTTACCTGATAAGACTAATTTCATAATGTTGCTCAAGTGTCCATTCTAGTAAATATCTGTTGACATATTGGCCATGCAGCAAGTCTAAAAGAGAAAAAGTATGCAACAACTAACAAGAGGGCCATGATGGCCCTGGATCGCTCACCTGATCCATAGTGTAACAAGTTGGCCCCAGAGAGGGCCATTATTGGCCCCAGGGCTTTAATGTGCATAATGTTGAGGGAGGTCTTAAGGTGAAGCTTCATACCAAACATCAACAAAGGCTATAATTTGAACAATCTTGGCAAAGGTCCACTAGATGAAGCTACACATCAAATATCAAAGACCTGGGCCTTGCGGTTTGAGAGAAGAAGATTTTTTTTAAAGATATTCCCTACATAAGCCTATCCAAAACAAAATGGTCCCGGCGCTATATAAATCTATGTAAAACCAAAGGGCCCCGGGGTGGGGGCATTTGTGGCCCCAGGGCTATAATTTGAACAATCTTGGTAGAGGTCCATTAGATGAAGCTTCATACCAAATTTCAAAGTCCTGGGCCTTGTGGTTTCAGAGAAGAAGATTTTTAAAGATCATCCCTATATAAGCCTATGTAAAACCAAAGGGCCCCAGGGCGGGACAACTTTTGGCCCCAGCACTATAATTTGAATCATCTTGGTAGGGGTCCTTGAGAAGAAGCTTCATACCAAATATAAAGACCTAGGACTTGTGGTTTCAGAGAAGAAGATTTTTAAAGATTTTCCCAATATAAGTCTATGTAAAACCAAAAGGCCCAGGAGCAGGGGCATTTTTGGCCCAAGGGCTATAATTTGATAATTTGAACAATCTTGGTAGGGGTCCACTAGATGAAGCTTCATACCAAATATCAAAGTCCTGGGCCTTGCGGTTTCAGAGAAGAAGATTTTTAAAGATTTTCCCTATATAAGCCTATGTAAAACCAAAGGGCCCCGGGGCAGAGACATATTTGGCCTCAGCACTATAATTTGAATAATCTTGTTAGGGGTCCTTTAGACGAAGCTTCATACCAAATATAAAAGACCTAGGCCTTGTGGTTTCAGAGAAAAAGATTTTTAAAGATTATCCCTATATAAGTCTACGTAAAACCAAAGGGCCCCCGGGCGGGGGCATTTTTGGCCCAAGGGCTATAATTTGAACAATCTTGGTAGAGGTCCATTAGATGAAGCTTCATTCTAAATATCAAAGTCCTGGGCCTTGCAGTTTCAGAGAAGAAGATTTTTAAAGATTCTGCCTATATAAGCCTATGTAAAACCAAAGGGCCCCGGGACGGGGGCATTTTTTGCCCCAGCACTATAATTTGAACAATCTTGGTAGGGGTCCACTAGATGAAGCTTCATACCAAATATCAAAGTCCTGGGCCTTGTGGTTTCTGTCGCCAACCGAGGATTTTGGGTGTTGGTTGGTTCTAGATGGACAGGGTGACAATTGCGGTCCCTGCCTCTCTTTAGCCCCAGGCCTTGTATGTGTGCACTCGCTTGGCAAAGTGGGGAATTAAGCTCAAGACGGTAGCATACAAGACCAGGGGTTTCCGAGCCCAAATACCCTGGGTGACATATGATCACACCAGACACAAAGTCTGATGTGATGTAGGTTAGAGTCAACACAACACAGTTCACTTTTCCCAAATTTGTATATTTAAATATTTTTCTATCAAAATTTAGTTAAAAGTTCCAAAACTTACTAAACGCGATTGATGCCGACTTTCCTTTATTTCAATGTCCTATTTTTCACTAGAATGTCCTAAATGTCTTTATTCAATTTTACCACAATTTTCCTTAGAATTCACATGAAATGTCAAGTCCTAAACGAGTCCTGAAATGTCAAGTTCCTAACACAATTTGTCACAGTTGTAATGTCGACCAGCATATAATTTTCCCAAAATTTAATGTTCATCAATTCACTTAAATCAAATGTCTTGCAAATTTCCTAAAGTTATCTCCCTTACTTAGCTATTTAATTTTCCTATTTTCCTTATATTGCAAATCACTTCTTACACAAGTCCGTTACTAAGTTTTAACAAAGATTTGTAAGTCTCTACACAGAACTTTGAGTCAAACAGTCTGTGCAGGGTCTACGATGCAAAACCAAGTTAACAGTTCAATTTCGTTCACTATGTATTCTCTGTATTGTATCTGTGTATTGTATCTCTCAGTTTCCAAAACTTGTCTCTTATAACTGCTTGTGTGGGCTTATCAGCCCCATCTCAAATTAGCCAATGAACAGGCTTCTATTATCCAACCAATAGTTTCATATTTTAGAAGTATCAGTTTGACCAATCAAAAGTCAGACCCAAAAGGGGTGTTAAAAGTTTTTTCTGAAGATTATAGACAATTTCACCTGGGAAAACAAAACAATTATTTAAAGATTGCAATTTCCTGTGAACAATAAAAGTTACCTATCTCAGAGTGACAACTGTTTCAATAATTTGATCACTTTTCAATTAAGTTGTCTACCAAGTTCCAGTTTGAAACCCAAAGAGTGACTTGTGTTACCTTAGTTGATTAATCTTATTGTTTCGCTTGATGACCTCCCAGCTCAAGCATTTCAAACTAGCTTTGTTGGCTCATAGGTGCTAAAACACTTCTCAAGCCATGGTGCTTAACTTGTTTGTTTGTCAAAACAATGCCTCTAGACCCATTTTACAAAAAATTAACATTGATGAACAAAAGCCTGGGGAAATATGAAATTTATGAAGTTTAAACTAAAATGAAATTAACTTTTTTTTCTGAAATTCTGTTTTTCTCATTCACCCATTCTCTCTTACTATGACCTAAAAAAATAAAACCTTTCTTTCAACTTTCATCCCACATCGAAATCCCAATCACACTTATTTATTCCTTAATATTTCTGAAATGTAAATGTCCTAAAATTTTGACTGGTGACATTTTCCCCCACGGTCCATTTAGTTTGTCCCCAAACTAATGTGCATATTACTCTATAACTTTTATATTTTCTTCTTCTTCTCTTCTTCTTCATTTTTTCTTTTTTTTTTTCATTTTTCACTTTCACATTATTTACAATACCAGATTATTTACAAAACACCTTTTACCATGCAAAATACTATTTACAAGCTCGAGCTTATTGAAAAAAAAATTAAATGTGTTGTCTGCATCATAGTTCTTTGTTTTTCTTATGATTTCCTTATGATTATAACAGTTCTTAATTGGCACATCACGAAATAGTGTCCCTTTAACATCAATATGAATATGGAATTGTCCAGTGGTCCTCCTAACTGGTCCTTGGTGGTGGACTGTGGGTAGTGGGTAGACACATACATTTGCAGGGCTGAACTGGTCTATGGCTCCACTCCATTGAATCATCAGGTCTGCAACTTGAACAACAAGATTAGTATTATGATCATTTTAACCTGCATTATGTCAAATAATGTTAAGGCAGGGATGACATAATGCGACGTCTCACATTATGCTCTAGCACTATAAACATCTTTACACATTAACATGCCTGTTAATGTATAAAGACAAAATTTTGTGCCTTAACATGATTTGAGACTGAAATTTACTGAAAGATGGCAACTGCATTGAAATTTTAATTCTGTATATACTGAGACCTTTAAGTTCTGGAATTTCAGTTTGCGCCATTGTATAACCTTAGTACCTTACTCTTTTTCCAAGTGCTCTGTAATAATCTTCCTTAAGCAAACCTATTAACCGATTCATAGTTCCAGGGGGTATATATTTAAAGGGAGACCACTCTGGTGCCAAATCAAGACTTTCGTATGTGAAAAGAAATTGCCATGCTCCATCTTGGGCTGCTCTTATTTCATGTATATTGCCACACAAAAGGGATTTGAGTGGGTCAAAGGGACGTTGTTGATTTTTCTCTTTAAGACACTGGATCTTATGCTCAATATCGGCTTTTCTACTCATTTCAATCAGGCTACTAATAAAATCTCGTGCATGCATATGAGCCATGTTGACAGGCTGATATTGGGGTTCCTGATTGCCAAATTGTATCATGTAGTATGATCTGCCACTTAGAAGTTTAACCCCGACTAGTTTTTCAGTATTATCTACATTTTGTTCCTGATTTTCTTCTCTTTCATTGCATGCTGATGCAGACGATACACTGTTTACCTTGTTCTCATTGTTTTGCTGTTTCTCAGCATCCTGTGGATTATCATCCAACTTACCATCTTTGTTTTCTGCCTCTTTACCCGAGGGTTCATGCTGACTTTCAGTCTTTTCAAAGAACTTATGTTTACCCTTCAAGGGACGCCTTCTTTTCTTACCAGACATTGTCCTAGAAGCATGGAATTCTCTTATTAGTACTTCGGGAATGGTAGAAGCAAACTCCCAGGTGGATCCTGAACCTGGCTGCTTCCATTTTACCCTGTAGTACAGAGTTCCATTGCTTCGCCTGGAGGAAAGGGGCTTGTCAATATCTTCCACAGGAAATAATTTCCTTCCATTGACTGGCTCCTGTCTTTCCTGACCTTCCATTCTTTCACGTCTCGACACAGACTCATCTGGTTCTTGAGATGTACCAGGAAGAGGTACAGGCTTTCCTGCAGGCTGTGAGTCAGACTGTCTGAGCTCCTTAGGTGTAATTTCAGGCTGAACTGACTGCTTTTCATTCAGTGTTTTCTTACCATGTATTTTCTTACCCTTTGTAGGTTCTGTTGTTTCTGACTTCTCCTGAGTCTGTCTACTATTATTATTTCTAACATTTGACTTCTTCTGAGTCTGACTACCATTTTTCTCAATATCTACATTTGATTGCTGCTTACTTTGTTTATTTGTACTATTCTGCACTGTATTTGACTTATTTTGCACTAACTCTGTCTGTTTCCTTGTAACATTTCTATTTTTCTCTACTGCTTTTGTATTCTGCTGTATTCTATTTGTACTACCTCTAACATCATTTGACTGCCTTTGATTTTGTACACTATTTCTATCTCTGTTTGCCTCTACATGGGCTTGATTTTGCACTAACTGCTCAGTACCTGTATTTCTGTCTACATTACCATTATCATCACCTATTTCATCTGCATCTAACTCATCCTCACTATTTTCAAGACCTGCTGGAGGGTTTGTGGGCCTATCAGTAGGGTCAAAGTATGGCTTGAGCCTTACTGCATTTATCATTGACTTTAGCTCCTTGTTTGTTGCACAGTTCCTTATCTTATATGTAAAGTTTGGGCCTGACTGTGTAATGTAGTATGGACCCGTCCATTTTCTATGGAGCTTAGGAGCTCTACCTGGGGCTACCTTAGTGCAATAGAGCCACACACGCTCAGCTGGCTGAAATTTTGGCTCCTGGGACCTTTTATCATACTGATGCCTATATTTTGCTTGGGCTGCCTTAATGTTTTCAGTAGCAATTTTACGGGTCACTTCAAGCTGTTTTAGAATGTTGGCAAGGTGGATCTTATGATCCTGGGCGAGGTTGTCTTTAGGAAGGAGGGCTGTATCGATTGGGACATGCATTTCCCTGCCAAACAGTAGGAAGAAGGGTGACACTTGAGTCGACTGAGTTGAAGGTGTCATCCTGTAAGCCATCATTACGGACGGCAGAATTTCTGGCCAATCATCTTGTTTACCTTTACAATAAAGCCTAAAACCTTGTAATATTACAGAATTTGCTCTTTCGACACAGCTATTCGTTTGAGCGTGATAGGAGGAAGTGTAATGCCTTGTAATTTGAAACAGTTCACATAAAGCTTTTGTTAGATTGGACATAAAAGTTTGGCCCCTATCAGATACCAATGTCCTGGGTGCTCCGTACCGAGTAATTACCTCTTTATACAGAACTGCTGCAACTTCTGTTGCCTCCTGGGTCCTAAGTGGGTGAGCTTCCATCCATTTAGAATAAGAATCTACTACTACAAGTATGTGCTTAAACTTATCTTTGGTTGTGGGTAAGCTACTGAGTATATCTATGTGCCATCTTCCAAATAGGTCGGCCACTGGGAGTGGTTGTAATGGTGGTGGTTTAGCATGCACTGGTCTTTTGACCTGCTGACAAGGCTCACATGACCTGATGTATTGCCGTATTTCATCATACATCTTAGGCCAATAGTATTTGAGTCTTATAGCAGCAAAGGTCCTTTCATGACCCTGGTGCCCGCCACCAGCTAAAGAATCATGGTATGACTTCAGAATGTCATTACGCATGATCTTTGGGATAGCTAGCTGTTTTACAAGCCGTTCCTCTCTTGGAATACCCCGTGTCCTTGGAGTGTAAAAGTGGTATAAAAGACCATCTTCTATTTCAAACTGTGAGGCCTCTGCGACCAAAGTTTTTGCTTTCTTTTCATCATCAGGGACCTCACCTGTGGTCTTATACCTATAAATGGCCTTAAAGTCTGGACAATTCTGCTGCAGATGTTGCAGATTGGGAAATTGCTTTTCCCTGTTTGTGCTGTTGTTTTGTGGCTCAGCATTTACATTTTGCACTTTTATATCACTTGAGTCATTTGGATAACAAAATGTCACTGCACAGCCAAAAGCACTTTCATCTGGTTCAGGTGTCTCTGCCCCATCCATGGGAGGATAAGTACGTCTAGAGAGACCATCTGCATTGGAGTTATTTTTCGTTGCTTTGTGAATGATCTTAAAGTTATACCCTTGTAATAAAAGTGACCATCTACCTAGCCTACCTTGACAATCTTTGATCTGCTGTAAGAACTTTACAGAAACATTATCGGTATATACAGTGAATGGCATATTAGCAAGATATGGCCTAAACTGCCTTACAGCCTCTACTAGAGCAAGTCCTTCTTTATCTGTTATATGCCACCTTAATTCTTCATTGCGTAATGCTCTGCCTCCATAAGCAATAGGATGTTCCCTGTCATTTGAGTCTAACTGACTTAAAACGTAACCAATAGATTCATCAGAAGCATCTACTGCTAAAATGAATGGCTTATCAAATTGAGCAAAAGCTAGCACTGGAGCAGTTATTAATGCCCTTTTCAAAGTGTCAAAAGCTTCTTGACATTCTTTTGTCCACTGAAATTTTACATCTTTCCTTAACAGTTTATTTAGTGGCAAAGCTATTGTAGCAAATCCCTTAATGTATCTTCTGTAATATTGTGCCATACCAACAAAAGCTCTTACATTTTTGACAGTTTTAGGAACTGGATAAGTTTCTATAGCACTAAACTTTCCAGGGTCTACCTTTATGCCTTCTTTACTTATAATATGGCCTAAATATTTTATTTCTTTTACTGCAAATTTACATTTTCCAGGATGCATTGTTAGATTGGCAGCTCTTAAATTTTGAAATACTTGATCCAAATGCTGCAAGTGCTGGTCGAAGTTTTTGCTGAAAATCAAAATATCATCAATGTACACTAAAGTTATCTTCCAATTTAGGTCCTTAAGGACCTTAGACATGAGATTTTGAAAACAGGCAGGTCCATTCATAATTCCGAAACTGAGGCGTTTTGGGGTAAATATGCCTTGATGTGTGATAAAGCTTGCCTTTTCTGCGGTCGAGGGGCAGAGTGGCACTTGATTAAACCCAGAACGAAGGTCGCAAACACTAAATATTTCTGCTTGAGCATCTGCCAGGGTGTCAAAAACATCATTTATATTTGGAATAGGGAATGATATAGGTTCTGTTACCTTATTCAGCTCCCTATAATCTATAGCAAACCTATATTCACCATTTGGTTTCTTAACAAGCACTACAGGGGAATGCCATTGGCTATCAGATTCCTCTATCAACCCATTTCTTAACATTTCATTGGTCTGCCGTTCAGTTTCAGCACGCATTTTTGGGGATTGCCTGTAAGGGGGTTTACTTACTGGACGTGCATTGTTTGTATGAATGACATGACTATGTAAGTTTGTTTTTCCTAGTTCTGACATGTCCTTTGCAAAAATATCCCTATTGCGGCCTAAAAATGCATAAAGTTTTTGTTTTTGTTCATTGGACAATTCAGTATCATCTAAATTTAAGCCTAAATCTTTAGCAATATTTTGGTACTGAGTTTCAGATTCATTTTTATTTGACATATTTAGCACACTAACAGAAGGAAGGTCATCATGATCAGTGACCTGTGTAATACTTTGCTCATCGACCAAATGAGATGTAGCAATTACAAAATTTTCTTTCAGAAAGACAGGATAGTTTGTTGGATTTAACACCCTATATGCACAAGAATTACTGTCAGCACTAGTTAAACACTTTCCGCCTACTAAACCAGTTTGATTTAGACCACCAGAAGGTTCCAATAGAACAGCACTGTCAATTAAATTTGAAGAATTTGAAGAAAATGAAATTCTAACTGGCAATGTGCATTCAGCCTGTGGTTCAACCACAACAGAAGAAACTGTACGCACAAGCCCTACACAAGTTTTTGCCTCTTGGCCAAAAGAAATATTACAAACAGATGGTTCTTCATTTTCACTTGTTCTGTTTCCTGAACTAGAGCTACTTTTGAAATTAACTGTACCTTGTTCAAGGTCAATTTTAGCCTTATGCTGCCTCAAAAAGTCCATACCCAGAATGACAGGCTGGTGAAGTTTTTCAAACAAATGAAATGTGTGTTCCAAAATAATTCCATCAAGCCTAAATGGTAAAGTAACAAGGCCTAAAACTCTGTGGACCTCGCCACATACTCCCACAATATGAGCTAATGAGCTCGGTGCTATTTCAACATTTTTAAATGAGCGCCTGTAAATATGCTCCCCTATACATGAAATTTGAGCTCCAGTGTCTATCAGTGCTTTGCTTGTTTGCTTTCCAATATTAATTTGCACAAAATTTCCCTCCAAAGGAGCGGATAATGCTAAGTTGCATGTACTTCTGTCAATGCCTACAGAATTTGCACTACAAGATTTCTTTGAACATCTCCAGTTTAGCTTATTTTTGTATAGAGCCATTTTTTTTTATCTTAATTAAGCCTAAAACAAGACAAACAAAGTAATAAAACAACAAGGAAAATACTGACAGTTTTACTTAGCTGTGTCTGTTGCAGCTGTTCTGTTAGCTGGTCATCAGTTGCACTGGCTGGTTAACATCTAAAGATCTAGTTGTTGGCTGGTTGTTGTCTTGAAGCGTTGAGAGGACGTCAGGTCGTCGTACCACTTATATTCTCACACCACACTGTCGCCAACCGAGGGTTTTGGGTGTCGGTTGATCTCGGTTGGCAGGGTGCAAATTGTGGGTCCCTGCCTCTCTTTAGCCCCAGGCCTTGTATGTGTGCACTCGCTTGGCAAAGTGGGGAATTAAGCTCAAGACGGTAGCATACAAGACCAGGGGTTTCCGAGCCCAAATACCCTGGGTGACATATGATCACACCAGACACAAAGTCTGATGTGATGTAGGTTAGAGTCAACACAACACAGTTCACTTTTCCCAAATTTGTATATTTAAATATTTTTCTATCAAAATTTAGTTAAAAGTTCCAAAACTTACTAAACGCGATTGATGCCGACTTTCCTTTATTTCAATGTCCTATTTTTCACTAGAATGTCCTAAATGTCTTTATTCAATTTTACCACAATTTTCCTTAGAATTCACATGAAATGTCAAGTCCTAAACGAGTCCTGAAATGTCAAGTTCCTAACACAATTTGTCACAGTTGTAATGTC
This sequence comes from Lucinisca nassula, assembly GCA_963580285.1. Taxonomy (NCBI): domain Eukaryota; kingdom Metazoa; phylum Mollusca; class Bivalvia; order Lucinida; family Lucinidae; genus Lucinisca; species Lucinisca nassula. The sequence goes on from OY757024.1 coordinate 115,641,963, forward strand.
GACCAGCATATAATTTTCCCAAAATTTAATGTTCATCAATTCACTTAAATCAAATGTCTTGCAAATTTCCTAAAGTTATCTCCCTTACTTAGCTATTTAATTTTCCTATTTTCCTTATATTGCAAATCACTTCTTACACAAGTCCGTTACTAAGTTTTAACAAAGATTTGTAAGTCTCTACACAGAACTTTGAGTCAAACAGTCTGTGCAGGGTCTACGATGCAAAACCAAGTTAACAGTTCAATTTCGTTCACTATGTATTCTCTGTATTGTATCTGTGTATTGTATCTCTCAGTTTCCAAAACTTGTCTCTTATAACTGCTTGTGTGGGCTTATCAGCCCCATCTCAAATTAGCCAATGAACAGGCTTCTATTATCCAACCAATAGTTTCATATTTTAGAAGTATCAGTTTGACCAATCAAAAGTCAGACCCAAAAGGGGTGTTAAAAGTTTTTTCTGAAGATTATAGACAATTTCACCTGGGAAAACAAAACAATTATTTAAAGATTGCAATTTCCTGTGAACAATAAAAGTTACCTATCTCAGAGTGACAACTGTTTCAATAATTTGATCACTTTTCAATTAAGTTGTCTACCAAGTTCCAGTTTGAAACCCAAAGAGTGACTTGTGTTACCTTAGTTGATTAATCTTATTGTTTCGCTTGATGACCTCCCAGCTCAAGCATTTCAAACTAGCTTTGTTGGCTCATAGGTGCTAAAACACTTCTCAAGCCATGGTGCTTAACTTGTTTGTTTGTCAAAACAATGCCTCTAGACCCATTTTACAAAAAATTAACATTGATGAACAAAAGCCTGGGGAAATATGAAATTTATGAAGTTTAAACTAAAATGAAATTAACTTTTTTTTCTGAAATTCTGTTTTTCTCATTCACCCATTCTCTCTTACTATGACCTAAAAAAATAAAACCTTTCTTTCAACTTTCATCCCACATCGAAATCCCAATCACACTTATTTATTCCTTAATATTTCTGAAATGTAAATGTCCTAAAATTTTGACTGGTGACATTTCAGTGAAGAAGATTTTTAAAGATTTTCCCTATATAAGCCTATGTAAAACCAAAGGGCCCTGGGGCGGGGGCATTTTTGGCCCCAGCACTATAATTTGAACAATCTTGGTAGGGGTCCACTGGATGAAGCTTCATACCAAATAGCAAAGACCTGGGCCTTGTGGTTTCAGAGAAGAAGATTTTTAAAGATTTTCCCTATATAAGCCTATGTAAAACCAAAGGGCCCCGGGGCGGGAGCATTTTTGGCCCCAACACTATAATTTGAACAATCTTGGTAGGGGTCCACTAGATGAAGCTTCATACCAAATATCAAAGACCTGGGCCTTGTGGTTTCAGAGAAGAAGATTTTTAAAGATTTTCCCAATATAAGCCAATGTAAAACCAAAGGGCCCCGTGGCGGGGGCATTTTTTGCCCCAGCACTATAATTTGAACAATCTTGGTAGGGGTCCACTAAAAGAAGCTTTATACCAAATATCAAAGACCTGGGCCTTGTGGTTTCAGAGAAGAAGATTTTTAAAGATTTTCCCCATATAAGCCAATGTAAAACCAAAGGGCCCCGGGGCGGGGGCATTTTTTGTCCCAGCACTATAATTTGAACAATCTTGGTAGGGATCCACTGGATGAAGCTTCATACCAAATATCAAAGTCCTGGGCCTTGTGGTTTCAGAGAAGAAGATTTTTAAAGATTTTCCCTATATAAGCCTATGTAAAACCAAAGGGCCCCGGGGCGGGGGCATTTTTGGCCCCAGCACTATAATTTGAACAATCTTGGTATGGGTCCACTAGATGAAGCTTCATACCAAATATCAAAGACTTGGGCCTTGTGGTTTCAGAGAAGAAGATTTTTTAAGTTTTTGGTGAAAAAAATCTATTTTTGGCTCCTGTGACCTAGATGTGCAACGGACCGGAACCATTTGAACAACTTTGAAAGGGGACCACCTAAGGATCATTCCTGTGAAGTTTGGTCAAAATCCGATCAGTGGTTTAGGAGGAGATGTCGTTTAAAGAAATTGTTTACGGACGCACGGACGCACGCACGGACGGACGCACGCACGCACGACAGACGACGGACAAAAAGTGATCCCAAAAGCTCACCTCGTCACTACGTGACGGTGAGCTAAAAATGTGTCAATACAACACAGATGCCCCCGCACAGTAGCCCACCTCACCCCCCCCCCCCCCAAAAAAAAAAAAAACTCATATAACAATAACACTTTTTCATTGGACAGCATAACTCACCTGGAAAAGTGTCCTTGAGGTCACTGGCATAGGTTGGTGTTGGTGAATTGCTAATTAAACCTTTGAAAAATAACCAACCATTAAATGGTTTGGAAAATATGAGCTCTTAAAAATGTTAATATTAAAAAATGTTAATATTAAAAACTTCTAAGTCTGCAACCTTGACCTTGAGGTTATGGCTAAATGAAACTTTTGACCTGTACCTATCATCATTTCAAATATGAAGCAAATCCATCAAATGGTTCAGGAAATATGAGCTCTCAAAAGACATAACATAAAAAAATCTGTGTCTGTGACCTTGACCTTGAGGTCAGGGGTGTGGGGTATGGATGAATAAAACTTTGGACCTGTAAAGACATGTATCTTCATGCGAAATATGAAGCAAATCCATTACGTAGTTTGGAAAATATAAGTTATTAACATACTTAAATGTGAAAATTTCTATGTCTGTGACCTTTACCTTGAGGTCATGTTCATTGGTAACCATAATGTTTTGGAAAATATGAACTCTCGAAAAATCAACATTAAAAATTTCTATGTGTGTGACCTTGGCCTTGAGGTCTTAGGCATGAATGTTTCGGAAAAAAACTAACTCTTTGAAAACTTTAACATTAAACATTTCTAAGTCTGTGGCCTTTACCTGGACTTGATGGGTGGGGGTATTGCTGAATGAATATTATGACCTACATCTATCATCATACCAAATATGAACCAAAATCAATTGTAAAAGTTCAGGTTCTGTCTGGTACAAATATCTTAACCCGTGTCTTTAACATTAACAATTTCAAGTCTGTGACCTTGACCTTGAGGTCATAGGCATGAGTGGGGGTATTGCGGAATAAAACTTTGCACCTATATATATCATCATACCAAATATGATTCCAACCCAACATATGCTTTGGAAGATATAAGCTCTTAAAGAACTAGAAATTGTGTTTGTGAAACACTATATGCTCCCAACCATATGCTTGTCTCTAAATGGGACAGTAAACAGTACCTCATGGTCATTTGCATTCAAAATAAACCTGTCAAATATAAACAGATTTTAAACAAGTTATTCAGGTCATCTATGCCTTAGTAGCAAACAGACTGCCAAATATCATGAGCCTCTAAGCTCAAGCGGTTCTCCAGTTATTTTGTTCACAAGGTTACCCTATAGCCACAATGCATAAGTCCAAAAAGAAGCATAACTCCATTAAATATTTTCGGAATTTCATCAGAAGTTAATCAGGTCATCTACACATTAGACCCAAACTGTATGCCAAATATCATGAGCCTAGCTCAAGGGGTTCTCCAGATATTTTTGTTCACAAGGTTTCCCTAAAGCCACTATGCATAAGTCCAAAAGGTGCATAACTCCATTAAACATTTTCAGAATTTCATTAAAAGTTATTCAGGTCATCTACACATTAGACCCAAACTGTATGCCAAATATCATGAGCCTAGGTCAAGCGGTTCTTCAGATATTTTGTTCACAAGGTTTCCCCATAGCCACAATGCTTAAGTCGAAAAAGTCGCATAAGTTAACTCCTTTCAAATTTTTTGGAATTTGTTCAAAAATTAATCAGGTCATCTACACATTAGACCCAAAATGTAAGCCAAATATCATGAGCCTAGCTCTAGTGGTTCTCCAGATATTTTGTTCACAAGGTTTCCCAATAGCCATGCATAAGTCCAAAAAGGGCATAA